>CALYLW010000045.1:0-130000 GCA_944989445.1 Ampullaceana balthica | reverse complement strand
ATACATCCATTTATTTTATAAGATAAAAATTACTGAAGTATTTTAATTTCTTTGATCAAAAACTCTAGGCATTTATTGTCCTTTGTTTGATAATTTCTCGTGTTCATGATATCAAAGAGTTCATATTTTTTACCACCCTTTCCCCGGGGCAGTGGCCAGGCAGCACCGCCCCAAGCTCTGACGGGGCATTACACAGTGTCCAACCAGACTTCCGGTGATGGCCGACATCAAAGGTTCGCCTTGTCTGCTATCAAGACTGCACGCTGAGGCTCTCGGATACTCAAGGGAAGTTATAGCATGTATCATTCACGATTACAACGCTTGTTAATCCCTGTCAGACGACATTGACTCTAAAATAGATCAACAGGTGTATGAATCAGGTTGTGTTTTTTTCTTTTGTGGCATTCTTAGTCTAATCATTAAATTTATTTAAAATATCAATGTCGCTTGAGTTGAAGGCACCATTATCTCGAATAAACAAATTACAAAATTCATTGCTAAATATTAATTAGCCCTTGTTGAGTAGTCAGACTTCATATACAATAGCTGAGCAACGGTCTGAAATAACAAGGACTCCGATACTGATGAAGACTTAATTACTCAGTGTTCTGAGGTAAGGATAATACAATTAATAGGAAAAAATTAACACTGGAATCGTTTGAACGATTCTCTGTCATTTGTTTAGATTTGCTTCAGACTTCTGCACGTAATTGGAAACATCCTTAATATAAGCACTTCCGTGACAAGCTTCCATTGTTATTATAAACAATGAATCTCAAACTAACCAACTTCCCCAAAAAATCGATGAATATTCACGTTATCTTGCTTAACCTTAATTTATTTGACATTTCCTAACAGTTTCCCTTGTTCCTTATTGATCTTTACGAGTCCAATTCATGAAACGAGTTTGTTGTATAAATCATTATAACAGTAAATTTCATACACACACGCGCAGACACATACAAACATACACACACACATAAATATACATGTCATTGGTATTTAATCTATTATTATCTTATGTAATTGGCTTTATGTGAAATAATGTTACTAATTATGAATATGTCATAAGCTGACAAAGACCAAGTTGTACTGGGCCACAAATCACATCTGCTGTTATTATTTCTATTTACCAAATCCATCCTGTAATACTAGATGTATAATGTATATAGTGTAACATCTTTGAGATGTTTTACTTATAAGTGTATCTTGTAGGCGTTCTCTCAATACAAAACCTTGCATACAATAATCCTCTGAAGAATTGGTTTCAATAAAACAACGTTAATATCCACACGATGTACAGAACATATATAATTTGAGGTTATACAACGTGGTGTCCTCAGGCACACGTCCGCCCTTACATCCAGCACTTCTCCAACTCCGATAATACTCTCGAACCTTCTTCCCCCTTTCTTCCCACGCTTTCACTCACGTGACCTCTCCGTCATCCAACTCGCAATTCACACGTGACATTCACCCCCAGCCTTCAAAAAAATGTTTATGAAATACAAAAATTTTTGGTCTTCATAAAATCAAATTAATCTACATGTATATTCAAATTTCAAATATTTATCATCAATGGACATTCATTGCTTTACACACAACATATAGACATAAAGATCAAGAGAAAAACATATGTAGGACTTCAACAGTCTACCTGTACTGAAAAACTGAAACTGAAATTTTAAACACATCTGTAATTTTGTGTAATCAAAATACTTTTAACAATCAATATTATTAAAATTAAATCTAAATATATTGTCCATTGGAATTCAAATACTGCTCCTTGTTTATTGTTCAGCGAATAAAAATACTAATATTAATACAGTCTCTGGTTTTATCACTTATGAATTCACAGAATGTCTTTATTTATTGTCATTCTACTTAATATGTCTGCAACCACATTTTCTTTTCCTTTAACAGATTTAATGTCAAATTTGTAGTCGGCTAATAGCATAGCCTAGTTTAAAGATAGTCATTCTTCAGCTGACGAGTATGAATTCAAACCATTGGGCTTTCAATGCTTCTTCAGTCTATGAAATGTTCAATAATTCACCAACCACGACCACGATTATGTCCATTCACAATATCAATTCAAGCATCTTGAATAAGTCGCTTAGCTTTTGAGATGTCATTTTTGCTTCCAGATAATTCAACGGAATTTCGTCTAGAAACCTTTATCCGAAAATCACTGTTTGTTTCTATGTCTTAGATTCTGTTTAATACACAACCAAGTATTTTTCCTACTTCAGATAATTCCAAACAAATTATGGTCTCAGACTCACTAGTACCATCTTTATCTCTGCTACTATGGCCTTCATCCCTTTTGTCATATATGTGATTGTCAATAGTGGATACAGTGTCACTAGTTCTGATATCTTCTCGATTCAACTTTATTATTTTACCCATGTCTTGTTTTTTTATTCTTTCTCCATGGTTGATTATAATTTCTTTTTCTGGATTCAAAACAATATTTGCCTCTCCATGATCTTCTACCTTGATTATAATATCTATATATGGAATTATGATTATATCTGTTACTCCATGATTGTCTATCTTGATCATAATCTCTGTGTCTGGAATTATGATTATATTTTTCTCTCCATGATTGTCTACCTTTGTTTTCAAAATGACCTTGTCTTGATCTTTCTTCTGTTTTCTTTCTCATAGGGCTGCCATCAGGTGACACCCAATTTGGTTGTCCTTTATTGTGGTAACACTGCCTCGTCATATGTCCTGGCTTGTTACAGTACCAGCAAATAGTTTGTCTGTTGCCTTTGTTTGGCAGACTCTGGTTTCTCATTCCTTGTCTTTTTTCTTGGTTTTTAATTTGTATTGCTGCAAAGATATCTTGTCTCTTATGCATTTCCACATTTGGATGAGAGTCTTTGAATGTTTGTAATGCATTTGTTAGCTCTGCTTGAGTACGAACTTTCTTAATAGTTAAATATGTGAATAGAGATGGTGTTGCATTTTCTAAGAAATTTTCAACTAACACCATGTCTAGTATGGCCTTTGGATTGCTGTCAGTTCCAGACATTTTGTTAATTTAACTTATGCTTCATGCACTATGATCTGTGGATCTTTGTCCATCTTGATTCTCATTTCATGACTTTCTTTTCTATAATCATTTTCTGGCTATCCGAAATGACATAGAAGTGCCTTTTTGACATTTTTATATATGTTTTTGTCTTCTTTGGCTATACTGTTGTAAGCTTCAAATGCTTCTCCAGTTAGTTGAGTCATCAGTTGTGCTGGCAAATCTTCTTCATCATAACCTTTCATGGCCATAATTGATTCGAAATAATCCAGATAAACATCCATTTTTTCTTTATGGCTATCATATTTTCTAACTTTGATAATGTCCTTCGGTGCTGACTTTCTATTTCTGTCATTACCAGGATTGTGGCCTCTACTCTCTAAATCAATTTGTAGTTTTAAGTTGTCATTTTTAAGTTGTTCAAGTTCTCTTCTTGCAGCTCTTTCTTCTCTTTCAATTATTTGTTTTTGTGTCTCTTCTTCTTTGGCCATTTTTTTGCATCTCTTCTTCTCTGGCCATTTTTAGCTTCTCCTCTTCTTTGGCTTTTTTTCGCATCTCATCTTCTCTGGCTATTTTTAGCTTCTCTTCTTCTTTGGCTTCTTCTTTGGCAATTTTGACTTTCTCTTCAACAAAGTCTTTCAATTCTTTTCCACTTAAGCCAAATTTTTCTGCTATGGCAATGAATTTTTCGTAGTAATCCATTTTTAGTTTTATGGAATAATATGAGTCTAGCAATTTAGTATTGAATGTAAGTATTTATTTATTAAGGTATAAATCCTCCATAGGAAAAATCTTGAATTCAAAATACGTTAAGTCCAAATAAGTGAAACATCTAAACCATTAAATTTGATTTTGACAAAATGAGGCAACAAAGCATCCTCACCGGGATCTTAAGTATACTTTATATATACGCTCCCTCAGATTGACAAAACAAATCCAATGGTCCAAAGTTTTGAATAAAATAAGTCACTTAGTCAAATTTTCCCATTTCCGAACTTTAGGGTATTTTAGACACTTTAGTTCAATCTGTTAATCTAAATTGCAATTATCACTCTTTACACACAATGAATGGATACAAAGTCACTCCTTCAGTCGCTTTTGAATTCACTAATATTATTAGTTATTGAAAGTTACTAAAGATTTCATTGATTCAAATTTTACACTGAAACAGTTGTTAATAGTCCATAGCTTCCCAAGTTCAAGGTTTGTTTACAGTTCTTTCTTGTAATTATTAGTAATGGCCTGTGTCACATTGGCACTGTGTGCTTAGTCTGTCTTGCGCTTGACCCAGATTCAGTGCGTCTAGCTGAAATGTGAAAAGTCAAGTCGCCATTTTGAAACATTCTTGTATCAAATATTTTATTGAACCACAAAAGTTTATTCACGTCTGCTTACGAACTTGAATATTCATAAATTACGATGGCTCACAATATTTCTGCTTTCAATTAATACTTCCGTCTTTTGAATACACAAAATAATTGTCGCACGAATACCTCCTTCCTGTACATTTTTCACTCAGGACTAATGGTAATCAGTAATTACTTTTACTTTGACTTTAATGTACCATCAGCCACTTCTGACACCAATGTAACATCTTTGTGATGTTTTACTTATAAGTGTATCTTGTAGGCGTTCTCTCAATACAAAAACTTGTATATAATAATCCTCTGAAGAATTGGTTTCAATAAAACAACTTTAATATCCACACTATGTACAGTACATATATAATTTGAGGTTATACAACGTGGAGTCCTCAGGCACACGTCTGCCATTACATCCAGAACTTCTCCAACTCCGATAATACTCTCGAACCTTCTTCCCCCTTTCTTCCCGCGCTTTAACTCACGTGACCTCTCCGTCATCCAACTCGTTATTCACACGTGACATTCAGTATATCACTGATCACCTTATTAGTAAAAATTGTTTTAATAAAAATTGAATTTTTTCTTCAAGTGAATATTTTCTTCAAAACCTGAGTTAGAATTATGTTATTATGTTATTAGTGTTGAGAAAATCTTCATCTTTGAAGAATTCGCGTTCGCCAAGGTTGTAAACATGCAATTTTTTATCATTGCCCGGCAGGTGAAGCAAAGTTTCACATTTTTGAGAGCTATATTCTGTGTCATGATACCCGAATTCTTTTCAAGGTTCTGTTTGACAGAGATTTAAAATATCCATACGGGTATTAAATACAATAGCATCGACAAACAAATGTCCCTAATTGAGCCTTAATTTCGACAAACAAATGTCTCTAACTGAGCCATAATTTCGACAAGCAAATGTCCCTAACTGAGCCGTAGATTCGAAGTGATATCAGAGTAAATGCTCTGTTTTGAAATGGGTAATTTGATGAATATTTAATCTCATGATATGAGAAACACCAGAAGTGCATAGCGAAATAGAAAATGAAATTCTAAGCTGATAAAATGTCACGTTGTAACTAAATATAATAAGAGAAATTTTAAGAAAATATTTGCCTTTCAGATTTTTGTATCCCTTAAACCAGACCCTGTCATTGCATTCCTGCAAAGAACTTTCGCCCCCTCCCCCCACCCCCCATACTATCACCTCGTAGATTTTAAATTAAATTGATGTAAAATTAATAAAGAAAACTCAATAGCTTCTCCCATTTTATAAATGATTTGAAAATCACATCACAAATCTATAGAAGTACATAATTCTCATGGTATCATTTCGTCTACAGTCTACAGGACATTAAGACTGATATAAAGCTGCATGAAACCATTAAAACACAACAGACTGTTAAGTTCGTACTATTTTTTTAATTGACTTTAATTCAAATAGTAATGCTATAAATCTGCACTATCAAGCTAGCTCTTCAAATGATCATATATATATTTACTCTCAATTATGTAGCCTAACGCTAAGGGACATGACTCTGCTTTTTTTTAAAATTGGATAATCATTTTGGTTTCCAGATTAACATTAAACACCCTCCACACTATATATAATATAAAAGCCCAAGTAACTCACTGGATGTACGGATGTGGTACGCTGATGATGTACAACAGTCTATAGCAGTTGAAAAATCTTGTGGTGATTAGCACTGTAAAAATATTTAATATGACGTCATTGTTTGATCTTATATTTTAAAATACAAGGTGTGCATCGGTGCGCAAGATGATTATAAATTAAAGATGTAAAATACTTTGTGTACATTCCAGGAAGTTTAATATTTCGTATTTATCAAACAAGGATAAGTTACTTGGGCTTTTGACAAAAAACAAAGTGGGCGCCCTACAACCTCTATTATTAAATACTTTGCTTACATTTCAGAAAGTTTAATATTTCGTATTTAACAAAAAAGGACAAGTAAGTTGGGATTTTGAAAAAGGTTGGCGCCGTAGGCGCCCTAAAAAATTGGGCGCCGCAGGGCCCCGGCGCCCCGGAACAATCTAGTTATTAATAATTAAACAATTTCATGCAGACGTTTGAAAAGAGGTATTTTCGGTGCAGTAATTTGGTGCGCTGCTTTCTAAAATTAATTTAAAAATCGTGTGGTGATTAGCACTGTAAAAAAATATGAAATACATACTTTGTGTACATTTCAGGAATATTTCGTATTTATCATGTAAGGACATGTTACTTTGGCTTTTGCAAACAAAAATTTATAAAATACTTTGTGTACATTTAAGAAAGTTTCTTATTACGTATTTATCATACAAAGACAAGTTAGTTGGGCTTTTGAAAAAGGTGGGCGCCGTAGGCGCCCTTAAAAAAGGGGGCGCCGCAGGCGCCACGGCGCCGCAGCACAAACTAGTATAAAAATATACGCTCATCACGAATCCATTGTTCTATAAATAGCTCAAGCGTGTTTGGTGCGTCGTGTTTTGTTTCACAGGAAATAGAAGACGGTTGACATAACAAATATGTTTAGTACAGGGGAGACACATTAAAATACAAATTTGTTGATGGACCTTATCTCAGTTGGTTTATTTCCAAAAAAGGAGCACTTATCGGAATAACACAAATATTTTTTAAACTTAAGTGCATATTTTGTCATGTGAATTTAATAGATATAAATTTCAAACATTGCCACCAACTCATATTTGTGGCTAATTTCTAGCCCTCATTATTTTGAACATTATTTCTGCAATTAATAAACAGGTTCGTGATTAAAAAGTTTGCTGGTTCTTACCAGCAATAAGATTAGCAATTATGAGGATGTTTATGAGGATAAAATGTTATACTTGAAGGTATATTTATTTTGTATTTCAGACCATCACTATCTAGAGGCCTATTTTCTGTAAAAATTACTTTAAAAATACAGCTTTATGCAAATTTTTCGATAAATTAGTTTAGCTCAATTTCTGAACTAAGCATTTAATTTTAGTTAATAACTGTGGTATCCTAAAGTATGTTTATTAAGAATATACATGAATATCATATTAAAAATGAAGTTTGAAAATTCCGAAATAACTTATTATTTCGTTTTATTCGTTTCATTTGTGTACTATTTGTCCGTTGAAGAAGGCTCTTTGCCGAAACGTTCGCTGTTGTGTTACGTCCTGTCAGGCCTACTAATACCCTGTTTTTATTTTATGCATTTACCTTTTTAAAAGCCTGATTGCAGTCTCACCCCCATTACTTCGAAATAACTTAACCGTTTTGAGCATGTGAGCTAGACGTTAAGTGATTACGTCTAAATAAATTTGGACAAGTGCTCAATTTCTTGTGTTTAAGTTTGAACCACGCGCAGGTAATAACCGTTATTTCGTGATTGCTTGAACTGCAGAAAAAAATCATTTGCAAAGTTTACATTTATATGTGTTATCTTTTACTGTGGTATGGGATTTTGTGGTCAATTTTGGTCGTCAAAAGTGGGTCATATTAACAAATTTAATTGGGTTGTTTATCTAATTAAATAAATCTTGAAATGGGTTGTTGATCTAATTAATGATGAAACTAATAATTATTTTAATCTCAGATACGTGGGAATTATTGCTGTCTTAGACATCTAACTTGAATTTTTAACCAAGAATTTTTTTAGCAAATTCAATTAAAAATCACAGTTCAGCAAACAAAATCAACAAAATTAAGTAATCAAATAAAATTAAAGTGTTCAGAAGAATAAATCTAATTTGATAATGTTGAAATCCAATACTTTGTACGTGAGACGATTGTTAAATATTGACAGCCCTTAGCAGCTTGTGACGCTGAATGGCGAGTGTGCATTACGTGATGTCAACTACACGAGATGACGTCTATCATTGATTCTATTCATGACTTCTATGTTTTAGAGATTTAACTATCAGACCAACAAGTATTTTGTGGTCAATTTTCGCAGGAGGCTCAGCTTTGGGCTCAGAAGTAATATTTGCTACGTTCTGCATGACAAACAAATGTGACAAGCAATTTGCAATAACCAAATGTGAAAAGTTCTTTGTGGTAACCAAAGGTGACAGGCCTTTTGTGACAACCAAATGCGTCAAATCCTTTGTGGCAACGAAATAGGACGATCAATGTGTGACAACAAATTGTGACAAGATTTCTTTTTCATTAACTCAACTTTTAAAGTTAGCTTGAGACGAAAGCTGTAAGAGACCAAGAGACTATCGTGTGACAAGTCGCAACTGTAACAAGTGTAGAAAATATTGCCATTCACTGGAAGCCTCCCCAAGAATTTCAAGTTTTCCTTTACGAATTTGTTTGCTTACTTCGATGTTTGTGCTGAAGCATAGTCACGGAGAGCAGCAAAACTAATTTACCAAGTCACGTTCTCGACGTTCTCATCAATTTCATAGGTCTCTGAATTATCTGTTAACGTTTTTTAAATATATTTCACACTCCAAAGAGAGCCATTTACTTACCTTAACCTGCCTTGAAAGTAATAAGTTATATATTTCCTTTTTGCTTAAGCCATGGTGGTCTAAGTGATAGCGCGCTGGGCTATCGCACCGAGACTCCAGACAGTCATGGGTTCGAGCCCCGGTGCTGGCAATGTCCCCGAGTTTACACAGCTTCGGGTAGATGCGACTCATTAACCTTGGCTGGTAGTTCATCTAGGAGAAGGAAACTATGACTTAACAACCTCCGCAGCCTTGCGGGAAAGGTTAATGGATTAAAACCCTTCCAGACATGGAGCACCTATACAAAGTTATGTACAATCCGGCAGCTCCTGCGAAGCCAATGTCACCAAGCTTCATCGACACAAGTAGCTACCTTGACTACACTATTGATGTACAAAGGTTGATATTCTGTATGGGAAGCAGCTAATTCTCCATAATAACCGCCCAGGCGTCGCCGCAAGGTTGTCGACAAAACAAATCACGAGAAGTTACCTTTTCTAAGCCAAAGCTCAATTGACGTAGAGCTAGGTGCCAGGGGCCGCTTCAGATAGTGGGAGAGGCTACCATGTTTCACTGGACAGCTACCGCCGCCCTTAAACTGGGCAGCCCCAAGTCAAATATCCCATCATGGCCTGCCTTCTCCACTGGGTGCATGGAGATTAGAGTGGGCCAAAAAGCCCTGAACCAAAAATTACAAATAAAAAAGAAGAATGTGTGTGTCATTGCACCATTTATCTTTGAGACACCCTCGACTGCCTAGCTTGTAGAAAAGCCCCTAGGAATGATGGCATACAACCACAAGCTCTAAAGAGTGGCACGACAGCTTAACTCAAACCTTTGCACGAGCTTCTGTACTTCTAAGGGTAACAGGGCTACATCCCACGGGACGTAAAGGATGCAAATATAGTGACACTATATAAGAGCAAGGGCAATAGAAGTGACTGCAAGAACTATCGCGACATCTCACTCCTTAGTATTGTAGGAAAGGACTTTGCCCGTGCCATATTAACACGATTGCAGAGTTTAGCCTGCCGAGTTTATCCAGAATCTCAGTGCAGTTTCCGGGCTGGTTGATCTACAATAGACATGGTGTTTTATATACGGCAGCTCCCAGATAAATGCAGAAAGCAGCATATGTCATTATACATTACCTTTGTGGATCTTACGATAGCCTTCCCTTTGATTTAATCAGTCGCCACGGGCTATTTCCAATTCTGGAAAAAATTGGCATTAACTGGCAGGACAAAGTGCCAAATAGTGAGATCCTGATGCGTGCCAATACACAAAATATGTTCTCAATTCTTAGTGAAAGACGCCTGAGATGGCTAGGACATGTAAAAAGAATTATCCCTGGCCGCATCCCCAAGGACTTCTTATATGGAGAACTGACATCGGGAAAGAGGAAGACAGGTCGCCCACGTCTGTGATTTAAAGATGTCTGCCAAAGGGACATGAAAGCAGCCAGTATACGCACAAGTGACTGGAAGTGTAAGGCAAAACACCGATCTACGTGGCGCATAGTAGTTAAAGAGGATGTCATAGTAGCCGAGGAGCGAAGGATGAAGGAGGCTATAGACAGAAGAGCTAGGAGAAAGGGCAAAACATTAGGAAACACAGAACTCGTGTGCAAAATCTGTGGTAAAGACTGTCAATCAAGGATAGGACTGCACAGCCACACGTGGTAAAGACTGTCAATCAAGGATAGGACTGCACAGCCACACGTGGTAAAGACTGTCAATCAAAGATAGGACTGCACAGCCACATGTGGTAAAGACTGTCAATCAAGGATAGGACTGCACAGCCACACGTGCTAAAGACTGTCAATCAAGGATAGGACTGCACAGCCACACGTGGTAAAGACTGTCAATCAAAGATAGGACTGCACAGCCACATGTGGTAAAGACTGTCAATCAAGGATAGGACTGCACAGCCACACGAGGAAGTTCAACCCAACAAACGGCGATGCACCATCGTCATGAGGAAGGATGCCGATGAAATTATTTTTTTTAAGTCATATGTACTGAGAACCTTCATACTTTTAGAAAAGATAGACATTGACCTATTGACGCGCTGTGAGCGTTTTTTACTGAAGTATAGCGCTATAAAAATTATCAATGTATTCTGAGATTGTTATCCTAAATATATCAGTAGAAGTAAATGCAAGACTTTACAGAAAGCTATGAAAACAGCTAAGTGTGTCTGGCACCAACCCGAATGAACTTAAAGCAGATTCAGAGTTATGGGGAAAATACCAGATTATATCGTGAATGTTATAGTCCCACTTAACTTATTTTTTACTTTTCACATCTCTTCCTGTAAATTCGGAAAATTCGGAATTCGTTTCTTTGACGTCCCCTCTGGCCGATATATAAACGTCCCTATATACCCAGTTGAATACATTCCTATGTTTGCCTTGATAGATGCATCAGAAACTCTAAATTAAGTGATTTGCAAATAGTGGAAATGTAAACAATTACCAAACATATTCTTATATATCTATACTAATAAAAGACAAAGCACTCACTGACTGACTGACTCATCACTAATTCTCCAAATTCCCGTATAGGTAGAAGCATGAAACTTTGGAAACTTGCTGAGTACACTCTACAGACAACAATTGGCGAAAAAGACTTTTAAAATTCACACTTATGGGGACTCATAACTAATTCTCCAACTTCCCGTGTAGGTAGAATCATGAAACTTTTAGAATTTGTTGAGTAGCCTCTCGCGACGAAAATTGGCGTAAAAGAATTTTAAAATTAAAACTTAGGGGGGCCGGGTGCCCAAAAAAGTTTTGGGCCCTTATATGGTCTATATAAAATATGAAAATCAGTAATTCTCCTATTTCCCGAGTAGGCAGAAGCATGACTTTGGGAAGTTGTTGAGTACAAATCCGCGATGGTAACGGGAGCAAAATATGTTAATTATCACTTCCTGGGGGCCGGGGGCCCAAATTAAGTTTTTTTCCTTAGATGAGCTATATAAAACTGAAAATTACAAATTCTCATATTTCCCGTGTAGGTAGAAGCATGAAACTCTGAGTAGTTGATAAGTACACTTCCGCGATGGTAACAAGTCAAAACAATATTTAATTTATCACTTAATGGGGGCCGGGGGCCCAAATGTAGCTTTTTTCTTATATAAAAAAACAGACTTATCAGTTTTTCTCCAACTTCCCGTGTAGGTAGAAGCATGAAACCTTGCAGAGTTGTTAAGTAGCCTCTCGCAACAATACTTGGCGTAAAAGAATTTTAAAATTCACACTAATGGTGGCCGGGGGCCCAAACCCGTTTTTTTCCTAATATGGGCTATATGTAAATAAAAAATCACTAATTCTCCTATTTCCCGAGTAGGTAGAAGCATGAAACTTTGGGTGGTTGTTAAGTAACGTTCCGTGATGGAAAGAAGTAATTTTTATATTTTAAAAAATAAATTATCACTTAATGCGGGGGCCAAAATGTAGTTTTTTTTCTTATGTTAAAAATTGACTCATCACTTATTCCCCAGCTTCGCGTGTAGGTAGAAGCATGAAACCTTTTGAAGTTGTTAAATAGCCTCTCTTGACGATAATAGGCGTAAAAGAATTTTAAATTAACACTCATGGGGGCCAGGGGCCCAAAAACGTTTGTTTTCCTAATATGGTCTATATAAAAATTGAAAATCCCTAATTCTCCACTTTCCCGTGTAGGTAGAAGTATGGAACATTGCGAAACTGTTAAGTAGCTTTAGGGGCGATAATTTGTGTAAAACAATTTTAAAATTCACACTTATGGGGACAGGGGGCCAAAATCGTATTTTCCCCTTATATGGGCTATATAAAAATTGAAAATCACTATTTCTCCTATTTCACGAGTAGGTAGAATCATGAAACTTTGGGAAGTTATTTAGTTGCCTCTCGCGACAATAATTGGCCGAAAAGAATTTTAAAATTCAAGCTCATGGGGTCCGGGGGCCCAAAAGCGTTTTTTTCCTAATATCGACTATATAAAATATGAAAATCACTAATTCTCCTATTTCCCGAGTAGTTAAGGGCATGAAAATTTTGGAAGTTGTTGAGTACAATCTTGCGATGGTAACAAGTAAACAAATATTTAAAGTATCACTTCCTGGAGTGCCGGGGGCACAAATGAAGTTTTTTCCTTAAATGAGCTATATAAAAACTGAAAATCACAAACTCTCCTATTTCCTGTGTAGGTAGAAGCATGAAACTTTGGCAAGTTGTTAAGTACACTTCCGCGACGGTAACAGGTGAAAACAATATTTAAATTATCACTTACTGGGGGCCGGGGGCCAAAATTTATTCTTTTATTAAAAACTGACTTATCACTATTTCTCAAACTTTCCGTGTAGCTAAAAGCATGACACTTTAGCAAGTTGCACGACCTCCGAACGATAACAAGCGAAAAGGAATTTAAAAATTCCGACTCATGGGTGGCCGGGGGTCCAAATGAAGTTTTTTCCCTATATGAGCTTTTTAAAAATAAAAAATCACTAATGTTCAAACTTCCCGTGTAGGTAGAAGTATGAAACTTTCGGAAGTTGTTGAGTACACTCCCACTTTGAAAAATTGAATAAAAAGTTAAATTATCACTCACTGGGTGGCCGGGGCCCAAATGTAGCTTTTTCACCTTATATCAGGTAAATTTGAAGAAAAAAACTTTGGAAAGTTTGTCAAAGTATTTTGAAAAAACTTGGAATAAAAAAAAACGATGGCCTTTATTAAAATAGGTCATTAAATTTTACTTTTCATTCTTTTCGAGCAGAGGGCCCCTAATCTCAATTTTGTAAACGTTTAAAAAATGTTACCATTTAATTTCACACAATTTTGTTTCCAAATATTAACACATATATTTATTATTATCCAGATTGAAACAAAATGTTGTTTTGAACTTTACATCTTTTGCCGATAGGGCTCCGGGGCTCAAATTTTATTTTTTAAAGCCTTATAAATAGTGTTTTACTCATCCAGCGACCATTTAACTTTAAGAAGTACGCTCCCACGAAGATTTCTGTAAATAAAAAAAATAAAATAAAATAAACACCACTAATTAGGGGCCGGGTCCCGTAATGCCATTTTAAAACATAAGTTATATCAACGGTTAAACAGTGGCTACTTGCAGTAGCGTACCTATGGGATGACGAATTCAAAATTGAAATCCCCTGGGCCCTTTGAGGGGGGGGGGAATTAGTGTCCTTGCCTCCAAGGCCCCCAAATCCATACAAATTCTTAGCTATGCCACTTGCTACTAGGTGTATGGATGAATTTTTGACGAAATTCGATCTTTAAGAAAGTAAAGTTCTATAGGATAATGAACTCCTGACGTCTGTTCCGTTAGGGCCGGGGCAAAACATGATTTTTTCGTAAACTTTTAAAGCTATTTTCCAATTAGATTTTTGTAAAAATTAAATAAATAAAGAAACGTATCTCTATAATGACTTAGATTGAAATATTCAGGCCTTATGAGATATGCACATCCTGTAACCATTTACCACGGGGGCGCTTACTGTAATTTTATTCCTCATTTGAATTTACACGACCTTGACCAATTTGACAAACCAGTATATCCATCATGATCCTTATTGAAATCTATTGGTGTTTTGAATTGGTGTTACGCGGGTTCTCAACGCTAGTTGAAATCCTAAATTTTCGCCGCGAAGCGGGGGTATTTAGCTAGTATATATATAAACATCTAAGTATGTCTGTGTGTGTGTGTGTGTGTGTGTGCACGTCCTTTATAGCTGACTAAACCATTCATCCGATAGTAATGAAACTTTTGGAGCCTGTTAAGTACGCTCCCGGGATGGTAACTGGCAAATTTTTTTTGCAAAATTTAACACTTATTGGCTGGGGGCCAATAATATGAATTTTTTCTTATATGAGCTATATAAAAATTAGTTTAAGCGTTAGCTATTCGGTAAATTGATGATCTTAACCAAACTTTGTATATAACAACTTGGTAGCCAATATTGAAATACTATTAGGCATTAATTTCGTAATGTCCATTTTTTCAGGGCTGGGGGCCTAAAATGTCTTTTTTCATGAACGTTAAGGATTTTTTTCCCCATTCAATTATTAAAGATATTGAGAAATATATATATACATATATCCATTATGAAATTGATGAAATAAACAGGTGTTTTGAACTTGACATCTTGCACTAATTGGGCCCTGGCGCCCTTAATGTCGTTTTTTTTGCTTATATGAGCTATATAAAAAACATTGTATGCGTTAGCCACTGAGTACATGAATGGATCTTAACCAAACGTTGAAAATAAAAACTTGATTGCCCATATTAAAATAAAAAAGGGTACTGCAATTCTAATGTCAAATTATTCAGGGCCGCGGGCCCCAAATGTCTTTTTTAAAGAATATGTTTGAGATATTATTTGCCATTCTATTTTTAATGATCTTGAGAAATATATCCATGATGAAATTGAATTAAAATGTACAGCATGTTGAAATTTACATCTTACATCGAATGTGCCGAGGGACTCAAATGTCTTTTTTTGTATGCTATAAAATCTTATTTCGCACTCAGTTTTTTTTACGATCTTGAGAAATATATCCACGATGAAACTGAATTTAAATGGACAGGTTTTCAAAATGTACATCTTGAACCGAATGGGCCAGGGGCCCCTTAATGTATTTTTTCCTTATATAAGCTATGTAAAAATTAGTTTAAGTGTTAGATCAGGGGTTCCTAACCAGTGGTGCATGCACCCCCAAGGGGTGCATGAGCAGGTTCCAGGAGGTGCATGAACCATTCAGAGAAAAAAAAGAAAAAGACGAAGAAAAAAAAGAAGAAGGAAAAAAAGAAAGAACAACTGATAATCTGAAAATGTAAACCATAAGCAAGGCATGTCGCGTTAAAGGGCGTCCATATACAACCTTTTTTTACTCGTTCGCGCATCGTTCTGCGCATGTCGAAAATTTACGGAAAAACTTTCGCAAAATGAACGGTTCGCTCTACGTGTTCCTCGGAATTTCGTGTTTTACGTCACAGTTCTCTAAAACTAATTTTATTTTGTCATCAAATACGTCAGATATATCTCTTCCGGTGACCCTCTAACTGTTTTGAGCGGCTGTAAACGTTGGGATTTTTGTACCTTCACTTTTATTGCTCTGTGCACTGCAAAGGTCTTAAAAACGTTAATTTTAAGCCATTATTCGTCAATGAAACCTAAAATTTTGAGTTGAGCATCCAATTCCGGTCATTAAAAACATCAACTTTGTCAGTTAAAAATTTGCCTGTGACTGGTACGACTTTCCGATTGTCATCTTCCCTTTAAATTCGTTAATCAATAATAAAAAAGAGAGAGAGATGGAACAAAAAATCCTCAGAGCTTCCACTGTCGAAAGATCCTGTGCAATGACAACATGAATCCTGTTAGACTACGAGAGCACTTGGAGAAAGTCCATCCATCCAATTCCAAGGACAGTGTTGAGGTCTTCAAGCAGAAGAGAGCTTGCTTCTTGACCTCAGGTACCTTGCCCAAGCTTGGATTTTCTTTATCACAGAAATCTGCATCATTCAAGGTTGCATATCTTATTGCAAAAAAAAAGAAGCCCCACACCATTGGAGACCTTTGGTGAAGCCTTGTGCTCTGGAGCTGGTGGAACTGATGTGTGGTCACCAGCAGAGGAAGCAGGTTGAGAACGTTCCTTTGTCCAATGACACTATTCATCCCAGGATTAGTGACATGGCTGCAGACATTCTGGATCAATTCTTGTGCGATCGGAGAAGCAGTCCTTTTCCATTTAGCATGCAGCTGGATGAATCCACTGATGTAGCACAATAAAGTCAGATTCTTGTATTTCTTAGATGTGTTCTCAGTGGATCGCTGAAAGAGGAATTTCTCTTTTGTAAGCCACTCCTAGCTACTACCAAAGCTGCTGATGTTCTGCTGCTAGTCAGGGCATTCTTCATTGAAAACCAGTTTGACTGGACTTCAAGAATTTCTTCAATTTGCCCAGGTGATGCTCCCTCCATTCTCAGTAATAAGTAAGGTTTTTCAGCACTGGTAAAGAAAGAAGTTCTAGATATTGTCACTACACACTGTATTCTTCATCGTCAGGCACTGGCATGCAAAAATCTACCTCCAACCTTGAAGTCAGTTCTTTCTACTGCAGTTGTAAGTTTTATCCGCTCACATGCCTTGAACCACCACCTCTTCAAGTTATTCTGTCAGGAGGTGAGCTCTGAGAATGAAGTTCTGCTCTACCACACTGAGGTGCACTGGTTGTCCAGGGGACGGATACTTTCTCGGTTAGTAGAACTGAGAGTGGAGCTTGCCATTTTCTTGCAAGAAAAAGAGAGTGACCTTGCTGACAAGTCCGAATTTCATTCATTAACTGGTGTTAAGTATTTTGGCTCTATTGTCTAGGAGTAATATTAATCATTTGGCTCCAGCCCCCAGTACTACAATACGTAAGTACAAGTTAGAACTACACAACTACGTATAACTACTACTATATCTAAACACATACAAATAATGACGCACAACACCTCTTTATACAAAAAGAGATAATATTTAATACATTAAATAAAATATATATATATAAATACGACATAGAATATATTTAGCAACATATATGGTTGGACAATACACTACATAAGATAAACGACTGAATCTAACAATGATTCGCGTTTGACCCAACTCCCCTCTGGTCAAACGGGTGTGGCCAATGGATGAGTGACTGTTACTTATACGTCACTGCCTCTATCTGCTCCGCAGTCAAGCGTAGCGTCTCCCAATTTGGTTGGGCAATTCTTTTCCGGAGGTCAGTCCGGGGTCAAAACTCAGCTATGTGGAATGATTGACAGTCTGCTTGGTCTGCTCACAGGGATGAGCGTCTTCCACAGTGGTTCTCACGTGTAGAGATGGGGTCGCCTTGTCCCCTTCTTCAAAGCAGCACGTCTCCTGTCTGGTCTGCTATAGGTTAGCTTGCCTAACCGCTATTCTCCGCTATGACCTACTATACTAGCTGAAGACAATAAAAATAGTGCACACCTTAACTAACAATCAATAATCAATATAGTTAAGAATAAAAGCATTTAACTATATACAAAAAAACATTTCAACTGCTATTACTAAGTACTCAACCTGGGAACAAACTTCTCAGCTAGGCTCCTCTAATCGAACAGTCTAACACCTCAGAACTCAATCTTATGGTGGTCTGTGACTGTGATCTTCTAGAGAGAGAGGACGCCTTAGGGTTTTGCTGGGGTATATATTGGGCTGCTCACCGCGTGGGTGGGACCCGCTGTCCCAGATTCTAACCGTTACAATTGGCTATTCAACTGGGTGGCATGGGTCAGCGTGCAACTCTTAATTTGATTGGTCAGCCCTCATGTACCAATTCCTTTGCACGTGCTCGCATGCATACATTCAGGCGTCATCAGGCACCTGCCACGTGATCACATGTGACTTAAGTAGTTGTAGCGTTCTAATAAATTATCCATGACCCATCAGATTATTCCAAAATCTTTGTCCACTCAAGGTCAGCGTCTAAACCCCTATCCCCCAATGGTTCTAAAATTCTAATAGTAACAGTTCTCAAAAGTATATTGAGTTACTATTCAACAATTGGCATACCTGGCTGACATCTTCACCATCTTGAATGAGTTGAACACTTCTCTCCAAGGACCTGCTGTGACTGTAATGGATGCTACTGAGAGATTGCAGGCCTTTCTTAACAAAGTGGCACTATTCCAACGACGACTCGAAAATCCAAACTTGGCCAACTTTCCACTCGTGGAAGAATGTGTAATATCTGGTGCAAAAGGAAGCACTGAGGGATCACTACCTGACAACATCAAAGAACCAAACCATCAAATTTCAGAGCACCTTTCAACATTGCAAAAGTCCTTTGATGGGTTTTCCTGTCTAGACATTGCTAGGAAAGATCTTTGGATTCGCAATCCTTTTCTCTGTGACTTGGACAACATTGATGACAGTGACTTTGCTAAAGATGACCTGATTGATTTTGAGAACCAGAGAAGTACTAAGGAGTGCCTTCAGTTGCAATACCTTGATTGAATTTTGGTGCACCCAGCTAGATTCCTACCCGCATCTAGCCAAGAGGGCAGTACTGACTCTCCTTACATTTGCCACAACCTATCTCTGTGAAGCAGGATTCTCCACACCTTTGACGATTAAAACCAAGGAAAGGAATAAATTGAATGCAGAGGATGAAATGAGAGTTGCTTTGTCCAAAACAGTCCCAAATAATTTAAATCGCTGATTGATCATAAGAAGCAGCAGATCTCTCACTAAATTTGCTGTTGCCTATGGTCAAAACTGTTGTGTTCCTAAAATAAACATACTTTATTATGCATTTTCTGCAAGTTTCACGAGGGGGTGCATGAACTTTTTTGTGGCATCTGAAGGGGTTTATGCACCCCAAATGGTTAGGAACCACTGTGTTAGATAATGAGAAAATAACTGGATTTTGACCAAACTTGGTATATAAAAACTTAAGAGCCTATATTAAATTACTATAGGGCACTGAACTCCTAATGTCCATTTCCTCGGGGCTGGGGGTCCTAAATATGTTTTTTTACTGAACTGTTAATATTGTATTCCCCATTCAATTTTACACGATGTTAAGAAAGATAGATAAATATATTCATATATTTTTACGAAATTGATTGAAATGAACAGATTTTCGAACTTCACATGTTAAACTGATGGGCCCGGTGACCCTTAAATGTAATTGCTTTTTTTATCTATATGTATTCTTTTTAATGAGATCGTTGCAATGTACGATGGGTCTGCTAGTCTAATACATAATCGCCCTACCTGTGCGTGTGCCTCTCCCATCGAAAGGCGCGCAAAAAGGCACTCGCAAGGCGCGCAAAAAGGCGGGCAAAATTATTATAAATAAATTAAAAATTTTCGCCGTAAAAAATATTATATTGCGTCATTGTTTTAGCAAAGAACGTCAATTACTGAAACAACGCTCGAACTATGCGTGTGTGTGAGCTCCCTTAGCAGGCTTTTACACTAGTCTAATATATAATCGCCCTAAGTATGCGTGTGTCTCCCCGTTCAAAGGCGCGCGAAAAGGTGCTCGAAAGGCGCGCAAAACAGGTGCGCAAAAAAGGCGCGCAAAATTATTATTAAAAAATTTAAAATGTTCGACGTAAAAAAAAATTATATGACGTCATTGTGTTAGCACAGAACGTCAATTACAGAAACAACGCACGAACCTGTGACGTCAGCATTTGTGTACACACAAACACACATTTGTGTTGAGTCTAGCATCGGGACCAGCCTATGCGTGTGTGTCTCCGTTATAAATCATTATGTAAGTCACCACCAACCGGTTGATGTCGGTGTGTCGGTCTTCGGTTCTCGAACCACTGCCAACTGCATTGCTGCGCCGCATTCAAGGTACGACACCGTTCTCCTACGCCTGTACCCATCGTCAATGTCACGTTCGCATTGCTTTATTATTTCTTCTTCAACTCCACAAATTTACAAACCTTCGCATGTTGCCACGAGACAAATATGCCTCGAAAAAAGAACATTCGATGAAGCCGAAATTGCCGATAGAAAACGTCGCAGAAACGAACATAACAGGAATCGAAGAAGAACAAAAACACACGAGGAGGCATCCCGGCGACGAGTAACGCGAAACCAACGCGAAACCAACGCGAAACCAACGCGAAAGACTTTTTGGGTTCCACATGCACAAGCAGTCTCATGCAATTATCAGACTCCAAGTTCATCTCCTTGGCGAGCAATCAGTAGTTTTTATTACTGATAACGTTGAGGCTGCAGCACAGAACGCAGCTTCGAGAGACACTACTTTAACGGCATGGTTCAAACTAAATCAACAATACCAGATGGCTACAGGTATACTATACTATACACACTGACATACCTGAACATTATGTTTTTCACGAGAGGACAAGAACATGGCAGAGAAGGCAAAGGGATGCTGACAGAATAATCGGTCGTATGTACTCTGTCAGATTAGTGTCAGACATTCAGCGCTTCTGCTTGCGCTTACTTCTCCTTCATGTGCCAGGTGCAACTTCCTTTGAGGACCTTCGGACCGTCCATGGTATTACATATCCAACATTCAAGGAAGCTACACAACACCGAGGCCTCTTCATTGACAAGCAGGTCTGGGATATGACGTTACATGATGCAGTTGCCGAAAAGAGACCCGCTCTCCTACGGGAATTATTTGCACATATGTGCCTGCTCGCATCTCCTTCAAATATTCCACAATTGTTCCAGAAATATAAAGAATACTTTTATGAAGATTTTACGTTGCAGTTTCATCACGAAGTGAATTGCAAACACTGCCTCAATTTGGCCCTTACTGATATTCAATTGATCTTTATTGCCAATAGGAAAACCTGCCAGAATTTCGGTTTACCAGTTCCACCAAGTCACGTGGAAGACATACAGGACAGCGTTTTTGATCCGGTCCAACAGCTCAGCAAAGCAACAGACATGGTACGGAGTCTCAATGAACAGCAGAGACACGCATTTGATGAAATTATCACAGCCGCAGCCAATGATCATCTTCCTCATAGGTGTTACTTTCTTAACGGACTTGGTGACAGTGGTAAAACATATTTGTACACAACCTTGCTTGCATCCTTTAGAGTGGAACAGAAGATTGCTTTAGCTACTGCATCAACTGGAATCGCGGCCAATTTACTGTAAAGTGGTCAAACGTATCATTCCCAATTTCAACTTCCCGTCCCATTTATCGACACCTCAACCTCCAGAATGAGAATGACCTCCTCCAATGCTGACATTCTCCGAAGAGGCACAATAATCATTTGGGATGAATCCACGATGGCCTCTAAGGATGCATTGAAATGCGTGAATAAACTCTTAAAAGATATCATGCAAAATGACAAACCTTTCGGAGGAAAAAACATTCTCTTGGGTGGGGACTTCAGACAAACCTTGCCCGTTGTTGCTCATGGAACCAGGTCCGCCATTGTCGAAGCGAGTATTAAGTTTACCGATCTTTGGTCTAAATTTACAATTCTCACATTGACAAGTAATGTGCAATCTATTGATCCAGAATTTACGTCTTGGTTAATTGAGCTAGGCAATGGAACATTAACCAATGAACATGGATTGAACGAGAATATGTTTGAAGTTCCAGCCCATATGGTCTGCACAGGATCTATTGTTTCTGATATATTCGGTGAACGAATTCTAGCCAGAGATGCGGAAGAATTTGCAAATAAGGCTATTCTCTGCCCTACAAATGCCGATGTGGACCTTATCAATAGTCAGGTTCTGCATTCACTTGAAGGAGAACCCAGGACATACTTAAGTTCCGACTCCATCGACGACTGCACGCCAGATGATGAAAACAATTATCCCGTGGAATTTCTACATCAATTGGCACCTTCGGTAATGCCGCTTCATTAATTAACATTAAAAGTCGGAGCAATTATAATTCTTCTTCGCAATTTGAACACTACACGAGGTCTATGCAACGGCACCAGATTGGTGTTTAGGGACCTCAAACCCAACCTCATCATCGCTGAACTTCTGTCCGGAAGTGACAAAGGTCGCACTATATTCATTCCACGCGTGGACATTGCCCCGACAACCACATACATGCCTTTCATTCTACGGAGAAGGCAATTCCCTGTGAAGTTAGCTTTCGCAATGACCATAAACAAATCGCAGGGCCAGACACTGGATAAGGTCGGTATCTACCTACCACAACCTGTGTTTAGCCATAGACAATTATACGTTGCTTTCTCCCATGTACGCAGATCAGCAGATGTCAAGGTCCATGTGGCAGTTGGTCCTAAACAAGGGAAACTGCCCCACTACAGCTCCACCTGCTACACTAAAAATGTGGTGTACAAAGAGATCTTTCATATTTAGCTGTTCATATCGTATTGTGTTCATGGCAATAAAAGATACAAGTTATTTTCTATTTGAGTATTTCGTACATCTCTTTGTTATTTATTTTCATATCGTATTGTGTTCAAGGCAATATAGGCCAAATGTTATTTTCTATTACAGTAATTCATACATTTATTTGTTATTTCTGTTCATATATCGTATTCTGTTCATGGCGATAAAGGCCACGTGGTTTTTTCTATTGCAGTATTTGGTATAGTTCTTTGTTATCCCTTCTGTGGGATTTCGTTCTGCCAGCTTCAGCAGGCTTTTGAACTAGTCTAATATATAAAGCTCAGTTTGTGTTTGTATGTTTGTATGTTTGTCGCCGCTCTCTATCCCACTGTCACTTAAAAACCAAATGACGGACAGGGCCGAATTTGCAGGACGGTTCCTTTTAACCTGCAGATGGTTTTGGTATAGTTTTTGGTCGAAGGCAGTAAATAAAAAAATCAGAAAATGTAGAGACAAAGATAAATACATTATATCTCAATCCCATATTGAACAGGTTCATGCGGACATTCAAAACGAGTTCATTTTGGTGCACTATTTTTTTTCCTATACTTTGTATTCAGCGCTGCGCTTTCTAAAATCTTTTATTGTCTGAAGGCGCTTTCCTTAATCTTTATTTATGGTGTGCAATTTTCGTGCACGCGTTTTAAATTGAGCTTTGTCATTTTATTATTATACGTTACAATATTAACATCTACTTTTGTTTTACAATTACGAAACAATGTAAAATCTACGGATGCACTTGGCCGAGTCTACACCGTTCATCCATCAAATGCTAAGTGCTTCTTTTTACGAATCCTACTTCACATTGTTAAGGGTCCAACGTCATTTCTAGACCTACAGATAGTCAATAATGAAAATTATGATACCTATCGTAAGGCATGTGAAAAAAGGGGTTTATTACAAAATGATGACCACTCGGAACTAATGCTGTTTGAAGAATGTGCCACCAAATCACCATATTACTTAAGGAATCTGTTTTGCGTTTTGCTAACTATCGGCAATGTTTCAAATCCTCTTCAGTTGTTGGAGAAATACAAAGAACACCTTAGTGAAGATATTCTTTTGAAAGTTAGATGAGAAACTCCAACCTTACAAATCTGTTTTAGTGAAATGTGTGAAACTATGAATTTAATTTATGGAAAAAATAATCAATATTAAGAGTTAAATGAAAGCCAATCTTAATAAGATGGATACTTTTCAGATAGACTGTTGCTTTAGTAGAAAATATGCTAACGCATCTATTGCCAGTCTTAGTGACAAACTTTCAAATATTCAATCGGTGATACTTTACTGGCGTAAATCATATTTTCTTTGTGATTTTTCTATATTTTTAAGGAGATTATTGATCCAAAAGAAGTTATTTTTATTTATTTTGTATGTAAAAACGTTTCTGTGTTTAAATGCACCTCTCCATTTATTGTATGCGAAAAGCTAACAATTATTATAACTACATATTTAGAAATTTTTAATATACATTGAAAAATTAAAGAGAAAGATTACCTATTTATATTTTCAAAGTAAAAGTGGTTATAGAATCTATACCTTCACTAAAACACTTGGCATCTCTCTCTCTCTCTCTCTCTCTCTCTCTCTCTCTCTCTCTCTCTCTCTCTCTCTCTCTCTCTCTCTTTCTCTCTCTCTCTCTCTCTCTCTCTCTCTCTCTTTCTCTCTCTCTCTCTCTCTCTCTCTCTCTATCTCTTTTGTGCTAAAAATGAGTTTCTCTATTATTTCCCATTTGTTATATTCCGACTTCTTAGACCTTCAAAACTGCATTGCTTTAAAACACATCTTTTCAATTTTTACTTTTCCAAATAAAAAATCCTACATTTGTTACTAAAAAATGTGTCTATTTTACACACTCATATCAATATATAGCTTTGTTTAATGTAAATTTGAATTTTATTTTTTCTAAATTAAAAGCATGTATACATATTTGTTAGCATTTTTGTATGTAAAGTGCGTAGAGCCAAGCTGCTAGATGTGGTATCGCGCTAAATAAGTTATCAAATCATGTATTATGATTTTAATTTATATTTTATTTTCCTAAATAGAATACACGAACTATTTTAAGAAGTTTATTGAAAGGCCAACTTATGCTTTAAAATTACTTTAAATGAAGTTACAAATCATGTCATACACGTCTTTCATAACTACGCTAATACCTACTGGATACCACGCATTATGTTTAAATAAACTTTTATCAATGTGTTATCACATATCGATAAAAAGGGTACATTTTGAAATCTTCAATGAAAATATTCTTAAAACCCTTAAACTCAACAACATTAAAATTATTTTTAATGGTGTATATCAAATGAGTCTTTTGGAAGGTGTATTATTGTAAATTTTAAATTCAATTTCAAAATATATATATTTTTTTTAAACAGTTGCTCAGTCATATATCGATATTTAATTGAAAAGTTAAGTTCTGCTTGAAAAAAATGTACATTTAAAAAATAATAATTTGGCATTTTATATATACATGTATTAGATATCTTGAACTTATTAACCTCATTTCTTTTAGCATTTGTTACTTAAAAGATTTGTTGTTAATTTCAATAGGTCTCATTCAATGTGTAATATAATGAATATAAAATTAAACTAAATTTTCATTAGCTTTATAATTAAAATGCATCTATTTCTTTTTTTAACGGTGTCTCAATTGTTCTGACTCTACTAAAGATAAAACATTAACATGAACAAATAGGAAGATATCATTATTTACACTTCAAAGTAAACATATATTTATTAAGCATCATCTAATTCTTTATTGTGTACCAGTTCCAAGTGTTCTTTTGGTCTTAAATTTAATGTTTTAAATAGTCTATTCAATCTGAATTTGTTCCATATGTAGTTATTTTATAATCCGATAAGCAGGTTTTTAGGAAAAAGTCGATAAAAGAATGTCAAAATGATCAATATATTTTATTTCCTTTTCGTTTTCCCACATGAAACGCGAGTCACGCCGGGTATTTGGCTAGTTTAAAAAAAGTTTATGTTATAAAATTATAGTAATTGATTCATTCAACATCATAATCAACAAAAAATGTTTTTAATAAATGATAATCTAATACATAAAAGCTCAGTTGGTGTTTTTTTAGGGGGTTATAAGCACGTTTGTATGTAAGATTTTATGTTTATTTGTTGCAAATCTCGAGAAAATAACGAGAAAATATGCAATGGGAAGCAATCAATTTGGTAGGAAGGTTCCTTTTAACCTAAATATTACCTTAGTATAATTTTTGTCATTTTCGCTTTTTCCTGTGCGGTGAAATTTATGTAGTCAGGCCATCTGCGACACGGTAACCAGGTAAACAAACAAAAAATCACTCCTATCTGCCCGAAAGGTCACCGATGCGGCAATCGGAACTGATTATATATGTGAACGGGGACCCGTGAATTGTCAAGATCGCCCGACCACTGCAGGCAATTAAGGACCAATCGGAAAAGAAGTGAATATATTACCCATCAAGTATAAAGGCTGACGCAACCAAGCCCCCGGCCTCTATCCACCCGATGCTAGCAGTGTGTAGTCGCCAGTGTGAATATAATTCCTAGAACCATATCTGCATCCATTCTTGTAGTGGAAGAGCCGGCATTATTCTTACTGACCAGAATCCATATAAGTTGAACTCTAGCTTTGTTTCCGTCGTTTATATTTCGTTGTATGTTTCCGTTGTATATATATTTCCTACCATTATCTAAATATTAACCATTGTTTAATGCCGTGTTGAAATTATTAGAATATGTTAACCCCATGATCGCCGTACGGGACCACGTGCGATATTTAAATATCCCACGTCTATTTCCTAACTAAATGTGATTATACACGCTCCATCAGATAGATGGGTCGAGCATATTTGTGTATAATAAATAACATTACTATATTTGTACCTCAATCCACTTACGAGATAGATCTGCACCGTGGTGGTAGAAATGAAATCCTAATTTTAGTCTCATATTATGTAATGTATTAGATAATAATTTTTTTATGTGAATGTATTTTGATCCCCTTTTGGCACCTTGCTCTGAAGGCTCGGTTGCCAAAAGGAAGGATTAAACAGGCAAACTATCGATGTGTGTTTTTCTATTTAGTCTGGCTCCAGGGCATCCGCCAGTAGAGGGAGACAAACCGAACTCCTGACGACAGTCCTGCCCAGACAGAAATGTCGACAATACTTAGGACCAAGAGCGGTACTCACCGCTGTCCCAAGCGCCTTGGATCCGACACCCTACCTCATCCCTACACCTACCGTCAGGACATTGAGGAGGACGACCCAGCATTTACCAGTTTTTACGTCCAGCGTATGACTGAAGCCAACACACTCAAACCGCACATGTTGTTGCCCGTCCGTGTACACACACTACACTCACGGAATCCGGTTTTTCACACTCCGTGATCGCCGATTTAACCTTGGCCATAGGTGAAACAGCCTACCGAGTACCAGTGAACCGAACGATCCAGCTCGTGGGAACCTGCAGTACCAACTACACACTCCATCACTAAAGGAGCCTAGTGTAGGGCAGAATTACCAAGTGGACCGCTTCACTGCACACAGCTGCAGAGAACTGTACACAACGACCGAGGGAGCACGGAGCGGGGCGAGACGACCCAAGCTGACCGTTACCCCATTACATTTGAGTACCAACCCAATAAACTTTAGGTCACGTGGTATAGCCCTGATGATGATAGAGTTAGGCCAAATAGGGGAAGATTAATTTGTTATATCACTACTCCCATTCGGAACTAGTTTCCGCTATTGTACAAATTGTATAATAAATTTAATTTTGTTACATTTTACACCCCTTTAATCTGTTGATTATCGTATGCAAGAGATCACTAAAGTTTACGTTGTAAGCGGGAAGGTGATAAGTTAAATATTACACCCCTAGACAACTTGCCAAACATAGATATACATCCTTCTCACCACATTCTGAAAGCCTTCAATACAAAAATCGTAAAATCTAGAGGACAACAAAATAAAAAATTAAAGAACATTTCCATACACGGGTTGTAATTTCTAAAAACCGGAAAACATCATAGCTCAATGAGTAATGTTCTATTTTAGGTTACATTTTAGCGGAGCAATGTTTTACAGCATAAATAAAGTTGAATCACTATGTTCTCAAAATTGTTAGCATACTAAAATTACCAAACTATTTTCCTTTTTCAAGTCCTATAAGCTGTCTTAAGTTAACGAAGAATTAACAAATAGCCGATAAGATACTTCTTTCTAAAAATACCTACATTTACGTTTTGACTCGTATCTTTAATTAAATTTTTGAAATTATGAAATTCGTCCATAAAAAAGACCCGTATAGTTTTATTTATAAATTTCCGCCATATTATGACATGCCTATTGAATGGCTTACATGGATGTAGAAGTTATTTTTGGTGCAGTATTTTTTCAAGACTTTATTTTGAGTTGTGCGCTTTCAAATACTTTTTTTTTAATTACAACGCGCATATTTGGTTACGCATTTCAAATTAAGCTTTGATGAAAGGGAGCATAATATAACAAAACGTTTATAAAAATACGTCTATATATATAATTCACCAAAGCGAGTATGTGCAAGTAAGCATGACGAATGACCCTCGCTGGGGTCGACCAATCACATTTGGCAAGCGTATTGGGATGAAAAGAAAAAAAAAGGGGGGGGGCAACAATGCCGCTCGCGTTCACTTGCGTTGTTCCTTCACGGTATAACATATGATTCGTTGTGCAATGGTTTTCACGGCCGCCTTGCACGCGGAAAGTCCTGGGATCAAGCCACAGAGGGAACATTTTAAATTTATATTAAACAATTGTTTCTGCCCGTTCTTTTCCCTTTTTTTGTGTGAACATGACAAACCCTCCCTATGGTCCCTATGGTCGGCCAATTATGGTCGGTCACAGCTTATGGTTGGCAATGGTTAGTAGTAAAGGGTGTGGGGCAAGTAACAACAATCGCAGTGCGCATTTCTCCACGTTTACTTGCTTTTTTATTACTTCATGCTGCCGGTTATGTCCGTTCTCCCCCCCCCCTCGTTTTTTGCTCTATCTATGATGAGCAAGTCTGCTGCGTATGCTACGCCACGGGTCGTATCTAGTAAATTATATTTTTTGTGATTCCTTCTTTTTATTAAACTGCATTGCTTTAAAAAATAATTCTCTCAGCGGGTAAAAGACGTTACATGCTTTATCTCAATTTTTATTCTTTGCTACGCCTGATCTATAGGCTTTGATCTATATCAATACAGGTTTTAAATTAAATTGTTACCCTATTGATATGTTTTTTAGTTCCTCTGCTCTCTATAATTAAAATGGAATAATCTCCATAAAATAATTACATTTTTCATAAGTATATCTTAGGGGTCGTCAATACATGACGTCACGTGATTTTGGCCGATTTTTACCCCCCCCCCGGTCACGCGTCGTCACAAAAGTTAGACCCCCCCCTCCGCAAATACGTAACAAAGCTTTGACACCTCCCCCCTGTCGCGTGTGAATCACAAGTGAGTGAAAGCGCGGGAAGAAATGGGGTAGGAGGTTCGAGATTATCAGAGAGAATTCTGGTGTGTAATGGCGAACGGGTGCCTGAGGCTGAGGACTCCACGTTGTATAACCTAAAATTATATATGTTATGTGCATAGTGTAGATATTAAAGTTGTTTTATTGAAACTAATTCTTCAGAGGATTATTGTGTGCAAGGTTATGTATTGAGAGAACGCCTGCAAGATATAATAATAAGTAAAACATCACAAAGATGTTACATTGGTGTCTGAAGTGAACAAAGATTGAATTGTTATCACGATACAGAAAGTTGAGAAAAAGAGGTTTCTTGGAAGTGACAATTAATTTGTGTATTCAAAAGAGGGAAGTATATATTTAAGGCAGAAATATTGTGAGGCATCATAATCTGTAAATATTCAAGTTAGTAAGCAGCAGTAAATAAACTTTTGTAATTCAATTAAATATACGATACAAGAAGTTTTCAAAATGGCGGCTTGACTTCCCACATTGCAGCTAGACGCACTGAATCTGGGTCACGCAGTCGACAGTATGTACAAGTCTGTTACACACAGTGAACGTATATACGTCAGCAATTACAGGCTATTACTAATAATTCCAAGAAAGAAGTGTAAATAAACCTTGAACTTGAGAAGCTATGGACTATTAACAACTGTGTCAGTGTGAATTATAAATCAAGGAATGGAATTTGTATTCATTCATTGTGTGATAATTGCAATTTGGTGTAATGGAGTGAACTAAAGTGTCTAAAAACTACTCTAACGTTCGGATATTGGAAGAGTTGACTAAGTGACTTATTTTATTCAAAACTTTGGACCAGCGGATGTGTTTTATCAATCTGTAGGGAGCGTATATATAAAGTTTACTTAAGATCCCGTGTGAGGATGCTTTGTTGCCTCATTTTGTCAAAATCAAATTTAATGGTTTAGATGTGTCACTTATTTGGACTTAACGTATTTTGAATTCAAGATTTTTCATTTGGAGGATTTATACCTTTATAATTAGAAGACCACAAGGGAAGAAACGGCTATGTGACATTTTACTTTTTTTTTAGTTATCACCTGCATCTGATTGAGGATCAAAAATAGAATATTCTGAATGAGGTTTTATGATAAAATTATTTCTCTGAACTTATTAGAAATTCAAATCTATTTAATTAATTTATAAGAAATCTGTACAATTTTGAACTTTGAAACTTAAATATCTCAAAACTACAAAAATGGGACAAAGCCGTTTCTTCCATTGAGCTCTTCTAAATAAATACCTACATTCTTAACTGAATTGCTTGATTCATATTATTCCATAAAACTAAACATGGATTACTACAAAGAATTCACTGCCAAAGCTAAAGAATTTGGCTTAAGTGGAAAAGAATTGAAATACTTTGTTGAAGAGAAAGTCAATGTAGCAAAAGAAGCAGATATGCAAAAACAAAAAGAAGCTAAAGAAGAAGAGCGGCAAAAACAAATAATTGAGAGAGAATAAAGAGCTGCAAGAAGAGAACTTCAGCAACTTCAAATTGACAACTTAAAACTACAAATTGATTTAGAGAGTAGAGGCCACAATCCTGGTAATGACACAAATAGAAAGTCAGCACTGAAGGACACTATCAAAGTTAGAACATATGATAGCCAGAAAGAAAAAAATGGATGTTTATCTGAATTATTTTGAATCCATCATGGCCATGAAAGGTAATGATGAAGAAGATTGGCCAGCACAACTGATGACTAAACTAACTGGAGAAGCATTTGAAGCTTACAACAGTATAGCCAAAGAAGACAAAAACATATATAAAAATGTCAAAAAGGCACTTCTATGTCATTTCGTAAGGTCAGAAAATGATTATAGAATAGAATTTCATGTAATGAGAATCAAGATGGAGAAAGATCCACAGATCATAGTGCATGAAGCACACGTTAAATTAACAAAATGGCTGGAACTTACAGCAATAGATACAAGCAATCCAAAAGCCATACTAGATATGGTGTTAATTGACAGGATCTTAGAAAATGCAACACCAGCTCTTTTCACATATTTAACTGATAAGAAAGTTCGTACTCAAGCAGAGCTAACAAATGCATTACAAACATTCAAAGACTCTCATCCAAACGTGGAAATGGATAAGAGACAAGATATCTTTGCAGCAATACAAATTAAAAACCAAGAAAAAAGACAAGGAATGGGAAACCAGAGTCTGCCAAACCAAGGCAACAGACAAACTATTTGCTGGTACTGTAACATGCCAGGACATATGGCGAGGCAGTGTTACCACAATAAAGGATAACCAAATAGGGTGTTACCTAATGGCAGCCCTATAAGAAAGAAAACGGAAGAAAGATCAAGACAAGGTAATTTTGAAAGCAAAGGTAGAAGATTATGGAGAGGCAGATATAATCATGATTCCAGATACAGAAATTATGATCAGCCATGGCGAAGGAATGACTACCAAAATTGAGATGATAAAGGAATAAGCAAAATGTAAAAAAATCTTTTTTTTAAAAAAGGACACGCTTTAATTTACAAACATTTACAGCCTGAAATGCGCTGTTCTCCCCTTCCCTTGATGTAAACACGGGAATTCGGTAAACGAGGGCTGAAGTGAAACCAGTGAGCCGTGGGGGTTAACTCTAGCAGACGAATATACATTCTAAATAGTGATAAATAGAGATAAACTAAAAATTGATTAATTTCATTACGGTACGATCGATCGATCTGAAATTTTAACACAATGCATTGTCATCCAAGATCTATCTGTGGTAAAATTTTGGGATCTCTAGGACTATCAGAAAAGGTTTCATTTTACGTTTCAAGATTTAAAGGAAGGATGGATGGATGGATACAACATACAAACAGTGTGACTTAAATAAAAGCGTGTAAAAATGAAACAAGAAGAATCAAAATCTAGTAATACTGTGGCCACTATGAACGGTCATCGAAAGCTGAAATTTTACCCAGTTTACATCAATAATAGAAAATGTATGTGTCTTCGTGATTCAGGATGCACAACGATTGTGGTCCATAGTAGGATTGTGGAAGAAAAAGAATTTGATGGGCAAAAAGACACACTAATAAGAAAAACCCGTAAAAAACCAAGTTTTTGACTATAAATCCTTTATGTACGAGAAGTAATTAAAAGAATGTTCATTATAATACGCAGCGCCAGACCATCCAGAAATACAAAATTGCAGTTGTGTCGTAAAACGTGTTTAATATAATGCGCACCGATCAGGAATATGTTTATAAAAAGAGCTGTCAATAAAATACGCACCTTATTGCGTGACAGAAAGGTTGTTCAATATAATACGCACCGCGACGCTCGATCTCAAAAAATAGCATGATACATAGGAATAAATAAAATAATCTAAAAAATCAATAATTTAATTACGGTAAATGCGATCGATCTGAAATTTTGATACGTTGTTATACAACAGCTGTCAATTATGTGCTACTGTACAAACAAGAGCCACCACAAAAAGAAAAGAGAACGTAGACATTGAACTTAATGAGAAACTTGAAATAGGAAGCCAACTGATGTCAAAACAAGAATTCAAACAACTACAAGAAGAAGATAACAAAATCATGGAAATAAAAATGAAACTCATCAAAGACAATAAAAAACAGGCCACAACAAAAATTACAAGCTAGTTAAAGGGATATTGATAAACATTGCACAAGCAGGTACGCACAAAAGAGTGGTTCTTCCTAAAAAAGTTACAGGAAGTATTATTAAAATGACACATGACAGTCCTGTAGGTGGACACATGGGCGCCAAGAAAACAATTGCTACAATAGCAGAAAACTTTTACTGGCCCAAGATGGCTAGGCAGATAAAAGAATACATCAAGAGATGCACAGTGTGTCTACGACATAATCCCAAAGATGGAAAGCACACAGCGCCAATACAATCATCTGATAAGGTAAACTTCTTATTCGAGAAAATTGCCATAGACCTAATAGGACCATTCAAAAAGATGCCAAAGAAGCAACATATGTATGCTCTAACCATAGTGGACATAAGCACCATATGGGGTGAAGCTATTCCACTGAAGTGAATAGATGCACAAAGTATATGCAATGAATTACTCAATGTTTTCAGCAGATATGGTTTTCCTCAAACCCTTCTGTCAGACAATGGCAGTCAATTCAAAGGACAGATGACACAAGCTATTATGAAAATGTTAAATATTACACAAGTGCACAGCACAATTTACCATCCAAAATCAAATGGAGTGATTGAAAGACTTAAAAACCATCAAAATATGCTATTAAAGTTTACAATAGACCATGAAGACAAAGGGCATGAATATTTACCTTTGGTACTATTTGCATACAACAGCAGCAAGCATGAAAGCACAGGTTTTTAGTCCTTTTGAGTTAATTTATGGTCAAAACCCTCCAAGTCCTTAAAAAAATTTCAAAGAAAGGCTTATAAGAAACAGGATGCCATACAGGACAGATATCAGCTGATGTCAGAAACTAGAGATAAAATACTCTACAGTACTAAAACAGCAAAACAAAGACTAATCAAGCTAAGTACAAGACATAGAGAAATCAAAAATAAACACCGACAATTAAGAACATTTGAGCCAGAACAACAAGTCTTGTTCGTTCGTCCGTCGATACGACGAGGACCACTCTAGTCATCCGAGGGTTTTCTGTGCGTGCGCAGATGGCTGATTAGGCCGATCCTTGCACGAAAGGTTCGGGAACAGAAGGGACAGGGGGCGAGTGCGACATCTCCTGGAGGGTTGACAGCATGGGCCTTTCGGGCTTGCCTCTTCTTTTCTGCGGCGGTAATCCGGTTTGCCTCACATGACCTGGCACCTTCGTGGATGGAAGAGCGCCAGGTGGATCGGTCCATTGCAGTTCGTTCCCACGTGTCTGGATTTATGGCAAACGCTTTCATTGAGGCTTTCAGTGTGTCTTTGAAGCGTTTCTTTTGCCCACCGTGGGACCGCTGGCCATACTGGAGCTCACCATAGAAGATTCTCTTTGGCAGTCTCTCGTCTGGCATTCGGACAACGTGCCCTGCCCAGCGAAGCTGGGACTGCATCAGGAGGGTGAAGATGCTGGGGAGACCTGCCTTGGTCAGTACCACTGTGTCTGGAATTTTGTTCTGCCACTTTATGCCGAGAATCTTCCTGAGGCTTGTTATATGAAAGTGGTTCAGCTTTCTTGCATGGCGCTGATAAACAGTCCAAGTTTCACAAGCATAAAGCAGTGTGGGGAGCACCACTGCCCTGTACACTTTCAGCTTGGTCTGGATGGTAATGCCTCTTCTGTTCCAGACATTAGAGTACAACCTGCCAAAAGTGGAGCTGGCTCTGGCAATTCTGACGTTCACTTCGTCATCGATGGTGACATTTTGAGACAGTGTGCTGCCTAGGTATGTGAACCGGTGCACTGTATTGAGTCTCTGGCCGTTGACAGTGATGTTGGGCTCTACGTAGGGTCTTCCAGGCGCAGGCTGATGGAGGACCTCAGTCTTCTTGGTGTTGATTGACAGACCAAAGTTTGTGCAGGCACTGGAGAACAGGTTTACACTGCGTTGCATGTCGGCTTCTGAGACAGCGTTGAGGGCACAGTCATCAGCGAACAGCAGGTCTCTGATGATGTCTGTCATAACCTTGGTTTTTGCCTGGAGCCTCCGAAGGTTGAACAGCTTGCCATCTGTGCGGTATTTCAGGTTGACACCAACATCCTCGTCTCTGAAGGCCTCTGTCAGCATGGCGGAAAACATGAGGCTAAACAGTGTTGGTGCCAGGACGCAGCCCTGCTTGACTATGTTTGTGACTGGGAAAGGATCAGAAAACTCCCCGCTGTCCTGGACTCTGGCCTGCATGCCTTCATGGAATTGTTGCACCAAGACGATGAATTTCCTTGGGCAACCGTACTTGGCCATGATCTTCCACAGACCCTCTCTGCCGACAGTGTCAAAGGCCTTGGTCAGGTCGACATAGGTGGAGAACAGATCAGAGTTCTGCTCCTGACATTTCTCCAGCAGCTGCCTGGCAGTGAACACCATGTCGATGGTTCCTCGCTCTTTTCGGAATCCACACTGACTTTCAGGCAGGAGTCCTTGGTCAAGGTGCACTGTGAGGCGGTTGAGCAGGATTCTGGCGAAGATCTTTGCTGCAATAGAAAGCAGGGATATGCCTCTGTGGTTGTCACAAGCCTGTCTACTTCCTTTTCGCTTATATAGATGTATGATGGTGGCATCTTTGAAGTCCTGCGGGATCGTCTCTTGCTTCCATATTAAGAGAAACAGCTCATGGAGCCTTTCAGTCAGGGCTGTTCCCCCCTCCTTGTAGACCTCAGCTGGTATGGCGTCAGAGCCAGGTGCTTTGCCACTGGAGATAAGATAGATTGCTTTCTGGGTCTCGAGCAAGGTTGGTGGGTCATCCAGTGCTTTGTTTGTGGGCACTTGGGGTAGACGATTGAAGGCTTCGTCGTTGATTGTCGAAGGGCGATTTAGGACGTCATCGAAATGTTCGACCCATCTCTCCAAGATCTTCTATTTGTCTGTGATTAGAGTGTTACCGTCTGCGCTGAGGAGGGGGCTTGATCCTGAGGGCGTGGGGCCATATACTTCTTTCAAGGCGTCGTAGAAGTTTTTATAGTCACGCCTGTCTGCATAGCCTTAGATCTCGTCAGCTTTGTTGCCGAGCCAATCGTCCTGCATCTGACGGAACTTCTGCTGAACAGTCTTGCGTATGTTGTTGAGTGCATCTCTCCTTGCCGTGGACTTGGGGTTATTGATGTATGCTTGGTGAAGGTGGTGTTTCTCATCCAATAACTGCTTGATGTCTTCGGAGTTCTCATCGAACCAGTCCTTATGTTTCCTGGTCTGGGGCCCCAGGGTCTCTGTAGCTGTGGAGTAAATCAGCTCTCTGAGTGATGCCCAGTCTGCCTCCACACTCTGGTTTCCCGGAGAGGTGGATTTCAAGCACTTTTCCAGAGCATCTACAAAGGACTGTTTGCAGCTGTCGGTATTCAGTTTGGCAACATTAAGCCGTTTCGGGGCCTTCTTCCCTTGCGGGCGTCGTTTAGGCTGAATGCGGATGTTGAGCTGGTGATGATGAGGCGGTGGTCTGTCCAGCATTCAGCGCCGCACATGGATTTGGTAACTCGTACATCCTGCCTGTCCCTCTTCCTCACGATGACGTAGTCAATAAGATGCCAGTGCTTCGATCGGGGGTGCATCCATGACGTCCGGTTACGAGTGGGGAGGCGGAAGATCGTGTTGGTGATCAGCAGTTCAAGTTCAGCGCAGGCCTGGAGTAAAAGAAGACCGTTGCTGTTGCATTGACCCACTCCATGGTGTCCAAGGACTCCTTCCCAGGCAACGTTGTCCTTGCCAACTCTTGCGTTGAAGTCACCTAGCAAGATGAGTTTGTCCGCCTTTGGAACGTCGGCAATGACAGTGTGAAGTTCTTCGTAAAACTTTGCCTTTACGTCATCTAGATTAGTCATGGTTGGAGCGTAGGCACTGATGATGGTGAGGTGCTTCTTTCCAGCCAGTGGGAGTTTCATGGTAATGAGCCTGTCGTTCACTCCCTTGGGAAGTCCAGCCAGCTTTCCGACAAGAGTTGTCTTAACTGCAAACCCAACGCCTGCCTCACGTCGCTCCTCGCTGGGTCTGCCACTCCAGTAAAATGTGTAACCAGATCCTCTTTCACAGAGCTCTCCTTCTCCCGCGAGCCTGGTCTCGCTCAGGGCTGCGACGTCGATGCCATATCTAGCGAGTTCTTTACCAATCAGGGCTGTTCTACTCTGAGGTCTGTCTGCATCGTCTCTGTCCAGGAGTGTGCGCACATTCCATGCGCCCAATATGAGAGGAAATATCCTCGTTTTCTTCTTTTTGTTTCGACCGCTGGTATGGGATGGATGACAAAAGTGACTTGCGCGGTTACTTGGATTTAAGTGAGAAGGAGTTGCGCAGTTCGTCGATCTCACTCTCTCGCCCGAGGCCATCTTATCCAGCGGCAGGACTAAGTCGAGACGGCTGGTGATGGAGACGGGTGCAGTGGATGGCCATGACGTCCTGTGTGTCTTGTCATGCCCTTAGCGTTCCACAACGCTTTGCTGAGATTCGCCTTTTTGACCGTTGACCAACTAGTAGTTCCTCCGCTCTGTCCACCGAATCCAGTCTTCACGTGCATAGATAGACATATCTAGATCACCGAGGGTTTGAGACCCGTCGGCTACCCTCACCAGGTTTAGCCAGCCATTCAAAGCCGTTGCCCGGGGTGTGGCCACTGCGCACGTTGCAGTTTCTATGAGCCACTGGTGATAGCTGTGAGACAACTTCCGGATTAATATTAATAGTATTAACAGCCACAAAATGACAATTCCAAGTAAAATACAACCAGAAGAGCATAGAGGGAATTCAATTTGAAGATCAGTTCCTTCATATCTTTAATTTTCCTCAATTTACATTTGTATGTTGTATATTTCTCCAGCGCTTGATTATTTTTGTCTTTTAATGACAGCAGAGAAATTTAGGTTCCGCCATTTTGAACAACCGGAAGTTTCGGTAACAACAAGTCTTAGTATTGTTACCAAACGCAAATAATGAAATCACATGGGAAGGTCCCTACAACATTGAAGAAAAACTTATATAGTGTCAATATAAAGGACATGTGAAATAATTACACATTGATAAACTAAGAGCATATGGTGACAATAAAGAAGAAAAACAAACCATAAATATCATCAGCAAAGAAAATGATGAAAATGACAGTACAACGAAAAAGAACAGCCCTGACAGTGAAAGAATATCATCTGACATACCAGATAATATGAAACACAGAGTGATGAAAATTTTCCAAAGATACTAAAGTGTCATAACAAAAGAAACAGGAAAAACATATCAATACACTTGAAGCTGTACTGGATAGACTCAAGAAACATAATGTGACAATCTTACAAGAATAAAAAATCAACATTGGAAAGAAATATATTGATTTTTTGGGATACAGAATAGGAGGTGGTGCAGTCACTCCTACTGCAGAGAATGAAAACAAGATCTTTAACCTGTCAGTCCCAAAATCTAAGTAACAAGTGCAAGCCCTGTTGGGACTATGTAACTTTTACATACCATTCATTGAAAAGTATGCAGAAATTGTTCACCCACTAACAGAAGTTACAAAAAACACAGATATTCGAAACTTTCAGTTTTCAGGAGATTGCCTCAACGCATTGGAGAACATTCAGGAAGCATTTAGGAAGAAACCCATCTTTGTTACACCTCAATAGGACAAACCTTTTATTGTTTCTACTGATGCATCGTCCATTGCATTAGGAGCGTGCCTCATGCAAGAACATGATGGTATCCTTCATCCTATACAGCATCTGAGCAGAAATGTAACCAAAACATAGTTTAACTACAGCACCATAGTGAGAGAATGTTTAGCCATAGTGTGGGCTCTACAAAAACTTCAAGAATACCTTCTAGGTAGAACATTCACTCTTCTAGCAGACCACAAACCACTTGTGGCATTCAACAAGAAGAAAATCAGCAACACAAAAGTAAACAGATGGGCTATGCTATTAGCCGACTACAAATTGGACATTAAACCTGTTAAGGGAAAGGATAATGTGGTTGCAGACATATTAAGTAGAATAACAATAAATAAAGATATTCTGTGAATTCCTAAGTGATAAAACTAGAGACTGTATTAATATTAGTATTTTTTTTCGCTGAACAATAAACAAGGAGCAGTGTTTGAATTCCAATGGACAATATATTTAATTTTAATTTTATGAATATTGATTGTTAAAAGTATTTTACTTACACAAAATTACAGAAGTTTTTAAAATTTCAGTTTCATTTTTTTTAGTACAGGTAGACTGTTGCAGTCATACAGATTTTTTTCTTTTGATCTTTATGTCTAGATATTGTGTGTAAGGCAATAAATGTCCATTGACATTTGAAATTTGGATATACATGTAGATTAATTTGATTTTATTAAGACCAAAAATATTGTATCTCATAAACTTTTGCTTGAAGGATGGGGGTGAATGTCACTTGTGAATCACGACTTGGATGACGGAGAAGTCGCGTGAGTGAAAGCGCGGGAAGAAATGGGGTAGGAGGTTCGAGATTATCAGAGAGAATTCTTGTGTGTAATGGCGGACGGGTGCCTGAGGCTGAGGACTCCACTTTGTATAACCTCAAATTATATATGTTATGTGCATAGTGTAGAAATTAAAGTTGTTTTATTGAAACTAATTCTTCAGAGGATTATTGTATGCAAGGTTATGTATTGAGAGAACGTCTAAAAGATATATTAATAAGTAAAACATCACAAACATGTTACCCCCCCCCCTAAAACAATAAAAAAAAGCACGAAAAACCCACCATATTTTCTATTTGTAAATAAGTATGCTTCAAATCGCTTTTTTGTCATTTAAGTATTTATTTAGTGTTTTTCTACATTGTAATATCGTAACACACGTGAAGCTATGTAAAACGGCAATTAAATAGATTGTCAGCCAGTGCTTCTCAAAATTGTTCCTATTAGAAGACCTACAGGAATTTTCCTATTTCACCGGGTACTGGTGCATTGTTTTCCCGTTTTGACGTGATTTTCCCTGTACTGACATGATAGCGAAATGAGACCCAAATAACATTAAGTATGAATTCGGCTTGTTTTATATAATATATATATTTTTTAAAAATTTTGTTTAGTTTCCAAGACAAAGCAAGACAGCGATAGCTAACGAACAATGCAGCTGTAATGTCAAAAATCATTTGATGTGATTAACCTTCCTGCTAAGTGTATGCACATCAAAGGCATTTGATCTAAAATTACCACATTGATATCAAATCTCATGTTATCTAAAAATTATTTGGTATGCGCTGGAAGAGGAATATTGCGAGTACTCTACGAACCCCACATTTGCTCAGGAAAGTAGGGTGTCATCTTGTGCGTCGCATATTTCAGTAATTCCTGCAAGTTGAAGACTGTAAAATACGATGACATTAATAAAATATCCAATATTATCTTACCCTTTTACTCCGAAGCTCACGAATTTTTTTGTGTGTTTGTGTTGTTGTTTTTTGGTGTATTTTTTGTGTTTGTGTGTTTTTTTCATGTTTTTTTTCCACGATTTCAAGTAGGTCACACAAGAGTTGTAAATATAATGTCACCAATGGACGAGGCATGTTTGAATTGTTGCATTCTCTTGTGGAATTTATAAATTGATGAAAAATACATGGCTCCCGCTATCGGACGGTTTAACCTAGGGGTCGGTGAACAGCGATAAATTATGTCATTTGGGGTAAAAAGGGAATGCTGAATCATTGTGGGCACATAAAATTTGCTAGAATCCGCTCCTTTTGGGTTAACAATATTGTTAAAATAAACTTTTATAATTTTAATTTTAGGTATACGGTTAAACCGGTCCGTTTTTTAAAAAACATTTAACTGGCCTTCAAAAAAAAACGAATTGTGTTAACATCCTTAGATTATATTTTATTTTAATGCATACAGATTAAACATTGACTGTTAATCATAACGGCTAACGTCTTTGTTTTAGAATAAAAAATATTTTAAAATAACATTTTTAAAACGTATTTTTTTTTAATTCCTCAATTGACTGACGGGCAACCCGTAAGAAAGGGGTCAGCGAACAGGGGTAAATTACCTCATCTGGAGTCAACGGGGAATTCTTGGGGGTAATGCAGACTCATTATAAAATCCACTAACATCCACTAGATAAATTAAAATTCGTCATGTGTACTTGTACGCTTGCAACATGTGCCCATTATTGAACCGGTTCCTTCAAGAAAATGTATTTTTTAAATTTGACAATTATGTATTTTTCTAACGTACGTACTATACGAATATACCTAAATCTGCCATACTTTCATTGATATTGACACGAGTGACAATAATCTTAATCCACATGACTTGAATGTATCAAGTATCCTTTCTGTGATATTTAAAATTAATGCCTTAAAAACTGAGCTAAGAAGAAAAGTTGTTCTGTGCTCCACTCGAATTGCGATGTCAAGAATTTGATGTATGCAATAAAGTTAATGAATACTTTGACTAATTTTAAAAGGGCAAATTAATCATTATATCTAGAATGACCATGGGCGTTTGACCAAAGACCAATCGAATAATTATTTCAAAACTAAAACGTTTATAATTGTATCAAATAGACCCCGCCCCCCAAAAAAAAACCATTAAGGATTATAATTACATTTTATTTTTATGTCTTGATAACTTACACCAACTGGCGTCCGATGACCTACCGATAGGCACTTTGAGAAGCACTGATTGTAAAAAAATAAGTCATTAAATAAATTGTAAGTGACCAAATATTTCAGTGGAAGTTTTATTTAAAGTTACCCTTTTGATGTGACGTCACATTTCTTAAACCCCCCTTCCTCCCCCTCGTCACGCATCGTCACAAAAGTGTAACCCCCTTCCCCTTAGGTGCGTGACGTCATTTATGGACGGATAAGGGGCCGTCCATAAATGACGTCACGCGATTTTTGCCGATTTTTCACTCCTCCCCCACTCGTCACGTGTCGACCCTCCACCCCTCATAAAATCTGTATTTTCTATTTGAAAAAGAGCATGATTCAAATCAATTTTTAAATCCTTTATATTAACTCGTGGTGTCTGGTTGTTTGTTTGAACCCTTAATTGCTTGCTTGTCACAAACATTTTTGATCAATTTTTAACCCATTTCCTCGCAAGCTAGCGAGCTGAAATTTTGCAGGTAGTTTCGTACCGATGATTAAAACAATGTTTCAAAATTTCAGATCGATCGCATGGACCGTAATTAAAGTATTGATTTTTTAGATTATTTTATTTATTCCTATGTATCATGTTATTTTTTGAGATAGAGTGTAAGGGTGCGCATTATATTGAACAACCTTTCTGTCGCGCAAGGTGCGTATTTTATTCACAACACTTTGTATAACCATATTCCTGATCGGTGCGCATTATATTAAACATGTTTTACGACACAACAACAATTTTGTATTTTTGGATGGTCTTGCGCTGCGTATTATAATGAACATTATTTTAGTTACTTCTCGTACATAAAGATTTAAAAATCCTTTATATTAACTCGTGGTGTCTGGTTGTTTGTGTGAACCCTTGATTGTTGAAATTTTGCAGGCAATTTCCTACCAATGATAAAAACAATGTATCAAAATTTCAGATCTATCGCATGTACCGTAATTAAATTAATGATTATTTAGATTATTTTATTATTAAATCCTTTATTTTAACTCGTGGTGTCTGCTTGCTTGCACCCTTGAACCCTTGCACCCTTGCTTGTCGCCAAAACTTTGGATCAATTTTTAACCTACTTCCTCGTAAGCTAGTGAGCTGAAATTTTGCAGGCAGTTTTGTACCGATGATAAAAACAATGTATTAAAATTTCAGATCGATCACATGTACCGTAATTGAATTAATGATTTTTTAGATTATTTTATTTATTGCTATGTATCATGTTATTTTTTTAGATAGAGTGCAAGGCTGCGCATTATATTGAACAACCATTCTGTCTCGCAATAATGTGCGTATTTTATTGACAACACTTTTTATAAACATATTCCTGATCGGTGCGCATTATATTTAACATGTTTTACGACACAACTACAATTTTGTATTTTTGGATGGTCTTGCGCTGCGTATTATATTGAACATTCTTTTAGTTACTTCTCGTACATAAAGGATTTATAGTCAAAAACTTGGTTTTATACGGGTTTTTTAAATTTGTAATATAATTATGTGTCGCAGTGTGCCCTACATATGAGTTATAATAATTTTAGTAGAATTATTTTGTAGCAGGGATACAGGGTATTGTCATTTTAAAGTTTTAGAATCCTTGCAATTTTAGAACCGCTGGCTTGAATGGTCAGTAACGGGACGTAATATAAGGTCCATGACCCAGATTCATACGTAGCCCTTTAAATTTCCTGAGTAGAGGTCAAGGATGGGCCACTGTTACCACAATGCCAATTAAACAAGTGGGTCACCCACGGTACCTGCATACGCCATCACGCATTAAGTCTTGCTCCATGGGGGGGTGTTAGGCTAGACTGACCAATGAGTGTACACTGCCGCGTGCTCACTGACGGAGGGTCAGTGTAACAGCCAATGGGAAGTGACCCATGACGGGGGTGAGGGGGCTGATAATAACTGGAACTTAGAGAGCTGCGCTCTTGTGTGAGAGAACGGCCTAAGTAAAAGTTGGGTAGAGCCAGTGTGTTTAGGGTGTAGCAGTTAGGGATTAGTAGCTTAATTATATTTGTACACTGTGTCATGTTAGCTTAGCGAGAACTCAATAAACATTATATATAGCTATAGTGCTCTACTTACCTGAATTGTGTTATTTGTTTTATTAGCTGAACTGGCAGTATTATTCCAACTAACGATATAGCCACCACTCGGCTACATATGTATTTAGTGTAAGTTTGCACTTTAATATCTAACAAACGTGAAGTGATGTAAAACGTCATAAAATAAATTGTAGGAAATAAAATATTTTAGTGGAACTTTTATTTAAAGTTGCGAATTCTGATGGGACTTAACATTTCTCAACCACCCACCTACCCATCGTCACGCATCGTCACAAATGTGTGGTGTACCCCCCCCCCTTTTTTTCTATGTATGTGACGTCATTTATGGACAGCCCATTAAGCAAAGTATTATTTGCATTCTTAAAAGTATACTTAGCGCACAATTAAGTTAAATTACAACCAGATTGCAGAATTAAAATCGTCGTTTACAAAAAGATTCTATATAAATAATTATTGACATATTTTCACTATGCAATAAAATGTTAAGACATTACACTTCGCTGCGAAGCGTGGGTATGCGTATCTAGAAATTGATATATGGCTGTTAATCTGCGAGACACCGTGAGAAAACCTTGTACCTTGAACTTCGCAAAAATGTTCATCGCATATAAAGTCTGGAGTTTAAAAAGAAAATATTAAAAAAATAAACATTAAATAATGGGAAGCCTAGACTTTGTCTACGAGCAATCGACACGTTCGTGGCTTTTTGCATTGGACACAAGTGTGGTCGTTTTTACGTCCACACATATTTGGGCGTTTCAATGTGCAAAGCTAAGCTCCATGCATAATTATTTGATGACTGCGAAATAAGTTCCACGACTGCATGTCAAAAATTCAGCTTCTGTATCGAGCTAACTTATAATCTTGGTAATTACTTTCTCAGAAGATCTGTACCTAGTTACTTACATTTTGATATTATTGAAATGAACATATTTTAAATCTATAAGAAGAAAGATTATCAGATCATAGACCCCGTCACATTTCAGGGCTCTGTTCCTATGGTTACCTTAGAACTTTTACTATTGATCTATATAGTACTTACGAAAGGTGCTATGTTAGGGTCCAGGTTTTTAGAATAATGCATATTCATATATAAAAAGGGGATGTAAGTGAGAAGGTATACATTAATTGGTGGGGGAAGCAAGGAGGAAGAAAACCGGACTAAAACCTAATTTCTCGATATCCGCCCGGTCTCTTTCCGGTGAAGTCCGGATGTATGGTAACCTAAATTGTGACAATCCCTTTGGGAATAGCATAGTTTTAAAACACCAGTGTAACTATAATACCACGTGACTGTAACACCCTGTGACTGTAACACCCTGTGACTAAAACACTGTGACTGTTTCGTCATGTGACTGTAACACCCTGTTACTGAAAAACACTGTGACTGTAAGACCATGTGACTGTAACACCTTGTGAATGTAGCACCCTGTGGCTGTAACACACTGTGGCTGTAAAACACTTTGACTGTAACACCCTGTGACTATAGCACCCTGTGACTGTAACACCCTGTGACTATAGCACCCTGTGACTGTAACACCCTGTGACTATAGCACCCTGTGTGTGACTGTAACACCCTGTGACTATAGCACCCTGTGACTGTAACACCCTGTTACTGAAAAACACTGTGACTGTAAGACCATGTGACTGTAACACCTTGTGAATGTAAAACCCTGTGGCTGTAACACACTGTGGCTGTAAAACACTTTGACTGTAACACCCTGTGACTATAGCACCCTGTGACTGTAACACTCTGTTACTGTAACACACTGTGACTGTATCACCCCGTAGCTGTAACACGATGTGATTGTTACACTCTGTGCCTCTAACATAGCGCCCCAAACCTTGTAAGACAATTGTCTAGGGATCACTTGTCTCGATCTCAGTATCTAATGCTATTCCAACCATGGCAGCCCCTCAATCAACTCGTCTCCCTTGTTCCCTGTAGTTGTTTTAACTCAAATCACCCACGCCACACCATTATTCAACTAATTCAATTTTCACCACTAGGAATTGGATTTTAATGCCTCAGATACCTTATAAGACATATAAGCGACGCCAGTGTTGAAGGGGGTTAATGTGTTAGATATCGCCATGTAGGTTTCACTTAAGCTTTAATTTCTCTTGCTGTACATCAGGGGTCTCCAAACTATGGCCAGATGCGGCCCGCGAGGTCCTCTCATCCGGCCTTTGGAGGCCTTTCAATCTAAAAAAAAATACTATTTTTACCTGTAGCTTACCAAAAAACTTTGCGAAAAACTCTAGCGAAACCAAACAACACCGTTTCCGGCCAGTTTCTCAGATGAACTGCAGCTGGAGGTCATTGATTTTGCAAGCAAATGAACTCCTTAGAGACAAGTTCGAAGAATAACTTTTGAGTTTTTACCAATTTCTGCCCAAGGATGACTTTCCTAATGTCAAAGCCTTTGCCTCAAAGTACCCTTCAGTCTTTGGAACAACATACTTGTGCGAACAGTCATTTGCTAGGATGAAATAAGTGAAGAACAATTTGACAACTAACTTGTCTGATGTCTGATGATAAATAATGGTAATCTCGGCTAACTATTGATGTTAAGGAAATCAAATCTAAAGCCAGAAATATCTACTATTTTGGCACCCAGAAAACAATTTCATCCTTCCCACTAATACAGGTGTTCATGTGCAGTGTATCAATGTATTATTAAATAATATTAAACATTAAGATTATAAGTTTAATAATATTAAATATATAATTAAACACAACATTTATGTTTTCATTCTATCTTATTTGGACCTCTAGTGTTTATTCGGTCCCCAAACTGGCAGGAATGTTTGGAGACCGTTCTGTACATGGTTCCACGAACTTGGTATTCCTAGATTTGCACCATTACTTTGGTATTACTAGCTCATTGAATTTAAGACATGATTTCAGTTATTCATAGAAAAAGAATTTACGTGACTTTTTTTTTATTTGTTAGTGACTTTATGCAAACATTTTTCATTATAAATAAAGGTAAAAAAAACGATTTTTAAAAACCACGTTTTATAAGTGGACTAAAAAGAAAAAAATAATTTAAAACTTATAAGTTCAAGTTCTTTAATTTAATATGACTAAAAACGTGTGGCGGGCGCTTATGAGGTTCAACATATGCAGTTTATTTATTCTCTCACTTATAGATTTCTCTTTTGCCTTCTAAATTATAATTTTTTTATTTTTATACCAAACACCTACCCCACGTTTTTATTCACACTACAGGTCGGTAGTTGAACTTAAAAGTTTTAAATTATTTTCTTCTTTTTAGTCCACTTATAAAAACGTGTTTTTTTTTAAAATCCTTTATACCTTTATTTATTTTATACTTTTTAGTCTAAGTGTATGCTATGGTGAGTTTTGAAGTATTGATTATGTTCAAATATAATACGCATTGCCCAACAAACATTTTACAGACTGAAGTTGACTAATATTATTATTGTTATTATTAGTTGACTGATCTCCCCTTGATGTTAAACATGGTTGATGTGTGTAAATGGTTTACTTTTATATGTGTTTTATAGGCGTTCTCACAGTACAAACTTTCATGCCATAAATCCTTGAAATACTATTGTCAACAAACTAACTTTAATATGCACATTATATACAAAAGTATAACTTTGAGGTTTCACAACGTGGAGACATCAGCCACACATTCGCCATTACATTCTATCAACTGCTTTCGCGCCCTTTCTGCCTATGTGACCTCCCTGTCACTAATCTCGTGATTATCACGTGACATTCAACCCCATCCTTCAAAAAAATGGTTATGAAATGCAACATTTTTAGTCTTAATAAAATCAAATTAATTTTTATGAATATTTTAATTTCAAATATTTATCATCAATGGACAGTCATTGCCTTACATACAATATCTAGACACGAAAATCAAGAGAAAAAAATCTGTAGGACTTCAGCAGTCTACCTGTACTGAAAGAATGAAACTGAAATTTTAACACAACTATAATTTTGTGTAAGTAAAATACTTTTAATAATTAATATTTATAATATTAAAATTAAATATATTGTCCAGTGGAATTCAAACACTGCTCCTTGTTTATTGTTCAGCGAATAAAAATATTATATTAATACAGTCTCTGGTTTGATCATTTAGGAATTCACAGAATGTCTTTTTTATTGTCATTCTACTTAATCTGTCTGCAACCACATTGTCCTTTCCTTTAACAGGTTTAATGTAAAATTTGTATTCGGCTAATAACAGAGCCTAGTTCAAAGATAGTTATTTTTCAGCTGACGATTATGAATTAAAATCGTTGGGCTTTTATTGCTTCTTCAGCTTATTAAATGTTCAATAATTCACCAACCACGACCACGATTATTTCCATTCACAATATCAATCCCAGCATCTTGAATAAGTCGCTTAGCTTTTGAGATGGTATTTTTGCTTACAGATAATTCAACAGAATTTCGGCCAGATGAGTCACTGTCACTAGAAGCCTTTATCCGAAAACCACTGCCTGTTACTATTTCTATGATTCTGTTTAATACACAACCAATTAACCTTCCTACTTCAGATGATTCCACACAAATGGCCTCAGACTCAACAGTACCATCTCAATCTCAGCTACTATGGCCTTCATCCTTTTACCATACACATGATTGTCAATAGTGGCTACAGTGTCACTAGGTCTTGTTTCTTCTCGATTCATCCTTCTTCTATCATCCATGTCTTGGTTTTCATTCTTTCTCCATTGTTGATCATAATTTCTTTTTCTGGAATCAAAACAATATTTGCCTCTCCATGATATTCTAGCTTGATTATAATCTCTATATATGGAATTATGATTATATCTTCCACTACATGATTGTCTACCTTTCTTTTCAAAGTGATCTTGTCTTGATCTTTCTTGTAAGGCTGCCAATAGGTGACACCTTATGTGGTTGTCCTTTATTGTGGTAACACTGCCTCGCCATATGTCCTGGCTTGTTACAGTACCAGCAAATAGTTTGTCTGTTGCCTTGGTTCGGCAGACTGGTTTCTCATTCCTTGTCTTTTTTCTTGGATTTTATTTTGTACTGCTGCAAATATATCTTATATTTTATCCATTTACACATTTGGATGAGAGTCGTTGAATGTGCGTAATGCATTTGTTAGCTCTGCTTGAGTAAGAATTTTCTTATCAGTTAAATATGTGAATAGAGCTGGTGTTGCATTTTCTAAGATCTTGTCAATTAACACCATGTCTAGTATGGCCTTTGGATTGCTTGTATCTATTGCTGTCAGTTCCAGCCATTTTGTTAATTTTAACTTGTGCTTCATGTACTATGATCTGTGGATCTTTCTCCATCTTAATTCTTATTTCATGAAATTCTTTTCTATAATCATTTTCCGACTTCCCGAAATGACACAGAAGTGCCTTTTTGACATTTTTATATCTTTTTTCGGCTTCTTTGGCTATACTGTTGTAAGCTTCAAATGCTTCTCCAGTTATTTGAGTCATCAGTTGTGCTGGCCAACCTTCTTCACCATAATCTTTCATGGCCATTATGGATTTAAAATAATCCAGATAAAGATCCATTTTTTTCTTTCTGGCTATCATATTTTCTAACTTTGATAGTATCCTTCCGTGCTGTTTTTCTATTTGTGTCATTACCAGGATTGTGGCCTCTACTCTTTAAATCAATTTGTAGTTTTAATTTGTCAATTAGAAGTTTTTCAAGTTCTCTTCTTGCAGCTCTTTCTTCTCTTTCAATTATTTGTTTTTGTCTCTCTTTTTCTTCAGCCTCTTTTTGCTTTTGCCTCTTTTCTTCTTTGGCTATTTTCGCATCTATTTTTCCTCAGATAGTTTTAGCTTCTCTTCTTCTTTCGCTATTTTGACTTTCTCTTCCATGAAATCTTTCATTTTTTTCCACTTAATCCAATCTTTTCTGCAATGGCAGTGAATTTTTCATAGTAATTCATGTTTAGTTTTATAGAATTATATGAGTCAAGCAATTCAGTATTGAATGTAAGTATTTAGTTATTCAGGTATAAATCCTCCAAATGAGAAAATGTTGAATTCAAAATACGTTAAGTCTAAACAAATTATACATCTAAACCATTAAACTTAATTTTGACAAAATGAGGCAACAAAGTATCCTCACAAGGGATCTTACGTATACTATATATATATATACGCTCCCTACAGATTGACAAAACACATCCGATGGTCCACAGTTTAATTAAAATAAGTCACTTAGTCAAATTTTCCAATGTCCGAACTTTAGAGTAGTTTTTATACACTTTAGTTCAATCCATAAATCCAAATCGCAATTCCCACAATTTCCACGCAATGAATGGATATGACTTAAGTTCCTCGATTCAAATTTTACACTGAAACAGTTGTTAATAGTCCATAGCTTCCCAAGTTTAAGGTTTGCTTATAGTTATTTCTTGGAATCACTTAGTAATAGCGTGTAGTTAGCTTGCTGACGTATATATGTTCACTGTGTGTCACAGACAGTAGCCTTGTACCGTGTCGACTGTGTGACTGTACAGCTTGGTTGACCCAGTTTTATACAGTGCATTCATGCAATGTGGGTAGTCAAGCCGCCATTTTGAAAACTTATTGTATTAAATATTTCATTGGATTACAAAAGTTTATTTACTGCTGCTTACGAACTTAAATATTCACAAATTACGATGGCTCACAATATTTCTTCCTTTAATGAATACTTCCCTTTTTTTAATACACAATACTGTCACTTCCACGAACATCGCTTTCTGGACTATATGAATAGTACCAACAAGAATTTTGTTCTGATACCAATGTAAATGGTTTACTTTTATATGTGTTTTTTGGCGTTCTCACAATACAAACTTTCGTGCAATAAATCCCTGAAATACTATTGTCAACAAAATAAATTTAAAATGCACATTATATACAAAAGTATAACTTTGAGATTTCACAACGTGGAGACATCAGCCACACATCCGCCATTACTTTCTATCAACTGCTTTTGCGCCCTTTCTACCCATGTGACCTTCCTGTCACTAATCTCGTGATTATCACGTGACAATGTGGTCGGGGCTGGTGTGAACTCGGCACGTGAATGTAAATATAAACAATAGCAGACGGATTATACCGATGCTAATTTAGGGATAAACTAAAAAATTAACTAATTTAAAAACTGTACATTCGATCGATCTGAAATTTCGATACAATGTATTGTCTTCCAAGATCGATCTATTTTTGAGCTCTCTGGGACCATCAGATGTGGTCTAATTTTACTTTGCAAATTTGAAAAATTGCGGACTGACAGACAGACAGACGCGAAAGTAAGTTAATAAAAACGTGGTAAATAAATCAATGAGTTCACGCTGACTTTATCATTTCTTAATTAGGGAATTTATTACATGATTTCAGTAATCTTTTAAAATTAATATCGTCTTGGTATGTTTCACTAAACTTATGTTCAAATTCTTGAAATTTGCGATGGATTTAATAACTATTTAACAATTTAACAACCCGTAAAAACAAAGTTTTTGACTATAAATCCCTTATATATGAGACATAACTCGTGAATGTTCATTCTCTTTTGGGTCGAGCCTTTAGGCTCTTAGGACCCGGTTCATTTTATCGCAAGCGAGCCTCATCAAGCGGGGATTGCCGTAGAGGTAATCCTCTGCAGGTACCGTTACTTCTCCTTCCAAATCCCCGCACAGCTCGGGGCACTCTTCGAGTTCGTGGGCCACCATCTCTTCCGGGTGGCCACACAGCCGACAGGCCAGTTCCCTTCTAGTGTTAAACTTGTACAAGTAGCTTCGTATGGGACAATGCTCAGTTCTCATTCTAGTTATGAGCGTCTGATTGCTACGTCCAATTTTCCACCAGGAGTCGCTTTTGCTCGGTCGCTGCATGTACTGGAATACTTTTCTGACCGTGCTTCCAGCGCCCAGCCCTGAAGCCATTTCTCTCGGAAATGGTCCTTAAGCCACGATCTGACCCCCAGCTGGGTCATCGGGCGATCGGGTTGGGGGCTGGTCTGAACCTTCTCTCGCCAACTTATCGACCCTGTCTGAATGGGGCTTGCCACTGTGCCCAGTGATGTACTGAAGGACTACTTTTCCGCCTCGTATTTCACCTACTGTTTCCAAAATGACACTGACCATTTTCGTCTCCAGAGAGGATCGACCCACAGTCTCGAGCGAAAACCGTGAGTCGGTGAAGATTACGACGGTCGGGAAAACCTTTCTTCTTGCTAGACGTCGGCGCACTTCCTTCAAACCCTTGCAGATCGCCTCCAGTTCGGCGTCGTGACTACTGTATGCGGTTCCGCACGGCCCTGACAGTTCGATACTGTCAGGTCCAGGTTGAGGGTATTGAATTAGTACCCCGTATCCACTTCTGCCATCCTTGAAACGTGAGCCGTCCGTGAAACTTTTACCACGCTGTCGCCATAAGCCTCGATTGTCTTCAGAGTCTCGTCTCGCTGGAGATTGACGGGACTGGCTTTCGTCACCGCTGTATTTGCCAGTGTCAAATGTAGTTCAGGCAAGTCAAAGCTTTCATGTGGTCCTCGAGCAGGGACGTCCTTTCCGGAACTCCATATAGCCAGACCGTCAGAAAACATGGCATTCTGCGACCCCAGAATACCTTGTAGGTCGTGGACGTAGGCTAGGAACAATGTACAACTAAGGGCGGACCATTGTGGGAGTCCGTCCTCCAGGCGAGCTTCGTTGGATAATGACTCCCCCACTCGGGTCTTGATCGTTCTGTCCGTAAGGAACGATTTTATCCAACTGTACATGTTCGCAGTGACACCTAACTGCTGCAACTTATAAAGTAGCCCTCCACGCCAAACCTTGTCGTATGCTTGCTTTAGATCGAAGAACACCGCAACGGTGTGATTCCTCGACTGGAGCTCATTTGTAATCGTCTGATTTAGCCGGAGAGCCTGGTAAATCGGTTGGCGTCCCTTTCGGAACTCACCCTGCGTCATTGGAATGCATTTAGTCTTTTCGAGGAACCAGTAGAGTTGTGCGTTCACTAGCCGTTCAGCTACCTTCCCCACACACGACGTGAGGGAAATTGGCCGGTAACTGGACGGGTGTTCGCCTGGTTTACCCTTCTTTGGGAATTGGGGTTATTGTGGCCTTTTTCCACAGCTTCGGCAGCGTGCCTGTTGTCCAAGTTCTATTTATGAAACTCAATAGTTTCATTCGGCCTGTCCTGCCCAGATGTTTGAGCATTTCATTGTGAACTTTATCTGGTCCTGGTGCTTTGCCAGCTTGGCCCTTGTTGAGTGCGGTTTGAAACTCTGTCATTGTGAAGGGGGCCGCGAAAACCTCTAGTTGAGGGCCCTTGCTTTGTCTCCTTGAGCCCTCTTTGCGCATTCGGTCGATTGTTCGGCTAATGTCAGATCTGGTGCCTCTCTTGTTAACCTGGGCAAAGTGTTTTGTTTAGCGCGCGTGCGCGCTTAACTTCACTAGCCCTTTGGCCCTTTGGTGTCGTCAAATGGGTTGGAATTCTTTGTCTTCCCCGCGCCAGATAATGCATCTAAGAGCTGCCAAAGTTTTCTTCCGTCTACGAGGTCGAGTATTTCGCACGTATTTACCCATTTCGCCTAATTCGCTTTGTCGACAGTGGCCCGGACTTCTGCCGTCAGTCTGTTGTACGCCCTACGAGCTTCGGGTGTCTTCAGTCTAGCGGCCTTTTTCCGTGCTTTTGCTCGTCGCTTCACCAATTCGGTCAGACTCTTGTCCCAGTAAGGTCTGAACTTCTGTTTCCCAGTTAGTCCTTGGGATCGTTCGCCTCGCAACCCCAAGGATTGTGTCAATAAACTGCCCGTAGGTGGCATCCATGTTGTCTCCTGCAACATCCAGCAGAGCGAGCTTGGTCTCGCTCTCGGCCTCGTACTTTCGCCAATCGGCCTTACGGAACTGCCAATGCCTTCTTTCAAATCGAGGTTTGCCCGCACCAAGCACAAATTCGATCAGGATTGTAAGATGGTCTGATCCTACTTCCTTTAAAACCTCCAGTCTATGCTTCGACTCTAGGTCAGCGGATATAAGCGTTAGATCTGGGTGGGACTCCGTGCTGTGTCCCGTGTGCAGTAGTGTTGGTTCACTGTCTGCGTTTTGCAGCCTGATGAGATTCGTATTAATACAGACATCCTCGATGTAGCGGCCTGACGCGTTCCGTTCGGCATAGCCCCAGTCAGGAGACTGTGCGTTAAAGTCTCCTGCTATTATCGTTCTTCCAAAAATGACATCTTCCCCAACTGGAAGTTTCGATTGGATTTCTGGGCGTATTATAGACGTTCGTGATTGTAAAGCCAACGTCGCCTTTGAAAACTCTCACGGTGAGAGTATCAGTGTTGCTGTAACACTTAACTTCGAGCAGCTCCATCGTTAAATCATTCCGGACCGCTGTGGCAAGACCTCGACATCGCCGGTCACACTTGCAATGGTATAGCGAGTAACCAGTGATATGAAACGGCTTCCCCTTAAGGAGCGTCTCTTGGAACAGTGCTACATCCACTTTTCGTTCGTGGAGTATTTTGGTTACTTCGTGTGCCTTTTGCCTTATGCCACAGACATTCAACTGTAAAACTACCAGGGCTTGTTCAGGATGGCCCTTCGCACCCATACAAGGACGGCCAGTCACCGATTGACCGCTTGGACATGGCCTGTCGTTCGTCACCATGCCTCTAAGAGGGGAGGTAGCCAACCGACCCGACGTACCACCATCCGCCGAGAAGGGGTTTAGAAGGTCCATTCCGGGACCTGCTTTTTTCGATATATGAACCATAGAATAGAGAGGGGGTAGGCAGAAATCTTCAACCCATTGAGGACGGTCCGTGTGCGTTCCGCCCCTTGCCCAGAGGGTCTTCCTGTCTTCGGCGTTCCTAGCCGGGCACTGTTGGGTATGGGCCTGCTCCCACACCCAGCACCGGGCCTCTCGCTGAGGCCATGCCCACCCTCCAGTTGTCCGGAGGGTTCCAGTGCATATGTTTTGGCGATTTCGCCGGGGTTAGTCAGTTTCAAGTCGCAGCCACTTCCGCAACCCTACTTATCTCCCGGGCCCCGTAAAGGCCAACCCCTTCCGAGAGAGACATAACTAAAAGTATTGATTATTTTCCATATAATACTCAGCGCGCGACAGACTAGCATACACATTTACAGATCGGGAAAATATTATAAAAGTATGTTCAATATAATGCACACCACACTGCGCGACAGGAAGAAATATTTAAAAAGTATTTTCAATATAATACGCAACGCGCGACAGTCTAGCACAAATTGCTACATAGATAAACATAGAGATAAACTAAAAATTCATTAATTTATTTACAGTAAATTCGACCAATCTGAAATTTTGATAGAATTTATCAGATGACAAAAGTCTATGTACAAAATTTCAGCTCGATAGGATTACGGGAAGTGGGTCTTTTTATACTTTAGTTTTTCCTCGGGCGGGAGAGAGAGAGAGAGAAACACGACGGTGAAGTTAATATAAGAGATTTAAAAATAAGGCGGAGCGTCTGAACTTAAATTTCTATAAAAAAAACCACTAAAACTTTGATTAGCCGGGGGCCGATTTTATTTATAAGCGTTTAAAGCATTTGGACATTGACATTGTAGATGTTTTAAAAAAACAATATTTTTGTGTAAACTGTAAAATGTAAACTGATATTTCTCACAACACCTCCCCAATCTCTAAAAAAAGTTTTTCAATGATCATGTTTGCCATTTAAACTGTTTAAAAAATGTGTCTTTTAACATGGGGAGAAGTTTCTTTGTTCAAGAGGATAAAATGACAATAACTTTGTTGTCTAATTTGGATCGTTAACATAAAATTTGCCTAAAACATAAAAATGTAACGGAAGGTTAAAATAAACAAAATAGTGATACATAAGGAAATGAAAAGTTCCTTATTGACTGATATTCAAATAATGTCAGTACAGCAAAACTCTACACCGCCATGCAGTGTACTTCAATTTCTAAGACAAGAAACATTCTAACATAGTATTTTCACTATTTCCTTGACAGGGTATTTTCACTATTTCCTTGACTGGGTATTTTAAAAATTTCATTTGTATAGTTTTTTCATAATTTCCTTAATAGAGTATTTTCACTATTTCTTAGACAGGGTGTTTTCATTATTTCTCAGATAGGGTATTTTCACTGCTTCTTTTACAGGGTGTTTTCATTATTTCTCTGACAGTTTGTTTTCATTATTTCTCTGACAGTTTATTTTCATTATTTCTCTGACAGTTTGTTTTCATTATTGTTTGACAGGGTGTTTTCACTATTTATTTTAAGGGTGTATTTATTATATTTCGTGTACAGGTTATTTTCACTATATTTCTTGGAAAGGGTGTCTTCACTACTTCTCTTACATGGTGTTCTCACTAAATTTCTTGGAAAGGGTATTTTTACAACTGTGAGACTGGACAAGCAAATTGTTCTGTGAGACTGGACAAGCCCACTCGTCTGTGAGACTGCAAAAGCTAATAGGTCTGTGAGACTGGACAAGCCAAATGGATCTGTGAGACTGGGCAAGCCCATTGGTCTGTGAAACTGGACAAGCCCATTGGTCTGTGAGGCTGGACAGGCCCATTGGTATGTGAGACTGGACAAGCTAATTGGTCTGTGAGACTGGACAAGCCCATTGGTATGTGAGACTGGGCAAGCCCATTGGTTGTGAGACTGAACAAGCCCATTGGTCTGTGAGATTGGACAGGTCAATTATTCTGTTAGACGGGACAAGCCAATTGGCATGTGATACTGGACAAGCCCATTGGTCTGTGAGGCTGGACAGGCATATTTGTATGTGAAACAGGACAAGCTAATTGGTCTGTAAGACTGGGCAAGCCCATTGGTGTGTGAAACTGGACAAGCCCATTGGTCTGTGAGACTGGACAACCCAATTGTTATGTGGGACTGGACAAGCGATTTATTCTGTGAGACGGGACAAGCAAATTGGCCTGTGAGACTAGACAAGCCCATTGGTCTGTGAGGCTGGACAAGCTAATTTGTCTGTGAGACTGGAAAAGCCATTGGTATGTCAGACTGGACAAGAAAATTGGTCTGTGAGACTGGACAAGCCCATTGGTATGTGAGACTGGACAAGATAATTGGTCTGTGAAACTGGACAAACCCATTGTTCTGTGAGACTGGACAAGCACGTTCTTTTATGTACTTAAAATGGAAATTACAGAAACAAATTGTGTAATCAAAACAATAAATTTAAGCTTTATTAATTAACTTATAGAAAAGTATACGTTTCAGCTAACTTGTATCCATACAGCTAACCAGTCCATAATGACTTGGTATCCTTAGAGCTAACCAGTCTATGATAACTTTTTATGCATACAGCTAACCACTCCATTGTTGACTTGGTATCTATTTTCTATACAATAACCAGTCCATGATGACGTGGCATCCATACAGCTAACCAGTACATGATAACTTGGTATCTATACAGCTAGCCAATTCACAATTAAACAAATCGAAATGTAATTACCCATTCCCAACGTAAACAACGGCTCAAAGTCCGACGTAGACAAAGTGAATGAAGCGATTCAGTTATTATATTGACGGGGAGAAATAAAGCGTCCAAAGCCTTAGTGACAGAGAAGACAGATGGGGGAAGCAAATCACATGACCAGTGGTGGGGCAGTAAATAGGGGAGGGTAAATAAATCTCTCATGGCTTTTGGGCCAGGATTTACACACGTATAATTTATTTGTAATTCCATTAGGGATTCGGTTTTGATCCGTACCCAGGGAGGTAGAGAGGTACGGAGATGTAGGTCTGTACCGAGGGAGGTAGAGAGGTATGGAGAGGTAGGTCCTTACCCAGGGAAGTAGAGAGGTACGGAGAGGAAGGTCCTTACAAGGGAGGTAGAGAGATATGTAGAGGGAGGTCCTTACCCAGGGAGGTAGAGAGGTACGGAGAGGTTGGTCCGTACCCAGTGAGGTAGAGAGGTACGGAGAGGTAGGTCCTTACCCAGGGAGGTAGAGAGGTACGGAGAGGTAGGTTTTTACCCAGGGAGGTAGAGAGGTACGGAGAGGTAGATCCTTACACAGGGAGGTAAAGAGGTACGCAGAGGTAGGTCCTTACCCAGGGTGGTAGAGAGGTACGGAGAGGGAGGTCCTTACCCAGGGAGGTAAAGAGGTACGGAGAGGTAGATCCTTACCCAGGGAGGTAGAGAGGTACGGAGAGGTAGGTCCTTACCCAGGGAGGTAGAGAGGTATGGAGAGTAGGTCCTTACCCAGGGAGGTAGAGAGGTACGGAAAGGTAGGTCCTTACCAAGGGAGGTAGAATGGTACGGAGAGGTAGATCCGTACCCAGGGAGGTAGAGAGGTACGGAGAGGTAGGTCCTTACCCAGGGAGGTAGAGAGGTATGGAGAGGTAGGTCCGTACCCATGGAGGTAGAGAGGTACGGAAAGGTAGGTCCGTACCCAGGGAGGTAGAGAGGTACGGAGAGGTAGGTCCTTACCAAGGGGGTAGAGAGGTACGGAAAGGTAGGTCCTTACCAAGGGAGGTAGAGAGGTACGGAGAGGTAGGTCCTTACCCAGGGAGGTAGAGAGGTACGGAGAGGTAGGTCTTTACCCAGGGAGGTAGAGAGGTACGGAGAGGTAGGTCCTTACCAAGGGAGGTAGAGAGGTACGGAAAGGTAGGTCCTTACCAAGGGAGGTAGAGAGGTACGGAGAGGTAGGTCCTTACCCAGGGAGGTAGAGAGGTACGGATTGGGAGCTCGTGAGACTGAGATGCTGGAAAACATGGGGAAGAGAATGAAGGAGGCACGAAAATTAGGGTAGATGGAGTGAATGAGATGGGCGAGATATGTGAGAAAGAGGGAAGTGATGATATAACGTGATAGCAATGGATCGTTGTTTTTGACGTATTATCAGGCAAATATTTCCCTTTTTTGCAAGACATAAATCTACTTATTTATAGACCTGATTGCCGTCTCACCAATACTTTGTTCGTAGCAATGGAAAGCGTGTTGGAGATATGGAGAATCGCGGAAGATAAGTCGCTATATCAAGTGATATTATTGGTCAAAGCACTTTGGGATTCGAGGGCAGGTACTAACGCTAACAAAAGTATTCTAGCATTTCTATATGTTTGATTTAGTGTAAGGAAACTTTATCTTGTTTCTGGCAAGTTGAACATGAGTAACGGTGGGCAGAGAGGAGTCTAATGATGTTTAGGAAAGACAGAGAGAAAGAGTGAAAAAGAGAGGGGGTGAAAAGGAGACTTCATGACAGTAAAAGAAAGAGAAGCAGCGAAAAAGTCAGAGACCGAATGAAAAAGATGTGGAAGGATATTGAGAACGAGAAAAGATAGAGATGCATAAAGAGAAATATTATAATAGAATAAGGGGCTCTGATGGATGGAATGTTCATTTAAATAAAAAATACATTTTAATTTTTAAAATTCTTTAGACAAAAATGAGTGATGGTACGCAAAGGGACTTCAAATGAAATTAGTTCCTTTACCTTGTATGACGAGCCGAATGGTCAGTACTTGATGAAGCTTGTTGGAGCAGTGGTCATCTAGTGCAGTGGTCATCTTATGCAGCGGTCATCTAGTGCAGTGATAATCTAGTGCAGTGGTCATCAAGTACAGTGGTCATCTAGTGCAGTGGTCATCTCGTGCAGTGTTCATCTAGTGCAGTGCACATCTGGTGCAGTTGTCATCTAGTGCAGTTGTCATCTAGTGCAATGGTAATCTATTGCAGTGTTCATCTAGTGCAGTATTCATCTAATGCAGTGGTCCCTTAATGCAGTGGTCATCTAATTCAAGCGAAGATATAATCTTGATGGTCAGGACATCAGTTTGTGTGGAGGTGAGCAGAGCTTTCCATCTTTTGTGCCATCATGTCATAAATATTCCGATGATGTAAACACAAGTATAGCACACAATGGCATGTCATTATTTATCTCCTGGTAATATTTTAGAAGACTGGAATACACGCAGTAATTTTCTAAGTGTATTTGTTGAAACAGTTATCCTAGAGAAGGGAAATCTTTGAGTATATGTGGTTTGAGGCCAACTCTGCCACACTCACCCCTGTTGTAGAAGAAAGACAAAGTGCACACCTAAAATACAAGCATTCCCCAAACCCACAGACACTGCAGGCATACAGATTAGCTAAGAGCAATGTTCAGAGATTAGCTAGGCAATGCGCAAATGACTACTGGCTCCAACTCTGTCAGAGCATCCAGCTACCGGCCGACACCGGTAAAATAAGGAGGATGTATGATGGCATTAAAAGAGCCATGGGGCCTTCTAAGAAAGTCATAGCCCCACTGAAGTCCTCAACCGGAGAAACAATCCGCGACAAGACCAAACAGATGGACAGATGGGTGGAGCACTATTCAGAACTTTACTCCCAACAAAATCACGTAACCCAAGACGCCATCGATGTGATCAAAAGCCTCTCCCTCATGGCAGACATTCCCACCCTGACAGACCTAAAAGAAACTATTGAGGGATTACCTATAGCCAAGGCCCCTTGTCAGGACGGAATCCAACCAGAGATCATCAAGTGCGGCAGTAGTGAATTGCTGGAACACCTGCATGGCCTCCTCTGTCAGTGCTGGGAAGATGGAGCAGTCCCAGAGGATATGACAAATTCCAACATAATCACCCTGTACAAAAATAAAGGAGACAGAAGCGAGTGTAACAACTACAGGGGAATTTCTCTCCTTAGCATCGTGGGTAAGGTCTTTGCACGCGTAGTTTTAAAGACATTGCAAAGACTTGCTGAGAGAGTATATCCTGAATCACAGTGCGGCTTCCGAGCAGAAAGGTCTACAATCGACATCATCTTTTCTCTTAGACAACTTCAAGAAAGTGCCGAGAGCAACACATGCCCCTCTATCTGGCTTTCATCGACTTAACATAGGCTTTTGACCTGGTCAGCAGAGATGGTATGTTTACAGTCTTGGCAAAAGTTTGCTGCCCACCAAAACTGCTTAACATCATACAGTCATTCCATGATGGTATGAAAGGCACGGTGCGTTATGACTAATCAACTTCTGCTCCATTTGATACCCTCAGTGGAGTCAAACAGGGCTGTGCCCTCGCCCCGACACTCTTTGGCATCTTTTTTTGCCTGTCTGTTGAGACATGCCTTTTGAACCAAAACCGAGGGGATCTATCTACATACCCGTTCTGATGGCAAACTATTCAATATGGCCAGGCTGAAGTCAAAGACGAAGATACGAGAAACAGTCATGGTTTTTGCAGATGATGCTGCCATAGCTACTCACAATGAAGCAGATTTGCAAAGCCTAATGGACCGCTTTGCCAAGGCCGCCAGTGACTTCGGCTTAACCAGCAGCCTCAAAAAGACTAACGTGATGGCCCAGGATGCTGATCCACCCAACATCACCATCAATGGTTGCCAACTTGAGGCCATGGATCAGTTTACATCCAATGTCACCAACAACCTGTCCCTTGATTCCGACCTAGACATAAGGATCGGCAAGTCCTCCACAACTCTGGCCAGGCTCTCAAAAAGAGTCTGGAATAACAAAAAGCTGACAATCAGAACCAAAATTGCTCTGTACCGCGCATGTGTGCTAAGCACCCTCCTTTATGCCAGTGAATCCTGTACCCAATACTCCAGACAAGAAAGGAGATTGATTATTTTTCACATGCGCTGTCTCCGGCGCATCCCGGGTATCACCTGGCAGGACCATGTCACCAACAATGAGGTGCTACAACAGGCAAAAATACAAAGTATGACAACTCTTCTACACCAGCGTCGGCTCAGATGGTTAGGACATGTGCGCAGAATGGAGGATGGCAGAATCCCAAAGGATATCCTCTATTCTGAGCTAGCCAAAGGAAAGAGGACTACAGGCCTGCCTCACCTCCGTTACAAAGATGTCTGCAAGAGAGACCTCAAAGCTATTGGCATCGACATAAATAGCTGGGAGGAACTCGCTGGGGACAGGTACAGATGGAGACAGGCATTGACTGTGGGCTAGAAGCAGGAGAAAGAGACCTGTGGCAGTGTCAATGGTTTTACGTATTTAATGTAACTTTTGTAGGAGTTCTCTCATTACAAAACGTTGTACACAATAATCCTCTGAAGAATTGGTTTCAATAAAACAACTTTAATATCTATACTTTGTACAAGAATTATAATTTGAGGTTTTACAACGTGGAACACACTGGCATGCATCCTGTCATGACACCAGCCAACTCTTACTCTGATCTTCCCACCTCATTAGCCAATGGGAACGACTCTTTCTTCACGCGCTTATTACTCACGTGACCTCTCCGTCATACAATCACGCGAAACACTCGTGATTCACCCGTGACATTCACCCCCATCCTTCAAATTTCATTTTAATGAAAAACATTTTTGGTCTTAATAAAATCAAATCAATCTATATCTATATTAAAATATTTATCATCAATGGACATTCATTGCCTTACACATAACATCTAGACATAAAAATCCATAAGAAAAAATCTTTAGGACTTCAACAGTCTACCTGTGCTGAAAAAATGGAAATGGAATTTTAAACACATCTGTAATTTTGTGTAATTAAAATATTTTTAACAATCAATATTATTAAAATTAACTAATAATCAAGTGGAATTTAAAAACTGTTCCTTGTCTATTGTTCAGCGAATAAAAATATTAATATTATTACAGTCTCTGGTTGTATCATTTAGGAATTCACAGACTAATATTAATACAGTCTCTGGTTTTATCATTTAGGAATTCACAGAATGTCTTTTTAATACAGTCTCTGGTCTTATCATTGAGGAATTCACAGACCAATATTAATACAGTCTCTGTTTTTATCATTTAGGAATTCACAGAATGTCTTTATTTATTGTCATTCTACTTAATATGTCTGCAACCACATTGTCCTATCCATTCACAGGTATAATGTCAAATTTGTAGTCGGCTAATAGCATAGCCTAGTTCAAAGATAGTCATTCTTCAGTTGACGAGTATGAATTCAAATCGTTGGGCTTTGAATGTTTCATAAGACTGTTAAATGTTCAATAATTCACCAACCACGACCACGATTATGTCCATTCACAATATCAATTCCAGCATATTGAATAAGTCGCTTAGCTTTTGAGATGTCATTTTTGCTTCCAGATAATTCAATAGATTTTCGAACAGATGAATCACTGTCAGTAGAAAGCTTTATCTGAAAATCATTGTCTTTATCTATGTCTTTCATTCTGCTTAATACACAACCAATTGTTCTTCCTACGTCAGATGATTCCACACGAATGGTTTCAGAATCACTAGTGGCATCTCTATCTCTGCTACTATGGCCTTCATCCCTTTTACCATATAATTGATTTTTAATAGTGGCTAGAGTGTAACAAGTGCTTGTTTCTTCTATAATTCATGTCTTGGTTTTCATTCTTTTTCCATGGCTGATCAAAATTTATTTTTCTGGAATCAAAACTATATCTGCCTCTCCATGATCTTCTACCTGCATTAAAATATATATATATGGAATTATGATCATATCTGTCTCTCCATGGATGTCTATCTTGATCATAATCTCTATGTCTGGAATTATGATTATATTTTGCTCTCCATGCTTGTCTAAGTTTGTTTTCAAAGTAAGCTTGTCTTGAATTTTCTTCTGTTTTCTTTCTTATAGGGCTGCCATTTGGTGACACCCTATTTGGTTGTCCTTTATTGTGGTAACACTGCTTCGCCATATGTCCTGGCTTGTTACAGTACCAGCAAATAGTTTGTCTGATGCCTTGGTTTGGCAGACTCTGGTTTCTCATTCCTTGTCTTTTTTCTTGGTTTTTAATTTGTGTTTCTGCAAAGATATCTTGTCTCTTATCCATTTCCACATTTTGATGAGAGTCTTTGAATGTTCGTAATGCATTTGTTAGCTCTGCTTGAGTACGAACTTTCTTATCAGTTAAATATGTGAATAGAGTTGATGTTGCATTTTCTAAAAACTTTTCAATTAACACCATGTCTAGTATGGTCTTTGGATTGCTCGTATCGATTGCTGTAAGTTCCAGCCATTTTGTTAATTTAACTTAAGCTTCATGCACTATGATTTGTGGATCTTTGTCCATCTTGATTCTCATTTCATGAAATTCTTTTCTATAATCATTTTCTGACTTTCCGAAATGACATAGAAGTGCCTTTTAACGTTTTTATATATGCTTTTGTCTTCTTTGGCTATACTGTTGTAAGCTTCAAATGCTTCTCCAGTTAGTTGAGTCATCAATTATGCTGGCCAATCTTCTTCATTATAACCTTTCATGGCCATTATGGATTCAAAATAATCCAGATAAACATCCATTTTTTTCTTTCTGACTATCATATTTTCTAACTTTGATATTAACCTTCGGTGTTGACTTTCTATTTGTGTCATTACCAGGCCTCTACTCTCTAAATCAATTTGTAGTTTTAACTTGTCAATTTGAAGTTTTTCAAGTTCTCTTCTTGCAGCTCTTTCTTCTCTTTCAATGATTTGTCTTTGTCTCTGTTTTTCTTCAGCAATTCTTTGATTTTCTTTTTCTTCAGCTTTTCTTAGCTTTTCTTCTTCTTTAGCAATTCTTTGATTTTCTTTTTCTTCAGCTATTCTTAGCTGTTCTTCTTCTTTAACAATTCTTTGCTTTTCTTTTTCTTCAGCTATTCTTAACTTTTCTTCTTCTTTAGCAATTTTGACTTTTTTTTCAATAAAGTCTTTCATTTCTTTTCCACTTAATCCGATCTTTTCTGTTATGGCATTGAATTCTTTGTTAGTAGTCCATGTTTTTTATATGGAATAATATGAGTCAAACAATTCGGTAAGGAATCTAGGTATATATTTTTAAGTTATAAGTCCCCCTAATGAAAAAAATATTGATTTCAAAATTTTAAGTCCAAAAAAGTGACACATCTAAACCATGAAATTTAGTTTTGACAAGATGAGACAACAAAGCACCCTCACACGGGATCTTAAAGTATGCTTTATGTATACGCTCCCTCAGATATACAAAACACATCCGATGGACTAAAGTCCAAAGTTTTTTTAATATAAGTCACTTAGTCAAAATTTCCTATTTTCGAGTAGTTTATAGATAATTTAGTTCACTACATTAATATAAATTGCAATTATCAAACTCTTCACACAATGAATGGATACGACTTAAGTTCCTTGATTTATAATTCACACTGACACAGTTGTTAATAGTCCATAGCTATCCAAGTTCCAGGTTATGTTTACAAATATTTCCTGGAATCAACAGTAACTAACATCAATGAGCTGCTGACGTAGTTTACTGTGTGTTACCATACAGTAATCCTGTGCGACCCAGATTCCGGCAATGTGTATATTTAAAACCAACGTGCTTGCTTACGTAACGACCTACCAGCTCTCGGTAGTGCTTGTACTGTAGTACACTATTAGGCTTGAACTGAGTTGACTGTGTATCTGGCAGGTTAGAACCAACTAAGCTGACCCAGTTTTATGCAGCGCTCGCTGTGGACACGTGCATTTAGGCCGCCATCTTGAAATATTCCTGTATCAAATATTTCATTGAACCTCAAAAGTTAATATTTCTTCTTTTAATGAATACTTTCCGTTTTTAAATACACAATACTTATTTATATACTTGTAACTTCCACGAAACCTCCTTTATCAAATTTCGTTTTCTTCTGACACCAATGTCAATGGTTTTACTTATTTAATTTAACTCTTGTAGGCGTTCTCTCAATACAAAACCTTGTACACAATAATCTTCTGAAGAATTGGTTTCAATAAAACAACTTTAATATCTATACTTTGTACAAGAATTATAATTTGAGGTTATACAACGTGGAACACACTGGCATGCATCCATCCATGACACCAGCCAACTCTTACTCTGATCTTCCCACCTCATTAGCCAGTGGAAACGACTCTTTCTTCCCACGCTTATTACTCGCGTGACCTCTCCGTCATACAATCACGCACAACACTCGTGATTCACCCGTGACAGGCAGGTCACAGACGCGGACCACCAAAAGAGGAAAAGGAGAGCAATTCAGCCAACCACAGGCGCTGCCTTTCAGTGTCAGAAGTGCGGCCAAGGCTACCATTCACTAGTGGGGCTGTACAGCTACAGCAGAAGCTGCAGGGCTATGCGCGAGGATCCCACAGAAGCACAGAAACTTCCGTCGTCTTACGAGACGTAAGGAAGCCAACAACAACATGTGGATTACAAATCTGGACTAGAAAATTATTGTAAAAAATGATAATACTAAAAGGGTATGTAAAGTTTGAAAATATTAACATATGTATGCCACTTAATATCGTTAATTATAAGCCTCTGTTAATCACTAGCCAAAATTACCTCCGTTAATTATAAGCCTCTGTTAGCCACTAGCTAATGGATGAGAGAAGACTACCTCACCAGGCCTTCATATGGACACCAAAAGGCAAAAGAAAACAAGGAAGACCTAGGGAAACCCTACGTAGAACAATCAAAAGAGAAAGCTCAACCATGGGTCTAAGAAATAATCAAGACCTAATACAATTGGCGACGGATTGTCGTAAATGGAAATCCATGACTATGCCCTATGTGCCGTCTTCGGCCCGAGAGTAACAAACTAACTAAGCCACCGGCCAAAATTAACCCCGTTAATTATACGCCTCTGTTAGCCACTAGCAAAAACTAACTCCGTTAATTATAAGCCTCTGTTAGAAAATATTTAAAAATTAACTAGTTAATTATAAGCCTCTGTTAGCCACTAGCCAAAATCACATGTCACCGCAAAAGATTAATGATAATATTAGCCCACAGTCCGAAGTTCTTGTGGGGAAATTAGAAAACATAATTAAAGAGTTTTTATCACAAACAGTTAGTTTGACATTGCTCAAATCAAATATTCCATCATAGTTTATTTTCTGTTAAATGGGACAGAATAATGGTATTGTGTTAACTAAAGAAAGAAGTCCCATGGGATCTGTGCTACTTATATAAAAATCTATCTTCAAATTCTATGGCCAAAAATATACAAATAAAAAAATACAATCTTTTTTGAATTAATGTGCCATTTTAGAATGCTGAACAATCGAGTACGACTAATGACATGGACGAAATTAACAAAATATATGGCACATAAAAGACCTAGGAGATTCATAGATGGTTTTTGAAGACTATAACCCTAGTCAACTCTAGTGATGACAAGCATGTAATCTGTTAGACCACTGTCAACACTATTGCTGACCAGCGTGCAATCTGTTTCTTATCATATCTGTTTACAGACGCTCTTTCTATACAGAAGATTATTGTGTCCTACGCTTATCTATAGTTTGTGTTCAGTCCTGCATTTTCGTTAGAGATTTAAATTTTGATAAAGTGTTGGTCTTCTTGGTTTCTGGCAGCTCTTTTTTGGAATTTGTTCTAGTTTATCAATGCTTTCCTTGGTGGACGGGTCCCATACAGAAGATGCATATACTAGTACAGGTCTCACCAAAGTGAGGTAGCTTTTAGTTTTATATCTCTGTTACATTTGTGAAAGTTTCTTTTTATAAAGCCTAAGATTTTGTTTGATTTTTAATAACTTCATCGACATGGGGATTCCATGATAGTTTCTCATTTATTAAGTTCTCCTAAGTATTTTGCATCTTTAGTTTGGGTCAGTTATTTTCCATGAATGAAATATTTTGAATTTATTTGTTTCTTTTTCTTTGTTACTCTTAACAGTTGACAATTTTCTGGGTGGAAAGACATACTCAAGTTAGTTTCCCATTTTATCAATTCATCTAAATCTTTTTGTAAAATGTTTCTGTCTTGTTCTGCTTTATTGTTCTATAGATTATACAATCATCAGAAAATAGTCTAATTTTTGTTCCTGTTGAGATGTTATTGGGTAACATTTATAGTCAAAAACTTTGTTTTTACGGGGTTGTTTATCATTTATATAAATGATTTACCCAACAATCGTTCTAATTTCATGTCCACCGAAACAAATGTTTACCCACAATAAAAAAAGTATTCCATGAGGTGAAGCAACTACACTAATCATTACATCGTCACTTGTTGTTGGATACTTTACTCATAAGTTTAGAATTGTATTGACTAGGGTAAAGAAATCAACTTTTACAGTGATTGACATAAGTTTAGAATTGTATTGACTAGGGTAAAGAAATCAACTTTTACAGTGATTGACATAAGTTTAGAATTGTATTGACTAGGGTAAAGAAATCAACTTTTACAGTGATTGACATAAGTTTAGAATTGTATTGACTAGGGTAAAGAAATCAACTTTTACAGTGATTGACATAAGTTTAGAATTGTATTGACTAGGGTAAAGAAATCAACTTTTACAGTGATTGACATAAGTTTAGAATTGTATTGACTAGGGTAAAGAAATCAACTTTTACAGTGATTGACATAAGTTTAGAATTGTATTGACTAGGGTAAAGAAATCAACTTTTACAGTGATTGACATAAGTTTAGAATTGTATTGACTAGGGTAAAGAAATCAACTTTTACAGTGATTGACATAAGTTTAGAATTGTATTGACTAGGGTAAAGAAATCAACTTTTACAGTGATTGACATAAGTTTAGAATTGTATTGACTAGGGTAAAGAAATCAACTTTTACAGTGATTGACATAAGTTTAGAATTGTATTGACTAGGGTAAAGAAATCAACTTTTACAGTGATTGACATAAGTTTAGAATTGTATTGACTAGGGTAAAGAAATCAACTTTTACAGTGATTGACATAAGTTTAGAATTGTATTGACTAGGGTAAAGAAATCAACTTTTACAGTGATTGACATAAGTTTACAATTGTATTGACTAGGGTAAAGAAATCAACTTTTACAGTGATTGACATAAGTTTAGAATTGTATTGACTAGGGTAAAGAAATCAACTTTTACAGTGATTGACATAAGTTTAGAATTGTATTGACTAGGGTAAAGAAATCAACTTTTACAGTGATTGACATAAGTTTAGAATTGTATTGACTAGGGTAAAGAAATCAACTTTTACAGTGATTGACATAAGTTTAGAATTGTATTGACTAGGGTAAAGAAATCAACTTTTACAGTGATTGACATAAGTTTAGAATTGTATTGACTAGGGTAAAGAAATCAACTTTTACAGTGATTGACATCATTTATATATTTACTCTCAATTATATATGACTGACTCACTTTGGCCTAACGCTAAGGGACATCACTCTGCTTTTTAAAAAATTGAAAATATAGACTTAAAAATCATAAACATTTTGGTTTCCAGATTAACATTAACCAAAACAACGCACGAACCTTTGACGTCAGCATTTGTGTTGTAAACAGTGCTGACTGGTTCAAAGAGTTATTTTTTTTGTGCAGTAATTTGGTGCGCTGCTTTCTAAAATAAGTTTAAAAAATCGTGTGGAGATTAGCAATGTAAAAAAATATTACATAAATACTTTGTGAACATTTCAGGAATATTTCGTATTTATCATACAAGGATAAGTTACTTTGGCTTTTGACCAAAACAAATTTGGGCGCCCTAAGCGCCCTACAACCCCTAATATAAAATACTGTGTGTACATTTCGAGAAGTTTAACATTACATATTTATCATACAAGAAGAAGTTAGTTGGGCTTTTAAAAAAGGTGAGCGCCGTAGGCGCCCTAAAAAAAGTTGGCGCTGCAGCACAAACTAGTAAGTTTAGAATTGTATTGACTAGAGTAAAGAAATCAACTTTTACACTGATTGACATAAGTTTAGAATTGTAATGACTAGATTGAAAAAATCAACTTTTACACCGATTCACAGAAGTTTGATAGGGAGAGACACCTTTTAATTTTTTTCTCCCGCATTTGAAAAATTTGATGACGCGCATTTTCGCCAATAGTTGTGTTTCCTAAATGGTACAACCCACAAATTATTTAATTAATTAAACATTTTCTCATGTAACCCACCGAAGAGCCCCTACCCAAATGTGCAGCTACCTTCACTTACAACTTACATTAAGTTTGGCTCAAAAAATATGTTAAGTGTTATATAATGTATTAGTGGTTCCCAATATAATAGCTCGTATTTGAAACCACCTTTCTCAATGAATTACTCTAACAAAAATAACTTGGGCTTGCTATCCTTGTATCATTGAAAGTGAAACAATATAAACTGGTTCATTTCAATTTCAAGGGAAGATATTGATCTGAGACACGGAGAAGGTCTTTATTTAATCCATACCCCGTTCCCTCATTCTATTAAATTTTTTCTTCAGCTTGAGCCAGATTCAGACAAGGAATGATTGAACAGGGCAAGAGAACATAAATGAACCTTTTCTTCTTTCACTGACAAGCACACATGATGGTAGTGGAACCAGACCGCCTACAACATGACGGCTTCATTAATACAGTCAACAAAACAAACGCTTCAATCTCAACGTGGTGTGATGAATTTCTTTGTTGGCCCTGGAATGAAGGTCATGAGATCTGATCGTATGTTACACCAGCCAAGCAATGGAAACATAGATCTCCTCGTATGGTTAAACTAGCCAAGCAATGGAAACATAGATCTCCTCGTATGGTTAAACTAGCCAAGCAATGGAAACATAGATTTGCTCGTATGGTTAAACTAGCCAAGCAATGGAAACATAGATTTCTTCGTATTGTTACACTAGCCAAGCAATGAAAACATAGATTTCTTTGTATTGTTACACTAGACTAGGAATGAAAACATAGATTTCTTCGTATTGTTACACTAGACTAGGAATAAAAACATAAATTTCCCAGTATTGAAACGCCAGCCTGGCAATGGAAACATTGATCTCCTCGTATTGTTACACTAGCCTAGGAATGGCAACATAGATATCCTTGTATTTTTACACTAGCCTAGAAATGGTAACATCGATTTCACCGTATTGTTACACTAGCCAAGGAATTGAAAAATATATCTCCTTGTATTGTAACACTAGCCTAGAAATGGTAAGATCGATCTCCTTGTAGTGTTACACTCGCCTAGGAATCGAAACATATATCTCCTCCTTGTATTGTTACACTAGCTTAGGAATGGCAACATAGATCTCCCGTATTGTTACACTATTTTAGGAATGGAAACATATATGCAAGAACAAACACATACACGTTTTCCTTCTTCCCGTCCGGAATTCGGGCGTGGAATGGGTTGCCTGAAGAATCCAGGAAAACCAACACTTTATCAACATTTAAATCTCTAATAAAAATGCAGGACTAAACACAAACCATAGATAAGCGTAGGACGCAATAATCTTCTGTATAGAAGGAGCGTCTGTAAACAGATAAGATAAGATATATCTCCTTATATTGTTACCCTAGCCTAGGAATGAAAACATGGATCTATTTGTTTGTTACACTCGCCTCGGAATGGCAACATAGCTCTCTCCGTATTGTTACACTAGCCTAGGAATAGAAACTTAAATCTCATTGTATTATTACACTAGCTTGTAATGGAAACATAGATATCCTGGTATTGTTACTCTAGTTTAGGAATATTGTTACACTAATCGAGGAATGGAAACATAGATCTCCCCGTATTGTTACACTAGCCTAGGAATTGATACATAGATCTCCTTGCATTGTTAAACTAGCATAGAAATGGAAACATCGATCTCCCCGTATTGTTACACTAGCAAAGGAATGGCAACATAGATATCCCCGTATTGTTACACTATAGCCTAGGAATGAAAACATAGATCTTTTGTGTTGTTTCATTAGCCTCGGAATAGAACCATAGATCTCCTTGTATTGTTACACTGGCCTAGGAATGGAAATATAGATCTCTTTGTGTTGTTTCATTAGCCTAGAAATAGAAACATAGATCTCCTTGTATTGTTACACTAGCCTAGGAATGGAAACATAGATCTCCTTGTATTGTTACACTAGCCAAGCAATAGAAACATAGATCTCATCGTAATGTTACACTAGCCTATAGGAATGGAAACATAGATCTCCAAGTATTGTTACACTAGCCTAGGAATTAATACAGAGATCTCCTTGTATTGTTACACTAGCTAAGCAATGGAAACATAGATCTCCTTGCATTGTTACACTAGCCTAGGGATAGAATAATCGATATCAACGTATTGTTACACTAGCCTAGGATTGGCAACATAGATCTCCCTGTATTGTTACACTAGCCAAGGAATGGCAACATAGATCTACCCGTATTGTTACACTAGCCAAGGAATGGCAACATAGTTCTCCCTGTATTGTTACACTAGCCTAGGAATGGAAACATCGATCTATTTGTATTGTTACACTCGCCTAGGAATAGCAACATAGCTCTCCCCGTATTGTTACACTAGCCTAGGAATAGAAACATAATTCTCCTTGTATTATTACACTAGCTTGTAATGGAAACATAGATATCCTGGTATTGTTACTCTAGTTTAGGAATATTGTTACACTAGCCGAGGAATGGAAACATAGATCTCCCCGTATTGTTACACTGCCTAGGAATTGATACATAGATCTCCTTGAATTGTTACAATAGCCTAGGAATGGAAACATTGATTTCCCCGTATTGTTACACTAGCATATAAATTGATACATAGATCTGCTTGTATTGTTACACTAGCCAAGCAATGGAAACATAGAATTCATCGTATTGTTACACTAGCCTAGGAATGGAAACATAGATCTCAACGTATTGTTACACTAGCCAAGCAATTGAAACATAGATCTCCTTGCATTGTTACACTAGCCTAGGGATAGAAAAAACGATGTCATCGTATTGTAACACTAGCCTGGGATTGTCAACGTAGATCTCCCAGTATTGTTACACTAGCCAAGGAATGGCAACATATATCTCCCTGTATTGTTACACAAGCCTTTGAATGAAAACATATATCTCCTTGTATTGTTACACTAGCCTAGGAATGGAAACATAGATCTCTTTGTGTTGTTACACTAGCCTACGAATTGATACATAGATCTCCTTGCATTGTTACACTAGCCTACGAATTGATACTTAGATCTCCTTGGATTGTTACACTAGCCTAGGAATGGAAACATAGATTTCCCCGTATTGTTACACTAGCATAGGAATTGATACATAGATCTCCTTGCATTGTTACACTAGCCTACGAATTGATACATAGATCTCCTTGGATTGTTACACTAGCCTAGGAATGGAAACATAGATTTCCCCGTATTGTTACACTAGGCTAGGAATGAAAACATGGAACTCCTGGTATTGTACACTAGCCAAGCAATGGAAACAAAGATCACTTTGTACTGTTACACTAACTTATAAATTGAAAAATAGATATTTTAGTATTGTTACACAAGCCTAGGAATGGAAACATAGATCTCCCCGTATTGTTACACAAGCCTAGGAATTGATACATAGATCTCCTTGTATTGTTACACTAGCCAAGCAATGGAACCATAGATCTCCTTGCATTGTTACACAAGCCTAGGAATGGAGTAATAGATCTCCCCGTATTGTTGCAATAGCCAAGCAATGCATACAAACATCTCCTTGTATTGATACAATAACATAGAAATGGAAACATAGATATCTTTGTGTTGTTACACTAGCCTAAGAATAGAAACATAGATCTCCTTGTATTGTTACTCTGCCTGGCACTTACATGATAGTAGGAGACATGAACATTCATTATGATCAACCGCAGAATCCCATGACAGCAAAAATGGTCGAGCTTTTGGATTCATTCAACATTGATCAAATGATTGATAAACCCACCCATAATAGAGGACATATAATTGATTGGGTATTGCACAGACCTGACGATTGCCTTGTCAAATCCGCAATCGTAACAGAAGAGCTGTCCTCGGATCATTTTTGTGTTATTTGTGAACTTAGGGTGATTGCCCCCCCTGCTCCCACAAAATTCAAGGACCTTCGCAATCTGCGTGCCATGAATCGCGACGCCTTCCGGCAAGATCTAAGTGTGGCCGTGTCCCCTGACCTGTGCCCCACTTTGGATAAACTGAATAGTACACTACTCTCTGTGCTGGACTTACATGCCCCTGTCACCCGCCACAATGTCAAGTCAACACGATCATCTCCGTGGTATTCAACAATAAGGGAAGAACTTCGACGCGCCAAGAAAGCTCGACGTATTGCAGAAAAGACTTGGTTGAAGTCGAGACTTGTCGTCAATAAGCAAATTTATTCCGCTGCCAAGCGATGTGTTACTAATATTGTACATCAAGCAAAAACATCATATTTTAATAATAAAATAATCACAAGTAGTACTAGTAGGCAGCTATTTAATGTATGTAATAACCTCAGAGGGAGTGGTAACGCTATGGTCCTTCCCTCTGTGTATCCCCTGCATCAGCAACCAGATGTATTTTGTAACTTTTTTATCAACAAAATTGCTAAAATTCGTGATGAACTTGACAGAACGTTGTTGCCACCACGATGTATCTCCTTCTTTTGCTGTGAGGTCAGGCTTTGACATGTTTCAGTCTGTTACGGAAAATGAGGTCAAGAGTATTATTCTAAAATCTAAGCCAACGTCCTGCCCTCTTGATCCCATCCCCACTCCACTATTGGTTGAGTCATTAGATCTCTTACTCCCAACAGTAACTAATATAGTTAATGAAAGTCTAAAATCTGGCACCTTTCCTTCATCATGTAAATCTGCTATTATAAAACCCTTGCTGAAAAAAAAAGGGTTAGACCAAAACAATTTAAACAACTATCGACCTGTGTCTAATATTTCATTTTTGTCGAAAGTCATTGAAAAACTAGTCTTAAAACAACTTTTTTCTTATCTAAATGACCACACTCTTCTAAATCCTAATCAGTCGGCCTACAGACCTTCTCACAGCACAGAGACCACTCTGTTGAAGGTAACAAATGACCTCCTGCTCGCACTGGACAGTGGGAAAATTTCTATATTGGTCCTCTTAGATCTTAGTGCAGCCTTTGACACTGTCGACCATCAAATACTGCTGAAAACCCTGCAAAATTATTTTGGAATTTCTGGCTCAGTTCTGGCTTGGTTTCAATCATACTTATCTAACAGATCACAGGTAGTATCAGTAGATGGTTGTATCTCTCACAAAGCTGACTTGCTTTATGGTGTGCCTCAGGGCTCTGTTTTGGGTCCGGTACTTTTTGTACTGTATACAAGACCGCTACTTCTACTGCTTGAAAAGCATTCAGTTAAAAGCCAATCATTTGCAGATGATACTCAACTATATACTCACACTGATCCCTCTAATATGGACTCCGGTGTCCAATTGTTGCAGGAGTGCATTGGTGAAGTGAAGTCTTGGATGACGTTAAGCAAACTCAAGCTGAATGATGACAAGACTGAAGCACTTCTATTTTGAAACAATAAATCACGCAGTACTTTGTCTCTTCCGAAGTCAATTCACGTAGCCAGTTCGGATATTCTGTTCACAACATCGACTAGGAATCTTGGCTACATTATTTCTGACAACATGTCTATTAACAACTTCATCAATCACATCTGTCGCTCTGCCTACACTGCCATTCGTCAGATCAGCTCAATCCGTCATTACTTAACAGTTAGTGCCACAAAAACACTAGTCTGTGCTCTTGCACTGGCTCGTATGGATTACTGCAATTCTCTTCTGTCAGGTGTGCCAAAACAATGCATTGAAAAACTACAGAAAGTTCAAAATTCAGCTGCCAGACTGGTGCTCAAGGCAAAAAAACATGACCATGTTACTCCACTTCTTCGCTCACTTCATTGGCTGCCTATACAAGCCCGTATTGATTACAAACTGGCCGTTCTCTGTCACAATTTCTTTTCGGACTCATGCCCATCGTATCTTACTGAACTTTTGTCGGTCTACTCACCCACTCGCCAGCTACGATCTTCTGCAGACACACGCGTTCTCTCTGTTCCTACGACACGCACCAAAACGTTTGGTGAAAGGTCGTTCTCTTTTTGTGCAGCCAAACAATGGAATTCTCTACCATTACACATACGTAGTATTCAAACAACCAAGTCCTTCAAGACTGCACTTAAGACACATCTTTTCAAAATTTATTTTTAAAATTGATGAAACAACATTACTTGTAAATGATTAACGTAGCTTATGTATAATGTATTGTAATTTTGTGTGTTTGTTGTGATATGAATGTTAATTTAATACTTATAAGTATGTTATTTCTTTCATGTAAAGCGCTGTGAGCCCAGTTCCTTACTGGGATATAGCGCTATATAAATAATCAATTTATTATTATTATTATTATTGTTACAAAAGCCTAAGAATGGAAACATAGATCTCCTTGTATTCTTACACTAGCCTAGGAATGGAAACATAGATCACCCCGCATTGTTACACTAGCCTAGGAATTGATACATAGATCTCCTTGTATTGTTACACTAGCCAAGCAATGGAAACATAGATCTCCTTGCATTGTTACATTAACCTAGGGATAGAAACATCGATACCATCGTAATGTTACACTAGCCTAGGATTGGCAACATAGATCTCCCCGTATTGTTACACTAGCCAAGGAATGGCAACGTAGATCTTTCCGTATTGTTTGACTAGCCTAGGAATGAAAACATATATCTCTCTGTATTGTTACGCTAGCCTAGGAGTCTAAACATATATCTCCCCGTTTTGTTACATTAGCTTGTATTGGAAACATAGATATCCTGGTATTGTTACACTAGCCAAGCAATGCATACATAGATCTCCTTATATTTTACACTAGCCAAGCATTGGAAACATAGATCTCTTTTTGGTCTATTACACTAAACTATAAATTGAAAAATAGATATTTTAGTATTGTTACACTAGCCTAGGAATGGAAACAAAGATCTCCCGTATTGTTACACTAGCCTATGAATTGATACATAGATCACCTGGTATTGTTACACTAGCCAAGCAATGGAAACATAGATATCCTGGTATTGTTACATTAGCCTAGGTGTAGAATAAAGGATCTCCTTATATTTTTACACTAGCCTTGTAATGGGAACATAGATATCCTGGAATTGTTACACTAGCCTAGGAATGGAAAAAAGATCTCCTTATATTGTTACACTAGCCTAGGAATGGAAACATAGATCTTCTTGTATTGTTACACTAGCCAAGGAATGGAAACATAGATCTCCTTGTATTGTTACAGTAGCCTAGGAATGGAAACATAGATCTCCCCGTATTTACACACTAGCCTAGGAATGGAAAAATAGATCTCCTTGCATTGTTACACTAGCTTGTAATGGAAACATAGATCTCCATGTATTGTTACACTAGCCTAGGAATGGAAACATCGATCTCCCCGTATTGTTACACTAGCCTAGGAATGGAAACATATATCTCTTCGTATTGTTACACTAGCCTAGGAATGGAAACATAGATCTCCCCGCATTGTTACACTAGCCTAGGAATGAAAACATAAATCTCATTGCATTGTTAGACTAGCCGAGGAATGGTAGCATAGATCTCCTCGTATTGTTACACTAGCCTAGGATTGGAAACATAGATCTCCCCGTATTGTTGCACTAGCCAAGCAATGCATACATAGATGTCCTTGTATTGTACACTAGCCAAGCAATGGAAACATAGATCTCTTTGTACTGTTACAGTAACCTATAAATTGAAAAATAGATCTTTTAGTATTGTTACTCTAGCATAGGAACTGAAGCAGAAGAGGCAGCTTACCATGGAAACACAAGAGAACTATTCAGTACAATAAAAAAGCTTTCCGGAAAGTTCAAAAATCCAGAGAGACCTGTTAAAACTAAAGATGGGAAATCTATACCTGATATGAAGAGGGTCAGAAAAAAAGATGGATAGAACATTTTGAAGAACTTGTCAACCGACCAGCCCCACAATACAAACTCAACATAGAGCCAGCGGAACCAGACCTAGAAATAGACTGCAGCACACCCACAAAACAAGAGATAAACAGAACAATTAAACAACTAAAGAAAGGCAAAGCAGCTGGTCCAGACAGAATACCAGCAGAAGCCTTGACAGCAGATATTACGACTAGCTCTGCAATGCTACACATTCTTTTCAAGAAAAAATAAGAGGAAGAACAGATTCCGACGGAGTGGAAAGAAAGACATCTCATTAAGCTCCCAAAGAAAGGAGATCTTAGCTCCTGCTCCAACTATAGAGGAATAACTCTGCTATCCATACCAAGCAAAGTATTTAACAGAGTGCTGCTAAACAGAATGAGGGACGCAATAGTCACCCATCTTAGAGACCAACAAGCAGGTTTTAGAAAAGATAGATCATGCACTGACCAGATTGCCACACTGAGAATTATATTGGAACAATCCCTGGAGTGGAACTCACCACTATACATCAGCTTTATTGACTATGAGAAGGCCTTCGATAGCGTTGACAGGCCAACCCTGTGGAAGTTACTAAGACACTACGTGATACCACAAAAACTGACTGACATAATTAAGGCTTCCTATGAAAGACTTACATGTAGAATTGTCCATGGCCAACAAGCAACAGCGGCTTTTGAGGTACAGACCGGAGTCAGACAGGGGTTCTGCTTACACCATTCTTATTTCTGCTAACCATCGACTGTATAATGAAAATGTCTACAGAGCAGAAGAGGAAAAGAGGTCGTCCCAAATAGACCTGGAGAAGGGAACTGGAGGCAGACATAAAAATGAGCGGGCACAGCTGGGGGCAGATTGAGAGACTGGCGCAGGACCGGGATGCCTGGAGAGACCTTGTTCGTAGCCTATGCCCCAGACGGGACGAAGGACGATGATGATGATGATGACACTAGTCTAGGAATAGAAACATACATCTCTTCGTATTGTTACACTAGCCGAGCAAAGGAAACACATATGTCCTCGTATAGTTACACTAGCCGTGCAATGGAAACATATATCCTTGGTATTGTTACACTAGCCAAGCAATGGAAACAAAGATCTCCTAGTATTCTTACACTAACCTAGGAATTGAAAGATAGATGTCCCCGTATCGTTGCATACTTGTTGCATAAAACCTGGATTTCCCATGTAAACAACAGGGCATTGAATTTCTAACGTACATTCCTATGAGGAACTCGTATCTTATTTTTCTGAAACGTTAAAGACTTTATTCCCCATTTGATTTTACATGATTTTGACACATATTGATCAATATATCCATCATGATTCAGATTGTAATCCACGTGTGTTTTGAGTTTTACATCTTGCATTCATTGTTTCTGTGGGCCCTTAATGTAGTTTCCTTTTCTATTTAAGCTTTATTAATATTATTTTATTCATCCGATCCCTCCTAAAACTTTGGGAAATTGTTGAATAAACTCTTTCAATGATTTCAGGTATATGTTATTATATAGTTAAAATACCACTCATTTATTTATTTGAATTTCCTTTTTTCTGAGCTGGAAATAACGCGCAACGGGTGAGCTAGTATAAAAAATATCTTCTTGTATGAAATATGCAGCCAGAATTGTAGCTAGAATTGTCGCTTGAAATTTAGCTAGAAATGTAGCTAGAAATGTAGCTAGAAATGTAGCTTGAAATTTAGCTAGAAATGTAGCTTGAAATTAAGCTAGAAATGTAGCTAGAAATGTAGCTAGAAATGTAGCTAGAAATGTAGCTTGAAATGTAGCTAGAAATGTTCCTAGAAAATAGCTAGAAATGTAGCTAGAAATGTAGCCAGAAATGTAGCTAGAAATGTAGCTAGAAATGTAGCTTGAAATGTAGCTTGAAATTTAGCTAGAAATGTAGCTAGAAATGTAGCCAGAAATGTAGCTAGAAATGTAGCTTGAAATGTAGCTTGAAATTAAGCTAGAAATGTAGCTAGAAATGTAGCCAGAAATGTAGCTAGAAATGTAGCTAGAAATGTAGCTAGAAATGTAGCTTGAAATTTAGCTAGAAATGTAGCTAGAAATGTAGCTAGAAATGTAGCTTGAAATTTAGCTAGAAATGTAGCTAGAAATGTAGCTAGAAATGTAGCTAGAAATGTAGCTAGAAATGTAGCTTGAAATGTAGCTTGAAATGTAGCTTGAAATTAAGCTAGAAATGTAGCTAGAAATGTAGCTTGAAATTTAGCTAGAAATGTAGCTAGAAATGTAGCTTGAAATTTAGCTAGAAATGTAGCTAGAAATGTAGCTTGAAATTTAGCTAGAAATGTAGCTAGAAATGTAGCTAGAAATGTAGCTAGAAATGTAGCTAGAAATGTAGCTTGAAATGTAGCTTGAAATGTAGCTTGAAATTAAGCTAGAAATGTAGCTAGAAATGTAGCTAGAAATGTAGCCAGAAATGTAGCTAGAAATGTAGCTTGAAATGTAGCTTGAAATTTAGCTAGAAATGTAGCTAGAAATGTAGCCAGAAATGTAGCTAGAAATGTAGCTTGAAATGTAGCTTGAAATTAAGCTAGAAATGTAGCTAGAAATGTAGCCAGAAATGTAGCTAGAAATGTAGCTAGAAATGTAGCTTGAAATTTAGCTAGAAATGTAGCTAGAAATGTAGCTAGAAATGTAGCCAGAAATGTAGCTTGAAATGTAGCTAGAAATGTAGCTAGAAATGTAGCTTGAAATTTAGCTAGAAATGTAGCTAGAAATGTAGCCAGAAATGTAGCTCGAAATGTAGCTAGAAATGTAGCTTGAAATGTAGCTTGAAATTAAGCTAGAAATGTAGCTAGAAATGTAGCCAGAAATGTAGCTTGAAATGTAGCTAGAAATGTAGCTTGAAATGTAGCTTGAAATTAAGCTAGAAATGTAGCTAGAAATGTAGCTAGAAATGTAGCTTGAAATTTAGCTAGAAATGTAGCTAGAAATGTAGCTACAAATGTAGCCAGAAATGTAGCTTGAAATGTAGCTAGACATGTAGCTAGAAATGTAGCTTGAAATTTAGCTAGAAATGTAGCTAGAATTGTAGCTAGAAATGTAGCTAGAAATGTAGCCAGAAATGTAGCTAGAAATGTAGCTTGAAATGTAGCTTGAAATTAAGCTAGAAATGTAGCTAGAAATGTAGCCAGAAATGTAGCTAGAAATTCTTGCTTGTACATCACACTGAATACTAAACACAGGTACAGTTAGAAAAGAATCCAGAAATACTTTGGTAAGCAAAAACGAGATACATTCAAGAATTATTATTGAGAAATCTATAACACCGATTCACGGTTTTCCTTGTGCCGCTGTGTCGACGTCACTGTTTTATCCCTCAGGTCAGTTGGTCAGAGTGAAAAGTGTAGAAAAAAGGGTGGGGGAGTTGGGTGGTCAGTGAACGGGGGAAAATGGATTTAGTAATCACAAATTTATAATGGACGTTAACTAAAAAGATTTTTAAAAATCTAAAATGAGCACATTAACAAAGTAGAAAATGCATCAACTCGTTTAAAACAAAATAAGCAAAGAAATATACGGCAAAAAGTTTAATAAAATAACATAAATTACTTTCATATTCACTAAAATCAAATTCTATGGTTACATTAGGAGATCACTTTCAAGTCTGTAAAATCTTACTTTAGTAGATCATCTTCAAGTCTGTAACATGTTACATTAGGAGATCATCTTCAAGTCTGTAACATCTTACATTAGGAGATCATCTTCAAGTCTGCAATATTTTAAATTAGGAGATCACCTTCACATCTTTAACATCTTACATTAGGAGATCATATTCACACCTGTAACATCTTACATTAGGAGATCATATTCACACCTATAACATCTTTCTTTCAGAACCTCTCATTTACTCTGTACTTTCTCCAATGCATTCTAGCTTTTATTGTTTACGGGAAAAAGTTGATAAGAAATAAGGTTGTTTTAAGTAATATTTTTCTGTTTTTCATGAAAAATATCTCAAATTTTGTCCGATCGCAGTTTCCCAATCCGTATGGATTCATTACAAACGCACTCACGTTGCAAGGAATATAATCCTGTACTCATGACACTATAGATAGTACATGAGTTAATTGATTACAGCCAAAGCTACGTGAACCAAGTTGAAATTGATCAAGTGAAACAATAAAATACTGTTCCCCAACCCTCTTGCACCTCTGGCCTATGATATACGATAGCGTAGTATACGTTTCAATAGATTCGGAAATGGAACGGTTGAATGGGATTTCAAGACAATGTAACCTGCTTCTCTTCAATTAAACCTCAATAAGCGATGCTAATACATTTGTAAAAAAAATATTGGAATCGAATGACTTTAAAAAAATAACTAGCGAAATCCATCTAGATCTGTTTCAGATTAAATATACATATCTATATATAGTTTTGTTTTCTTTTTCTTGTCATTAAAAAAAACATTTCTAGAGAAATTAGCCGGTTAAGTATTTTTAAAAATGTAGAATATACCATCTATACTCGTTCTAAAGCCGACTTCTTTTTGGACAAAATCTGGGGTGAAATGTTGGGGGGGTCGGCTTATGAGCGGGTCATAGGTGATTTCTGCATGGATATTGAATATCGGTGTGGTTATTGTAGATCGTCAAGGTCCTTTTCTACATTCTACAAGATTCGACTGCTCTACCAGAAGCTATAATATATTATGAAACAACTGCATTTATCTTATTTAATCATTTTATTTATTTTTGTGAAATTGTTTTACACATTTTGTTTTCAACAACGAATTTTAATGTACGTGCTTTCGTCTCTGTTTAACAAAGAATTTGTTTTTAAAAAAAGACCGGTAACTCTTGCCTAACAAAGAGCACAAATACAAAGGTAGACAGTACAAAGCCAGTGGCGTAGCGTGAGGGGGGCAGAGGGGATGGGAAATGCCCCGGATGGCACTTTGCCAGGGGAGGCGAATTCCTAGTCGTTATTTAGTTTCTTAAAATGAAAATTTTAAAAGAAAGAGTAGCTTTTTTAATCGAAATTAAAGAAAAGCCAAATAAGAAATTAATAAAAGAAATAACGGAATTATCCAAAATCGTGTGAACGTTTTAACTGCCAAAACTTCAAATTCCTTATTGGATATACATTCTTCTGATACTAATACTACTGTAATAAAAAACAGAGGTTAAATTAGCATATGACACTGATATTGTGATAAATTCATTGATTCTTATCATTTGCAGCCGCCCCTTTTGTTTTTGGTGTTTTTTTTTGGGGGGGGGGCGGCAAATTTCTCGTTGTTAATTAGCTAATTGTTAAAACTTGAAAATAAATTTTCAATTAAAGAAAAGAAAAGCGAAATTAAACGAAATGAAAAACTATATTAAAATACGAGAGCGTTTCTAATGCCAAACCTTCAAACTCCATTATAAATCTAAATTCTTATAATACTAATGTTACTGAGATGGAAAACATAGGGGCAAAACGTGAAAATCATTTTTAATAAAATAAAACAAAAGCCAAGATAAGTACTCAATAAGTACTCAACATCACCAACGTTTTTTTTGCAAATAGAAGGAATCCGAAATTGGATTTTAAAAAATAGACTATTAATAAATACCGACAATTAGTTGTTGTAAAAGAGAAAACAAAGTGGCAAGAAGTTATTGTTAGAATATTTGACATTATTAAATCCTGGCGAAATTGAATGTGAGTTTTTGAGGTCACAGAGAGGGCAATATTGAATCAAATAAAGGCAATATTCTGGAACTAATGCATTAGCTTGCCAAGTACGTTCGAGCACTCCGAGAACATAGTGGTAAAATGAGTAAAAAACTTGTCATCTAAAATTCAAACTGAGCTCATAGCAATTTTTCGAGAAACAGTTTACGAAAAATCATCTTTCTTCAATAACAAGATACCAAATATTGTTCCATTGTATTTGATAGCTCTTCATATATTTGACATAAGGATCAAACAAGTCCAGGTGTGATATGTAAAGATTGAAAAAAAAGACGCTGTAGAATCTTTCAAAGATTTCATTCAAGCAAAAGTGAATCTTCTTATTACATTTCTTGCGACAGTCCTCGGTAATTTAGACCCGTATTCTGTGCCGTGGTGGCGCCGCAGCTATGGCGGGTCGAAGTAGGAAAAATTCCACATCCATCCTCTGGGGTGGAAACTCCCTTTGAAAGGCAGACTAGGTCGACTTGTGCGGCTGCCATCTGCCCAGACGACTCCCTTTGAGAGGCAGACTAGGTCGACTTGTGCGGCTGCCATCTGCCCAGACGACTCCCTTTGAGAGGCAGACTAGGTCGACTTGTGCGGCTGCCATCTGCCCAGACGACTCCCTTTGAGAGGCAGACTAGGTCGACTTGTGCGGCTGCCATCTGCCCAGACGACTCCCTTTGAGAGGCAGACTAGGTCGCCTTGTGCGGCTGCCATCTGCTCAGACGACTCCCACTTCAAGGCGATCGTCTCTAGTGTGTCCCCGTCGGCTAGCTCCCCTCGGAGGAGCGGAGAAAGTTGCCGGGGAATTCTCCGAGTGTTTCTATAAGAGTCCCATATTCAGGGCCTTTTGACGCCATCTCAGATGTCATATGAAATTTCTGAAATTATTTTGAATAAATTATGATCTTAAAATTATGAACTGCACAGGCCCAAAATGTGTTAATACACAGGCCCAACGTGTGTCAATACACAGGCCCAAAGTGTGTTAATACACAGGCCCAACGTGTGTCAATACACAGGCCCAAAGTGTGTTAATACACAGGCCCAAAGTGTGTTAATACTTCTTAAGGGCTGGAAAGTAAACAAGAGTTCAAAGAGGCACAAACACATAAAATCTCATGTCAAACTCGTTCAAACAGTTAAACCTATTTTGTTAACATGATACTCCAACTGAAACGAATTCTCCAACTATTTTAGTACACTTGAGCGTTGTTACGCATTCTTTTCCAAGTCAATACGCTGTTGTAAATACCTAATTGCTTCTACAAGCAGGCATTCAGACTTCAAGATACAAAATAGTGAATATATCATGGAGCCATTTTGAGTTTACTTTGAAAGCTATGGAACTGAAAGATGCAGACAAAAAGCTCAACTTGCGAACAGACGCAGAAACTTTGCTAGTCACAATTGTGAGAGACGTATTGTTGTGTTTACATTGTATGAGAATGCAATGACTTGACCTAGTATGAAACACGTGGTTTGAGAGGTGAACTGTAAGCGTGCTGGTCAAGGACTGAGAGAATAGCTGGCTATCAATGTACGGTTCAAGAGGAAACAGGGGTTGTTGGTTGATGGCAGTTGATTGCATACGAGCTACTTAGGTAGTTGATTGTACAGTTGATCACAGTGAATTGTATATAGTAATTAAAGACAGTTGTTAACCAGACCACAGTGTGTTAAAGACTTGTCTCTTGACTAGCCATAAGTTCTATTACAACAATGAAGTCTTTTTATTTTCAAAGTTATATTTTAAAAAATGCCCGAAATTCTTCACAAACGTATAGTGCTCAACAACAAAATTTCTTAGCAGTGCATGGCTACTCACAGAGAAACTAATGAAATGGAATACTTAAGGGATGCTTTGACATTTGATAAAATTTTATGTGGAGACCTCATCGTTTTAATCGAATCAAAGAACAAGAGAGCAAATTTTGGTGATCGAAGCAAATATTTATGTATCCATGTTATGTAGATTAACAGTTAAGAAGAAATTCGGTTTCTTCGTAAGATGAGATTAGTGTATAAATTCGTGTGAGGCTTTGGCAGTTATATAGAATTAAGAAAGCAGACATGATTTTTGTACACCAGCTAATCTACTGGACTTTCAAATTTTGTCTTTAAATTAGAGTATTCAAAATATCCCACATGACATAGTCAGGCAAGGAATAGATGAAACAAAATGAATATTCAAGACTAGGTTGTTAATTTAAATTTATAAAGATATTTAGGCTCGAAGTTACCCTGCCTAAAATAATATAACTAATTCGAACATTGCTTACAACTGTCTTAAGTAATGCAAGGCGCTAGGTGTTAAAAAGGCTTCTCTAAAAAATTTTGAATGAAAAATTAATGACGATCACTTACGAATACACCAAGATTTTCTAGTCTAATCTATTGCTATTTTAGCTATTGATCATGCCATGGCTGAAAACATTGATACATGAAAGATTGAGCCATGAGGAATAATACAAAACTTTAATTCCATTAAATAAATGAAATCTTTCTTTTTAACATAAAAATATATAGTGTTGTTATTATTACTTTCTAATTATTTTTTTTTATTTGATAGCGTTAACATATTTTCGGGGGGGGGGCAAATTGGTTTCTTCCCCGGGTGGCACATACCCACGCTACGCCGCTGTACAAAGTAAACAATCATAATGACCGATTTAGCTTGTAGTTTAAAAAAAATGTGTACCATATTGTTTCAGCTGTCTTATTATTTTTGGGGGGTCTGCTTATGCACTTTTAATACTTTTCTCTTCCAAAAGTGGGGGGGGGGTCGGCATATGAATGAACGGGCTATAGAACGAGTATATACGGGCTATAGAACGAGTATATACGATACATTGTTACAAAGACATTGATTTGTTGCTCACCTGACTAAAACTAATGCAACGACTAGACAAGTCAACATCTCCCTGAGCCCTGAACATGTTAGTCATTTCAGATGAAAACCTCACGGCTACTAGATTTAACGTTGAAAAGATATTACATAGAAATATATCTTAGAAATTTTTAATTTGTTTGGTAACTTTTTTTTCAAAACGTTGCAATCGTTATGAAAAAGCATTATTTATTTAGTAATTTTGAGAATAATGCCATTACATTCAAGTAGTTTCTCTCACGTTGATACTATAATATAATATTATATAGCTAATGATGGCTACAATCGACATATATTTAATACAAGTCTGTCTCACCACCCATAGAACTTCTTTATTGACAAGTCTGTCTTACCACCAATAGTTCATTCTCTATTGACAAGTCTGTCTCACCACTCATAGATCATTCTCTATTGACAAGTCTGTCTTACCACCAATAGTTCATTCACTATTGACAAGTCTGTCTCACCACTCATAGATCATTCTCTATTGACAAGTCTGTCTTACCACCAATAGTTCATTCTCTATTGACAAGTCTGTCTCACCACTCATAGATCACCCTCTATTGACAAGTTTGTCTTATCACCCATAGATCATTCTCTATTGACAAGTCTGTCTTACCACCAATAGTTCATTCTCTATTGACAAGTCTGTCTCACCACTCATAGATCATTCTCCATTGACAAGTCTGTCTTATCTCCCATAGATCATTCTCTATTGACAAGACTGTCTTATAACCCATAGATCATTCTCTATTAACAAATCTGACTTAACACCAATAGATCATTCTCTATTGACAAGTCTGTCTTATAACCCATAGATCATTCTCTATTAACAAGTCTGTCTTACCACCAATAGATCATTCTCTATTGACAAGTCTGTCTTATCATCCATCGATCATTCTCTATTAACAAGTCTGTCTTACCACCAATAGATCATTCTCTAATGTCTAGTCTGTCTTTTTACCCATAGATCATTCTCTATTGACAAGTCTGTCTCACCACCCATAGATCATTCTCTATTGACAAGTCTGTCTCACCACCCATAGATCATTCTCTATTGACAAGTCTGTCTCACCACCCATAGATCTCTCTCTATTGACAATGAACATCGTGATCGCCATTTAACTAAGTTAAATTGAAGATAAGGGTATCAAATAAACATACCGTATATACCCGTTCTATAGCCCGTATATACCGTATATACCCGTTCTATAGCCCGTTCGTTCATAAGCCGACCCCCCCCCCACACTTTTCAAAGAGAAAGGTTTAAAAGTGTTTAACCCGCTTGCAAGCCGACCCCCCAAAAATAATAGGGCAGCTTAAACAAAGTGGTACGCATTTTTAAAAAAAACTACAAGCTAAATCGGTCATTATGATTGTTGACTTTGTACTACCTATCTTTGTCTTTGTGCTATTTCTTAGGCAAGAGTTACAGTATTTAAACAAAAAATTCTTTTGTAAACAGTGGCGAAAGCGCATATATTAAAATTCGTTGTTGAAAAGAAAATTTGCAAAACATTTTATTAAAATATTCACAAAAATAAATACAATTATTAAATAAGGTAAGTGCAAATGTTTAATAATATTATCGCTTCTGGTAGAGCAGTAGAATCGTGTATAATGTAGAAAAGGACCTTGATGATCTACAATAAAACACAATATTCAATGTACATTCAGAAATCACATATGCCCCGCTCATAAGCCAACCCCCCAACTTTTCCCCCTAGAATTTGTCCAAAAAAAGGTCGGCTTTAGAACGCGTATATACGGTAATCTATTGGACTCAGTTCACTTTATCATGTTAGTTCAATGTGGAGCAAACGCTCCATACATTAAAGGAAGCTCAACAGCTATCACAAAAGCTTCCTGCATCATGAATGCGACCTCGTTTGCCGTGGTAGTCTCATTCCAATATATTTCTTTATTGGCGGTGGTATGCGGAGAAGACACCAAACAATGAATTCACTTGATAATGAATAAATCAGATTTTATTCCTGAGCATCCTTACAGAAGTATACCAGGTAGTTTGGCAAACCAAACAATAGCCTTTCGCAACAAAAAAAAACCATTGCAGTATTTAGTGAAAAAGTTAAATTTACCAGAAATCACGCTGTTGTTGTTCGTAAGTCGTAGTCGACGAAGACAACTCTCATCGTATTTCTCATCAGAAATCACGCTACTATAGTGAGAAAAGTTGTCGAGCAACGTAGTCCACAATGGCCTCGTAATTTCCCATTATTAAAAAATTAAATTTTACAAACTTGAATAGGCCATTTCTTTCAATTGATGTTTTTTATTATTTATTTTTATTTAAAACTCAGACTACAGAACTCTGGTATGTTTTAGTGACATCCCCAATTAGAACTAAATTCACCAGTATGTTTAGTGACATCCCCAATTAGAACTAAATTAACCGGTATATTTTAATGACACCCCCAATTAGAACTAAATTAATCGGTATGTGAGGGGATACGGTGGTCGAAGTGGCAGCGCGCTCGACTGGCGTACCGATGGTCACGGGTTCGAATCCATGGCAAGCCAAGGATTTGTTCCCGGGGCCTAGGGCGTCCCCGAGTCCACCCAGCTTCGAGTGGGTACCTAACACTAGTTAGGGAAATAAAAGGCGGCTGGGTAATGCGTGGAACCCTTATAGCCGTGGCCTGTGAACGCTGCATCACTTGCCGAAATCAACTGCTGCCTTGCAGATGGTCTTGGCTGACCAAAGGCTATGGAAGCACATCCAGATAAAACAGCAGGCTGAAGTCGGAGACCACGGGCCAATTGGCGCAAAACTCGTCGGCACGCAAAACTCAACTCAAAATTGAGAACAAAGAAGAAGAATCGGTATGTTTAGTGACACCCCCAATTAGAACTAAGTTCACCGGTATGTTTTAGTGACACCCCCAATTAGAACTAAATTCACCGGTGTGTTTTAGTGACACCTCAAATTAGAACTAAATTCACCGGTATGTTTTAGTGACAATCCCCCATTAGAAAAAAGTTCACAAGTGTGTTTTAGTGACACCCCAAATTAGAACTAAGTTCATCGGTATGTTTTAGAGACACCCCCAAATAGAAATAATATTACCCGGTATGTTTTAGTGGGTCCCCTAACAAAGGTCATCTATAGGTTTTAGTAACTCCCCTGACCATCACCATCGGTATGTTTTAGTAACTCCCCTGACCATCGCAATCAGTATGTTTTAGTAACTTCCCTAACATTGGTCATCGGTATGTTTTAGTAACTTCCCTAAGAAATGTCATCTCTATGTTTTAGTAACTCCCATGACCATCGCCATCGGTATGTTTTAGTAGCTCCCCTGACCATCGCCATCGGTATGTTTTAGTAACTTCCCTAAGAAATGTCATCTATATGTCATAGTAACTCCCATGACCATCGCCATCGGTATGTTTTAGTAACTCCCTTGACCATCGCCATCGGTATGTTTTAGTAACTCCCTTGACCATCGCCGTCGGTATGTTTTAGTAACTCCAATGAAAAAGGTCATCTATATGTTTTAGTAACTCCCTTGACCATCTCCATCGGTATGTTTTAGTAACTCCCTTGACCATCTCCATCGGTATGTTTTAATAACTCCCATGACCATCTCCATCGGTATGTTTTAGTAACTCCCTTGACCATCGCAATCGGTATGTTTTAGTAACTCCAATGAAAAAGTCATCTATATGTTTTAGTAACTCCCTTGACCATCTCCATCGGTATTTTTTAGTAACTCCCTTGACCATCTCCATCGGTATGTTTTAGTAACTCCCATGACCATCGCCATCGGTATGTTTTGGTAACTCCCTTGACCATCTCCATCGGTATGTTTTAGTAACTACCCTGACCATCGCAAACAGTATGTTTTTAGCAACTCCCCTAAAAAAGAAAATCGGTATGTTTTAGTAACTGCCCTAAAAAGGTCTGCGGTATGTTTTTTTAACTCCCCTGACCATCGGCATCGGTATGTTTTAGTAACTTTCCTAACAAAGGTCATCTTCATGTTTTAGTAATTTCCCTGACCATTGCCATCGGTATGTTTTAGTAACTCCCCTAAAAAGTTCATTGGTATGTTTCAGTAACTTCCCTGACCAACGTTTTCGGTATGTTTTAGTAACTCCCCTAACAAAGGTCATCGGTATGTTTTAATAACTTTCCTAACAAAGGTCATCGGTATGCTTTTGTAACTTTCCTAGCAAAGGTCATCTATATGTTTTAGTAACTTTCCTAACAAAGGTCATCGTTATGTTTTAGTAACTCCCCTAACAAAGGTCATCTATATGTTTCAGTAACTCCCCTGACCATCGCCATCGGTATTTTTAGTAACTCCCCTGACAATCGCCATTGGTATGTTTTAGTAACTCCCCTGCCGTCGAAAGGGGGTGGCCTCTACGGGGATCGGCGGATGAGTAAGGTCGTGGGGCACGGACCTGACCGTGACTCGGTGACCCGAAACCAACAACTCCCGGCAGGCAATGCCAAAGTCCGATATGTTAGGTGTTAGGTGCTAGTCACATATGATTACAGTCGCTTTACGGATCTTAGACAAAGCATCTTAAATGCATTGTCGATGATGAAAACCAAAGTACCCGTTGAGGGTCGGGTAAATCTGAAGCGACCGTTTCGTCCCCCTCAATTTTACTAGCAACGCCATTGAGCGGTGCCAGTTTAGGGCCAGGAGCGCCAGCACGGATTAGCAAAAGGAACTGCGAAGAACGCAGCGGACGCCAGCTCTGAGGAAACCTTCCAGTGGGGGTTAGCACCCTAGGTAGGTCATTGATGATCCCCCGCATAGCGGCGATCCTAACCATTGAGACTCGTATGCTTTGCCGGGGTGGCGCCGAAGTGGTAGCGGGTCGTAGTAAGGCAATTCCACCCCTCCTTGTGAGGTCAACTTAGTGGGAGGCATTTTCGACTTTCTGTCCTAGATGCCCAGGTGGCCGCTTCAGAAGCGACCGCTCTGGGGGGGTTTTCCCAGCTGTCACGTCCTTTTCTGGGGGATGGGGGCCAGATAGCTGGGAAGGGTCTTCCAGGAAGACCCATGAAGAGCACTAGGCTCGGGGCTTCTGATTTTCTTCCACATGTAGGATCATTAGTAACTACCCTGACCATCACCATCGGTATGTTTTAGTAACTCCCCTGACCATCGCCATCGGTATGTTTTAGTGGCCCCCTTAAGAAAGTTCATCGGTAAGTGTTGAGTACGATAATAATTGTTTGAGAATTGTTAGAAGTTTAGAACCGTTGGGGGTATGTGTTAGTACAAACCAAAGCTGCAGTTGACCTTGGGTCAAGCGAAGTAGTAGATACGTTATGCAAATGAGGCCGTGAGTGGTACCTACTGGAAACAGTCCATCACGTGCCAAGAGGATGAGTCGTAGGGTTTGGCCAACCGGGAGAAAGTTGTCACATGCACCAGCCATGTGGCAAAGGTTCGCCCAATAGAATTACTAGGAATGTAGGACAGATGCTATGATGGCGTGGGTGAGCGGACCTTTATATACTGGGGAGAAACCATGAGGCGTTCTCTTTACCAGATATCACAGGTCACCCTGAGAATTATGTTCTAAGGGGCTAGACTGTCGGGAACAGAGCCTTGCTGAAGGGGTTCAGGTTTGTTAGACTGTTAGACTTATAAGGATAGTCAAATGTATGTTAGAGTTAGATGTTATTATTCTTTTATGTATTGATTGATTGATGTATTGATATACTGTTAGTCTATATATGTATGTGTTTGTGTATTTATATTTTCAGCAAGTACGGTAGGGTAGTGTTACCTGCCTACAGTTAAGAAAGTAATGTAGGTCAGTGTTACCTACAGAGACGAAAGTAACATAGGGCTAGAATAGCAAAGTGAAACTTTGTGTTGAAGTGAGCACCAGATGTGCTCTACAGGCAAAAGTAGGCAAGACGACCCTGAGCCGTGACGAAGTGAGAACCAGTGCTTAAGACGTAACTGAGGGGGCACGACTTTGAAGTCTGGGAACGCCCACTAGAGTTATCGGTCAAGCAAGACGGACAGGTGGTCAGTCTCGCATAGGAATTTTGGGAGGCGGTGCCAGGTGTCCGAAGAGGAGAAAGGACCTGGACCAGTTCATTAGTGTGAAATTGAGAAGTTAAGATGAGAACACAACGTACCTTTATTTTATATATTTTGTACCTGCATATTATTGTCAACATATTCATATTTTTGTAATCAATTCCATTTTATAGGTGTATGTATATATTTATGTATTAAATATTTTCTCTCTGTTGTACACAGGGGTGTTATGTGTCATCATTCATATGTGTTTAAGTATTGTAGTTGAGATTAGTATTAATACTTAAAAGACGGGGGGCTAGAGATATTAATTAATATTACCCTAGACAACTAGAGCCTAAGTACTTGGTGTCTAATACCATATAGACATCAGTCCTTAACAGTATGCGTTAGTAACTCCCCTGACCATCGCCATCGGTATGTTTTAGTGGCCCCCTAACAAAGTTCATCGGTATGTTTTAGTAACTACCCTAACAAAGGTCATCGGTATGTTTTAGTAACTCCCATGACCATCGCCATAGGTATGTTTTAGTAACTCCCCTGACCATCGCTCAACCTGGTGAAAAAGCTTGCAGGCACAAACTGGGGCGCTGGAGGAAGCACGCTCAGAGCTCTCTTTCTGGGCAGTGTAAGGTCAATAATGGACTACAGCATGCCCGTCCAAACCTTTGCAAGCAAAACGGCATTGGAAAAACTGGGTCGTATCCAGAACCAGGCCCTAAGATTTATCTGTGGCGCTTACAGAACTACACCCACAGCTGCCGTGGAAGTCATCGCAAACGTAGAACCACTCGAAATACGTAGAGACAAGGCAATCATAACAACTGCAGAGAGGTACCGCAGGTTAGACACTAGAGAACCCTGTTACCAAATGCAGGATAACTGGAGCGGACGTGGGAGTTTGAAACGTTCCTCATTTATGCATCAAGTTACGGAGCTTGATAGGAACGTCAAACCCCCACGAAATAGAAGACAAACAATAAGTGTCCCACTTAAACCGCCCTATACGGAATTTACACGTCCCGAAATACGTTTGTCTTTGACTGACAGAGCAGTGACGAAGCGCAGCCCTGAACATGTACAGAAAGCGGCTGCCCTTGAGACGATTGAAGGGTTCGCGGGAACCCAAGTAAAAGTGTTCACGGATGGGTCTGCCAACTCAAGTGAAGGAATTGCAGGATATGGGGCGCTCATCTTATACCCATTAGGAGGGCCACCAAAAGAATAACTTTCAGGTCCCTGTGGGACTATGGCATCGAATTACGATGCGGAGCTTGAGGCTATACACAGGGCCCTGGAAAGTGTGCACCAGACACTGCAGGGGTCGGAAATTTTCAGTTTCGACACGGTACTGTTTTGTAGCTCGAGATCAGCCCTCGAAGTCGTACTTAGTGAGAAGCGTAGCACCCACTTGGTTGACGTCATCTTGGAGGACGTGGGTAAGCTCGAAAGACTTGGAGGTAAGGTAACAGTGCAGTGGATCCCGAGTCACGCGAATGTTGACGGCAACTAAAAGGCAGACTCCTTGGCAAAAGCAGGAGCGGCCCTGCCCCAACCAGAGGCCCCAGTTACTTATCTTGGGGCTAAAACCTGGCTAAAGGACCACTTCAGGAACAAGTGGTACCAGGAGTGGCCGACAACACGACAGCCAGGGGGGTTTATCGCTAACATGCCCAGGCCAAGCCGTTCACACCAGTGGTGGAACCTGAGTCGAAAACACCAGAGTTTAGTGACTCAGACAAGAACAGAGCACTGTCCAACCAACTCGTACTTTCACAGGCTAGACAACAACAGGGACTCGAATTGCCGTCATTGCAGCCAAGCCTCTGAGACGGTCGTACACCTGCTGGCGTTTTGCCCCGCGCTAGATATAGCCGGGGAGGTGAGGGAGGCGGAGGAGTCCCTTGTAAAGACAATGTTGTATGGCTCTGCTCAGCAGATGGAGCAGATTACCCAGGTACTAGCCAAGGCCTTAAGAGATTAGTCTCAGGGTCACAGAATATGTGTTTAGTTTAGTAACTACCATGACCATCGCCATCGGTATATTTTAGTAACTCCCCTGACCATCGCCATCGGTATGTTTTAGTAACTTCCATAACAAATGTCATCTATATGTTTTATTAACTCCCCTGACAAAGGTCATCTATATGTTTTAGTAACTCCCCTGACAAAGTTCAACGGTATGTTTTAGTAACTCCCTTGACCATCGCCATCGTTATGTTTTAGTAACTCCCCTAACAAAGGTCGTCGGTATGTTTTAGTAACTTTCCTAAAAAGTTCATCGGTATGCTTTAGTAGCTTTCCAAAAAAGGTCATCGGTATGTTTTAGTAACTTTCCAAAAAAAGTTCATCGGTATGCTTTAGTAACTTTCCTAACAAAGGTCATCTATATGTTTTAGTAACTTTCCTAACAAAGATCATCGTTATGTTTTAGTAACTTTCCTAACAAAGGTCATCGTTATGTTTTAGTAATTCCCCTAACAAAGGTCATCTATATGTTTTAGTAACTCACCTGACCATCGCCATCGGTATGTTTTAGTAACTCCCCTGACCATCGCTATCGGTATGTTTTAGTGGCCCCCCTAAGAAAGTTGAACGGTATGTTTTAGTAACTCCCTGACCATCGCCAACGGTATGTTTTAATGCCCCCCCTGAGAAAGTTCAACGGTATGTTTTAGTAACTCCCCTAACCATCACCATCGGTATGTTTTAGTGGCCCCCCCCCTGAGAAAGTTCAACGGTATGTTTTAGTAACTCCCTTGACCATCGACATTGTTATGTTTTTATCAGCTCCCCCAAAAAAGATCATCGGTATATTTTAGTAACTCCCCTAAAAAGGTCTTCGGTATACTTTAGTAACTCCCCTGACCATCGCCATCGGTATGTTTTAGTAACTCCCCTGACCATCGCCATCGTTATGTTTTAGTAACTTTCCTAACAAAGGTAATCGGTATGTTTTAGTAACTTTCCTAAAAAAGGTCATCGTTATGTTTTAGTAACTTTCCTAACAAAGGTCATCGTTATGCTTTAGTAACTCCGCTAACAAAGGTCATCTATATGTTTTAGTAACTCCCCTGACCATCGCCATCGGTATGTTTTAGTAACTCCCCTGACCATCGCCATCGATATGTATCTTTTAGTAACTCCCTTGACCATCGCAAACAGTATGTTTTAGTAACTCCCCTAAAAGGGCTTTGGGTATGTTTTAGTACATCCCCTAAAAAGGTCTTCGGTATGCTTTAGTAACTCCCCTGACCATCGCGCTCGGTATGTTTTAGTAACTCCCCTGACCATCGCCATCGTTATGTTTTAGCAACTCCCATAACGAAGATTATCGGTATGTTTTAGTAACTTTCCTAAAAAAGGTCATCGTTATGCTTTAGTAACTTTCCTAACAAAGGTCATTGGTATGGTTTAGTAAATTTCCTAACAAAGGTCATCCTTATGTTTTAGTAACTCCCCTAATAAAGGTGATCTATATGTTTAGTAACTCCCCTGACCATCGCCATTGGTATGTTTTAGTAACTTCCATGACCAATGCCATCGGTATGTTTTAGTAGCCCCCCCTAAGAAAGTTCATCGGTATGTTTTAGTAACTCCCCTGACCATCGCCATCGGTATTTTTAGTAACCCCCCTGACCATCGCCATCGGTATGTTTAGTAACTCCCCTGACCATCGCCATCGATATGTTTTAGTAACTCCCCTGACAAAGGTCATCTATATGTTTTAGTAACTCCCCTGACCATCGCCAACAGTATGTTTTAGCAACTCCCCTAAAAAAGATCATATGTATGTTTTAGTAACTCCCCTGACCATCGCCAACAGTATGTTTTAGCAACTCCCCTAAAAAAGATCATATGTATGTTTTAGTAACTCCCCTGACCATCGCCATCGGTATTTTTTATTAACCCCCCTGACCATCGCCATCGGTATGTTTAGTAACTCCCCTGACCATCGCCATCGATATGTTTTAGTAACTCCCCTGACAAAGGTCATCTATATGTTTTAGTAACTCCCCTGACCATCGCCAACAGTATGTTTTAGCAACTCCCCTAAAAAAGATCATATGTATGTTTTAGTAACTCCCCTAAAAAGGTCTTCGGTATGTTTTAGTACCTCCCATAAAAAGGTCTTCGGTATGCTTTAGTACCTCCCCTAAAAAGATCTTCGGTATGTTTTAGTAACTCCCCTGACCATCGGTATGTTTTAGTAACTCCCCTGACCATCGCCATCGTTATGTATCTTTTAGTAACTCCCCTGACCATCGCAAACAGTATTTTTAGCAACTCCCCTAAAAATATCATAGGTATGTTTTAGTAACTCCCCTAAAAAGGCTTTGGGTATGTTTTAGTACCTCCCCTGACCATCGCCATCGGTATGCTTTAGTAACTCCCCTGACCATCGCCATCGGTATGTTTTATTAACTCCCCTGACCATCGCCATCGTTATGTTTTAGTAACTCCCCTAACAAAGGTCATCGGTATGTTTTAGTAACTTTCCTGAAAAAGTCATCGGTATGCTTTAGTAACTTTCCTAACAAAATTCATTGGTATGTTTTATTAACTTTCCTAACAAAAGTCATCTATATGTTTTAGTTACTTTCCTAACAAAGGTCATCTGTATGTTTCAGTAACTCCCCTGACCATCGCCATCGGTATGTTTTAGTAACTCCCCTGACAATCGCCATCGTTATCTTTTAGTAACTTTCCTAACAAAGGTAATCGGTATGTTTTAGTAACTTTCCTAAAAAAAGTCATCGATATGCTTTAGTAACTCCCCTAACAAAGGTCATCGGTATGTTTTATTGGCTCTCCTGACAAACGCCATCGGTATGTTTTAGTAATTCCCCTAACAAAGTTCATCGGTATGTTTTAGTAACTCCCCTAACAAAGGTCATCTATATGTTTCAGTAACTCCCCTGACCATCGCCATCGGTATGTTTTAGTAACTTCCTTGACCATCGACATCGGTATGTTTTAGTAACTCCCCTAACAAAGGTCATCTGTATGTTTTAGTAACTCCCTTAACAAAGATCATCGGTATGCTTTAGTAATTTTCCTAACAAAGGTCATCGGTATGTTTTACTAACTCCCCTAACAAAGGTCATCGTTATGTTTGAGTAACTCCTCTGACCATCGCCATCGTTATGTTTTAGTAATTCCCCTGACCATCGCCTATGTTATGTTTTGGTGACCCCTTAACAAAGATCATCGTTATGTTTTATTAACTCCTCTAACAAAGGTCATCTATACGTTTTAGTATCTCCCCTGACCATCGCCATCGGTATGTTTTAGTGGCCCCCCTAACAAAATTCATCGGTATGTTTTAGTAACTCCCCTAACAAAGGTCATCGGTATGTTTTAGTAACTCACCTAACAAAGGTCATCGGTATGTTTTAGTATCTCCCCTGACCGTCGCCATCGGTATGTTTTATTGGCTCTCCTGACAAACGCCATCGGTATGTTTTAGTAATTCCCCTAACAAAGTTCATCGGTATGTTTTAGTAACTCCCCTAACAAAGGTCATCGGTATGTTTTAGTATCTCCCCTGACCGTCGCCATCGGTATGTTTTAGTGGCACCCCTAACAAAGTTTATCGGTATGTTTTATTAACTTCCCTAACAAAGGTCATCGGTATGTTTTAGTAACTCCCCTAACAAAGGTCATCGGTATGTTTTAGTATCTCCCCTGACCGTCGCCATCGGTATGTTTTAGTGGCACCCCTAACAAAGTTCATCGGTATGTTTTATTAACTTCCCTAACAAAGGTCATCGCTATGTTTTAGTAACTGCCCTAACAAAGGTCATCGGTATGTTTTAGTATCTCCCCTGACCATCGCCATCGGTATGTTTTAGTGGCACCCCTAACAAAGTTCATCGGTATGTTTGAGTAACTCCCCTAGCAAAGGCCATCAGTATGTTTTACTAACTCCCCTAACAAAGGTCATCGTTATGTTTGAGTAACTCCTCTGACCATCGCCATCGTTATGTTTTAGTAATTCCCCTGACCATCGCCTATGTTATGTTTTGGTGACCCCTTAACAAAGATCATCGTTATGTTTTATTAACTCCTCTAACAAAGGTCATCTATACGTTTTAGTATCTCCCCTGACCATCGCCATCGGTATGTTTTAGTGGCCCCCCTAACAAAATTCATCGGTATGTTTTAGTAACTCCCCTAACAAAGGTCATCGGTATGTTTTAGTAACTCACCTAACAAAGGTCATCGGTATGTTTTAGTATCTCCCCTGACCGTCGCCATCGGTATGTTTTATTGGCTCTCCTGACAAACGCCATCGGTATGTTTTAGTAATTCCCCTAACAAAGTTCATCGGTATGTTTTAGTAACTCCCCTAACAAAGGTCATCGGTATGTTTTAGTATCTCCCCTGACCGTCGCCATCGGTATGTTTTAGTGGCACCCCTAACAAAGTTCATCGGTATGTTTTATTAACTTCCCTAACAAAGGTCATCGGTATGTTTTAGTAACTCCCCTAACAAAGGTCATCGGTATGTTTTAGTATCTCCCCTGACCGTCGCCATCGGTATGTTTTAGTGGCACCCCTAACAAAGTTCATCGGTATGTTTTATTAACTTCCCTAACAAAGGTCATCGCTATGTTTTAGTAACTGCCCTAACAAAGGTCATCGGTATGTTTTAGTATCTCCCCTGACCATCGCCATCGGTATGTTTTAGTGGCACCCCTAACAAAGTTCATCGGTATGTTTGAGTAACTCCCCTAGCAAAGGCCATCAGTATGTTTTAGTAACTCCCCTAACAAAGGCCATCGGTATGTTTTAGTAACTCCTAGGGAACAGCCGTATATGGCTTTGTACTATTTGCAAGATCCGGATAGTTTGGCCCTAGTATTAGCAGAATCCGTGTTGCGGATCCGGTTATCTCCACATTTAAGTTTAAGAGCTAAGAGAGTGCACTTTACTACTTTATATCTAGTATTTAATACTATTTATTAAAATATTTATTTTCCAACAAATATATAGTAGCTGCTATCTAAAATGACGGTTTGTGACACTGTCAACGAAAACGATGAACATTTTACAATGCATTCAATGAACGAAATTGAACGAAGTTCAATGAACTTTGTAGTGTGTACCAAGCGAACAGTGTTGTACTGAGTGTGTAGTGTGGTGTACATGAAGTCGTGATCTAGAGCCATAATAAAAACTGTTCTTTTATTCAGACGATGCACGTTGAATATTTTGTAGGTTAACTTAATTCGTTATCTTACGTAGTAAAGTAATATCTATACATGTAACTTAGTTTGTTATCTTACGTAGTAAAGTAATATCTATGTAGGTTAACTTAGTTTGTTATCTTACGTAGTAAAGTAATATCTATGTAGGTTAACTTAGTTTGTTATCTTACGTAGTAAATAATATCTATACATGTAACTTAGTTTCTTATCTTACGTAGTAAAGTAATATCTATACATGTAACTTAGTTTGTTATCTTACGTAGTAAAGTAATATCTATACATGTAACTTAGTTTGTTATCTTACGTAGTAAAGTAATATCTATACATGTAACTTAGTTTGTTATCTTACGTAGTAAAGTAATATCTATACATGTAACTTAGTTTGTTATCTTACGTAGTAAAGTATTATCTATGCTTGTAACTTTTTAACTTAATATTTTTTTCTAGTATTGAAATTGATTCTTTTACTATAGTTTGCATGGCTTTGAATGATTTCATAATCAACGCTTGTTAATTTGTTTATTTTGTTCTATATTAATAATTTAATGTATACCTTAACTTTTTACTTAACTTATTTTGTATAATTATAATATTCACAATAGACCAGAGTTTTAAAATTATATGGCTGTATAAGATATAACACATGAGACATGGACAATTTTTATTTTTAAGTTCGCAAATCAAATCACAATTGCAACTGTCATTTAAAGTTCAGCTGTAAAAAACAACAAAGACTATAAAATTATGACAATGATGTAAATAAAATGTTTAAATGTAAATACTGAATGGAAAGTATTCAATAATTTACCACTTTAAGCGTATTAGTCAATGACAACGTAGTTACAAATTAAAGCCAACACTCAGCCTGTCCCAGTTTCCAAGGTTCCCATTTAACTATAAAGTTTATAGTATAAATGAATAATTACAAATTAAACTTAAAATTATTATTATTTATTATAAAATTAATATTTTTAAAGCATAAAATTAATATATAAGCTATAACAATAAACATAGTTTAATGAAATAAGTAAATAAAATAGTTACTAATTAGTAGTTACTAGTAAGTTGTAACATAGTACTCAGCAGTACTTGTTACCTTTAAGTTTTTATTTTGTTTTTTCAATTTCTGAGTTTCGAAAAATTAAGTGTTTGTCATAGGGGCCGTCCATATATGACGTCACGCGATTTTGGCCCATTTTTGACCCCCCCCCTCTTCACGCGTCGTCACAAAAACTTAGACCCCCCCCTTTCTAAAAATACGTCATAAATCTTTGACCCCCCCCCCACAAAAAAAACACAAAAAAACCAGTTTATTCTCTATTTGAAAATAAGTATGTTTCAAATCACTTTTATTGTCATTTAAGTGTTTATTATTTAATTAGTGAAGATCTACATTGCAATATCGTAGCCAACGTGAAGCTTTCTTTATAAACGTTTAACCAGCCTTCAGAAAACGAACTGTGTTAAAATCCTTAAATTATATTTTATTTTATTGCATATAAATTAAACATTGACTATTAATCATTAATCATCTATCTTCAATAGAAAAAAAAGTTATTTAAAAATAAAATTTGTAAAATGTATTTTTTTAAATTCACTCAATTGGTTCTCTCACGGCAGGAGTCGTCGGACTTGTTTGCCGTTTACCCCAAAATATACAAGTTTATGTGTGCGTTACAACCGCCAGACTCTAGGTCCTGCTCACATGACTCCGGGATATGGGGAGCGTAGTTAGCCCCCACCCCCACCCTCCGAAAATGCTACTGATGAGTTTTACAAGCATGACAAGTGTCTAAGATGAATTGATAAAATGGGAAACTAACTGGAATATGTATTTTCGTTCTTCCCGTCCGGAATTCGGGCGTGTAATGGGTTGCCTGAAGAAACCAGGAAAACCAACACTTTATCAGCATTTAAATCTCTAATAAAATGCAGGACTAAACACAAACCATACATAAGCGTAGGACGCAATAATCTTCTGTATAGAAGGAGCGTCTGTAAACAGATAAGATAAGATGAACAAATGTTGTAGTACGCTAGTCATTAGGACATTTGTGTGATCCATGAACAAATGTTTTTGTACGCTTGTCATTAGGACATTAGTGTGATCCATGAACAAATGTTGTAGTACGCTTGCGTCATTTTAACATTATTTTCACCTTATTATCTGCATGTGTTTACCTTGTAAACATTTTGTGTAACCTTGTTAAATTCGTCGTTCAAAGGAGGTGAAATTAGATGTGAACTCATCGCCTTAAAGGGAACTAATCGGCTCAAACTGCATCAAACGCTTTGCTGTATTAGCCGGGCATTAAAGTTCATCTTCAAACAACCTGTCCGCATTAACTTCCAGAGATTAGTGCAGTGCTGGTCACTCACAGGGATTTAAAAAACAACAACGCTGTCTTGACTCCATATCCTTGAACATTCCATACAAAAGTAATAAGGATAAGTTAGGACGCAATAATCTTCATTATAGAAGGAGCGCCTGTAATAGATAAGATACATTATTAGGATTAGCCTAATCTTATGAGATGCTGCTAAGCACTTAATTTTTTATCTTATCTTATCTGTTTACAGACGCTCCTTCTATACAGAAGATTATTGCGTCCTACGCTTATCTATGGTTTGTGTTTAGTCCTGCATTTTTATTAGAGATTTAAATGTTGATAAAGTGTTGGTTTTCCTGGATTCTTCAGGCAACCCATTCCACGCCCGAATTCCGGACGGGAAGAAGGAAAACTTGTATGTGTTTGTTCTTGCATACGGAATAAGAAAGGTGTTTTTATCCTTATGTCTATCTGAGGGTTGTATTAAGTTATCTTTGTGTTGTATTTCTAAATTAGAATTAATTGCTTTATGTATGATTACTACTTTGCTCTTGGTTCTTCTATCCTCTAGTGTTTCAAGGTTTAATGATTTAACTAATGGTGTTATTCTTGTCAGTTTTCGAATATTCTCCAGTAATGAATCTGGCAGCTCTTTTTTGAATTTGTTCTAGTTTATCAATGTTTTCTTTGGTGGATGGGTCCCATACAGAAGATGCATATTCTAGTACAGGTCTCACCAAAGTGAGGTAGCATTTTAGTTTTATATCTCTATTACATTTGTTAAAGTTTCTTTTTATAAAGCCTAAGGTTTTGTTTGATTTTTTAATAACTTCATTGACATGGGGATTCCATGATAGTTTCTCATTTATTAAGACTCCTAAGTATTTTGCATCTTTAGTTTGGGTCAGTTCTTTTCCATGAATGTAATATTTTGAATTTATTTGTTTCTTTTTCTTTGTTACTCTTAACAGTTGACACTTTTCTGGGTGGAAAGACATACTCCAGTTAGTTTCCCATTTTATCAATTCATCTAAGTCTTTTTGTAAAATTTTGCTATCTTGTTCTGATTTAATTGTTCTATAGATTATACAATCATCAGCAAATAACCTAACTTTTGTACCTGTTGAGATGTTGTTGGGTAAATCATTTATATAAATTAAAAAGAGTAAGGGACCTAGCACAGTTCCTTGTGGAACTCCTGAGTTAACCTTTATTGGTGCAGATTTAGATCCATTAATTATTACAGTTTGCTCCCTGCCCAAAAGGAAGTCTTGGATCCAGTGATGTAAGGAACCTGAGATTCCAAAGTAGTTAAGTTTTTTAAGTAAACTAAGGTGGTGAACTTTGTCAAATGCTTTTGAGAAGTCTAGTAATATTGTATCTATTTGATCATTTTTGTCTAAGCCTTTTGATAGTTCATCTATTAAACCTATTAATTGTGTTTCACATGATCTGTTTTTTCTAAAGCCGTGTTGATGTGGGCATAGGGCATTATATTTGTCAAGGTGGTTAACTATTCTACTATATATTATGTGTTCTAGTAATTTACAGGTGATACTAGTAAGTGAAACAGGCCTGTAATTACCAGGGTCTGATTTATCCCCTTTCTTAAAGAGTGGAGTTACGTTAGCTAATTTCCAATCCTGGGGCACTTTACCCATGGTTTAGAGAGGCTTGAAAGAGAACTACAAGGATTGGGGACAGTTCATTGCTTAGTTCTTTTAATAACATTGCAGGCAAATCATCTGGGCCAGTAGCTTTGTTTATTTTTAAGTTTTTTTAGGAGTAAATGTATACCTATCTCATCTACAGTTATGTTACCAATTTCCTCAATTTTATTTAAATTTATTAAAACTTCCTTGTCGCCTGAGGCAGAAAAAGATGATGCAAAATATGTGTTAAGGATATTAGCTTTAGTTTCATTATCATTATAGGTTTTATTATTTGAGCCTTTTAGTGTGGCTATTCCTGAAGGTTCCATTTTTTTAGATTTGATAAAGGACCATAAATTTTTATTGTTATCTTTGGTAATTACATTGTTTATATATTCATTTTGGAGGTTTCGACTAAGTTTTTTTGTCAAGTGTTTAATCTTTAAGTATTTTTTGTGTATCCTATATGAATAGGTAGCTTTATATTTCTTAAATAAGTTCTCTTTTTGTTTGCAAAGCTTTTTCAATCTAGAATGGAACCAGCATTTGTTAATTTTATTTGATGTTAGTTTTGTTGGAACATTCTCATCCATTATAGTTTTTAGATTTGTTTTTATATCTTTCCAAATTTTTTCTACTGGGCTATTTGTGTTAAATTTACTTAGGAAAGTTTGTTGGAAGTTAGCCGCTGATTGGTGTAGTTTTATTGAATTACATTTGTTCCAAAGATATATTATTCTTCTAGGTATCTTATTAATTTTAGTTTTTATTGTATTGGTGACCCTAACAATATCATAGTCGGACAGTCCTGGAATTATTTTATAGCCTAACACTAGTCCTGGTCTATGTAACGATATTTATATGTATAACTCTTTATGTAGGCGTTCTCACAGTAAATAATCTTGTGCACAATAATTCACTGAAGAATTCGTTTATCCAAAACAACTTTAATATATATATATATTATGTACACACAGATATCATTTGAGGTAATATAACGTGGAAATCTTGAGGCATACCCCATACATCTTTCCTCGACGGAAATCTACACACAACTGTTCGCCCAACACTTTCAACCAATAGAAATGCTCCTTTCTTCCCGCGTTTCTTGTACACGTGACCTTACGTCACAAAATTATGTTAATCACATGTGACAGTCTATTTGTTAGGAATAAATCTAGTATTTTATTTTTCCTTTTTGCTGTTTTTACTATCTGTTCTAGGTTTATGTTGTTTATAGTGTCTAAAAAATGTTCATTAATTTCTTTGTTAGTTTGATGGTTATCAATTGTATAATTTTTCCAATTTATATCTGGAAGATTAAAGTCCCCCATGATCCATAGAACTGCATTTTTATTATTCTCTTTTAATTTTTCCAATTTATATCTGGAAGATTAAAGTCCCCCATAATCATAGAACTGCATTTTTATTATTCTCTTTTATGAAAGTTAATTGACTACAAAGATTGTTCATGTATTCTAGGTTTGTATTCGGAGGTCTATATATACTTTAAAAGCAAATGGTCAGTGCTTTAAAAAACCTTTTTCAGAATAATTAAAATTAAAATAATAATGCTGAGAAATATAATGACAGATTAATTAAAACACTTCAATATTCAAATGAATGAGAACATTATCATATCATTATATTCTTCATATATGGCTGTGCCGACAAATAAATTCCATTTTCTGGGGGTTTATATATCAATATACATAATGTGCAATCTCTGTCACGTCTGTCTGTCATGTCTGTCCGTGACGCTACTAATTTTATAAAGCAGCGCACAAAATTACTGCACCAAAAAAGAACACTTTTGGAAAGGCTGCATAAAATTTCTCAATAGTGAAATAAATGAATAAAATAAACATAAATAAAATAAATGAAAGTTCTGTATTACGTTATTTTTTAATCTGATGTGTATTTATTTTGAAAACTTCCGTCATTTTTGACGTGTGATACACTTATATATATATATATATATATATATATATATATATATATATATATATATATATATACTAGAAATATACCCGCACTTCGTACCGGGAGTGTGCTGACCCTTTTTTTATTAACCACGTTTTTATTAACTCACTTTCGTTCCTGTTTGTTTGTCTGTCCACAATTTTTCAAATCTGCCAACGTAAAATTAAACCACTTCTGATGGTCCTAGAGAGCTAAACATTTTACCACAGATAGATCTTTGATGACAATGCATTGTATCAAAATTTCAGATCGATCAAATGTACCGTTCTTAAATTATTGAACGTTTTAGTTTATTTATATAAAAGCATCTGTACCGTCTGCTTTTGTTGACATCCATGAGTTCTCCCCGTGACCACATCGCTTTGTTATTAAACTTTGGGCGGGCTCTGATGAGGTGTTTGGTAAAATAAATACAGGTAAAAAAATATTTTAAAAAACCACGTTTTTATTAGTTGACTAAAAAGAATTAAAAAAATAAAGGTAAAAAAATGATTTTTAAAAACCACGTTTTTATAAGTGGACTAAAAAGAAGAAAATAATTTAAAACTTATAAGTTCAAGTACTTCGATTTAATATGACTAAAACGTAGGGCGGGTGTTTGGTATAAAAATTAAAGATTTATAATTTAGAAGGCAAAAGAGAGATCTATAAGTGAGAGAATGAGTGAACCGCATATGTTAAACCTCATAAGCGCTCGCCCCACGTTTTTAGTCATATTAAATCGAAGTACTTGAACTTATAAATTTTTAATTATTTTCTTGTTTTTAGTCCACTTATAAAAACGTGGTTTTTAGTTGATTGTTATTATATCTGTAATATTTTTAATATTTGTAGCCGCGTCTATGAGATAAAGACCATATGGCAATGTCCCTTAAAAGGGCAAAGTCTACATAACTCATAGCGCCAATAAACAAAATTATAAATGTACTTTCTAAAATACCTTTTTTTAAAATAAAACCCGTAACAAACCAAGTTTTTTACTAAATCCGTTATGTACGAGACGTAACTAAAAGAATGTTCATTATAATACGCATCGCAAGACCATCCAAAAAATACAAAATTGTAGTTGTGTCGTAAAACAGGTTTAATATAATGCGCACCGATCAGGAATATGTTTATGAAAAGTGTTGTCAATAAAATACGCACCTTATGGCGCAACAGAAAGGTTGTTCAATATAATACGCACCGCGACGCTCTATCTAAAAAAAATAGCATGATACATTGGAATAAATAAAATAATCTAAAAAATCAATAATTTAATTGCGGTACATGCGATTGATCTGAAATTTTGATACATTGTTTTATCATCGGTATGAAACGGCTTGCAAAATTTCAGCTCGCTAGCTTACGAGGAAATGGTTAAAAATTGATCCAAAGTTTTGGCGACAAGGGCGCAACCAGACACCACGAGTTAATATAAAGGATTTAATAAAAAAAAACTGCGTTTTAAAATGATATCAAGAAAATGTGCACAACATATTTAGACAATAAAAGATTATTGAAAGCTGGCCGCATAAATAAAGTCTTTTTATAAAGTAAATGTATGGGACCAAAATAACTCTTCCTTTTAACGTATTCATAGTTGTTTTAACGGGGAAATAATATATTTTAAATGTATGTCTCTAAATTTTTAATTTAAAAAAAGTTTCAACCATCTGTTAATAAGCACATCTGAAAAATGATTAAAAAGCAACTTCAGAAATTATGTATGTTATTCCGACTACAAAGGAATAAACATAACATGTTCAATTCGCAATACATTTTAATTAAGCGTTTTCATGATCACTTTATTAAATTTTTTAAACTTCTGTTAATACGTTCGGTAGCGGAAGTTTATAATGTATAGTGTATATATATATAGCTTATGTAATTTTTTTTAAAGTGTAAGTTTCTTTGACATAGGCCATTGCTTTCCACATAAAATAAACTCGCTACATCTCTGGTTTTTAATTAAATGTCGAGTTATGAATTATATTTTTAAAAATCGCAATTTCATTCACACATGTAAAATATTAATCCAATTCATCGTGGAAAAATTGAAATAAAATAATTTAAACGCATATCTAAAATATAAAGCTCAGTTGATGTTTGCATGTTTGTTTGTTTGTATCCATTTTAAAAAGGCCACTACTTTGTTGACATTTTTCCAAAAGATCTCTACCACTGTCGTCACTAAAAAAGCTAATATTTATTTACGACACTGCATCGTAACACAATTGTAATTAATGCAATATTTGCATTAGCGTCTATGAGATAAAGATAATATGGCCCTACCCCCCTCAAAGGCCAAATCTAATTAACCTATAGCGCCAATAAATTAAATTATAAATGTTATATATAAAATGTACTTTCTAAAATACTTGAAAGAAACTAAAGCAGTCATATTAAAAAGAATTAAAGAAAATGTGCGCACCGTATTTAGACAATAATAATAAATGGTAATAGAAAAATTATGGCTTAATAAAAAGTCTGCTCATAACAACTGGACCAAAAATAACTATACTTTTGTAATCTATTTATAGTTGTCCTAACATGGAAATAATATTTTAATTGTTATATATTTGTGTCTACATTTGAGATTAAAATTTACTGCTTTATGCAATGGGTATAATATCATAAAGGAATTAAATTCTTTTTTGAGTCACTTTCATGGCACAACAACAGGTTTTGTTTCTAAAAAATAAATAAAATAAAGTCCACATTTTAAAAAACAAAAAAACAAATCAAATGTCTTTTAAAACACGCAAGTGAAAACAATGACAATAATTGATTTTAAAAAAGACCTATGTTAATCCAACTACAAAGGAATGAACATAACAAATTCAATTTGCAAAACAAATAAGCGTTGTCAGGATCACTTTATTTAGTTTAATCTACTATGTTAATATGTCCGGTAGCCTAAGCTTAAATTGTATAGGCCTAAGTGTATAGCTTATGTAAAAGATAATAGCTTATGTAAAAGACAAACAAATTATAAATGTTATATTAATAGGACACAGCTAAATTTAATATGCGTACACGAAAATTGCGCACATTAATCAGGCGATAAAAGATTTTAGAACGCGCACCGCTAAAAATGAAGCCTTGAAAAGAATACTGACACAATTATTACATAAATAGGTTTTTATTAAAAAGAAACGGGCAAAAGAAACGCTACAAAGACACACTGAAAGTCTCACTGAAAGCGTTTGCCATCAACCCAGACACGTGGGAACTTGCTGCAATGGACCGTTCCAACTGGCGTTCTTCCATCCACGAAGGTGCCAAGTCATGCGAGGCAAACAGGATCATCTCCGCAGAAAAGAAGAGGCAAGCCCGAAAGGCCCGTGCTGTCAACCCTACTGGACTGCTTGGATTTCACCGCAGCTAAGTGTTTTTCTATTATTATTCCGTGTTTTTCTTTTCATGTGTGTACTATTTGTCCGTTGAGGAAGGCTCTTTGCCGAAACGTTCGCTGTTGTGTTACGTCTTGTCAGGCCTACTAATACCCTGTTTTTTATATCATAAATTTACCTATTTAAAAGCCTGATTGCAGTCTCACCCCCATTACTTTATCATTTTAATATATAGGTTCCTTACGAACGTTCAATGTGCGTCTTTTCCCCTGGTATCATTTTAATATATAGGTTCCTCAGAAACCTTCAATGTGCGTCTTTTCCCCTGGTATCATTTTAATATATAGGTTCCTTAGGAACGTTCAATGTGCGTCTTTTTCCCTGGTATCATTTTAATATATAGGTTCCTTAGGAACCTTCAATGTGCGTCTTTTTCCCTGGTATCATTTTAATATATAGGTTCCTTAGGAACGTTCAATGTGCGTCTTTTCCCCTGGTATCATTTTAATATATAGGTTCCGTAGGAACGTTCAATGTGCGTCTTTTTCCCTGGTATCATTTTAATATATAGGTTTCTTAGGAACCTTCAATGTGCGTCTTTTTCCCTGGTATCATTTTAATATATAGGTTCCTTAGGAACCTTCAATGTGCGTCTTTTTCCCTGGTATCATTTTAATATATAAGTTCCTTAGGAACGTTCAATGTCCGTCTTTTCCCCTGGTATCATTTTAATATATAGGTTCCTTAGGAACGTTCAATGTGCGTCTTTTCCCCTGGTATCATTTTAATATATAGGTTCCGTAGGAACGTTCAATGTGCGTCTTTTTCCCTGGTATCATTTTAATATATAGGTTTCTTAGGAACCTTCAATGTGCGTCTTTTTCCCTGGTATCATTTTAATATATAAGTTCCTTAGGAACGTTCAATGTGCGTCTTTTCCCCTGATATCATTTTAATATATATAGGTTCCTTAAGAACCTTCAATGTGCGTCTTTTTCCCTGGTATCATTTTAATATATAGGTTCCTTGGGAACGTTCAATATGCGTCTTTTTCTATTAAAAAGGTTGTTCAATATAATACGTACCGCGACACTCTAGCACAAACATTTACATGCTACATAGAGATAATCTAAAAATTCATTTATTTAATTACAGTACATTCGATCGATCTGAAATTTTGAAGATCATTTTATGGTCGGCACGAGTCTGATTGCAAAACATACGGGGAAGTTTGTTAAAAATTTATTCAAAGTTTTATCGGCAAGCAAGCAAACAGTGAAGCTAACGCCACGAGTTAATATGTAGGATTAAAAAATATATAAGGAAGCTAGAGACATTAAGTGGGAGGGGAGAGAATAAGAGAAATTGTGTGTGTATATATGTGTGTGTGTGTGTGTGTGTGTGTGTGTGTTGTGTGTGTGTGTGTGAGAGAGAGAGAGAGAGAGAGAGAGAGAGAGAGAGAGAGAGAGAGAGAGAGAGAGAGAGAGAGATGCATTTGCTGGCTATAACAACTGAGATTAGCATGTAAAGTTGCTTTGCAATAAAAACAATTCTATATAAGTGAATCGTTGCGTAAGGCCAAACATCTATGGAAGGACTCAAATACGAATTTTAAAAAAGACAACATATTTGAAGTGAATCTGTTTTTCCGTAAAAAACATGAGTTAATGTTGATTAAATTGCCTGTCGAGTGCATATTTTCATTCAGCCAATATGATTATGCCTGTCAAAGCCACATTAGAGAAGTGGTTTATTTGGTCTTCGTCTTTATCGTCTCTTATCATGCTCCTGATGTAACACGATTCGTGGAACTATTTTGGGGACGCAACATCACATTTCAAACACAAAGGAGATGGTGGCAAAGGCGGAGTATTACAATTGCAGCTATTTTTAGAATATTCTAGATTTTAAAAATTAGCTTAATTACATAAACGATTATAGGTAATATGAGAAGAACATTGATACAATCAGTGTCATGGAAAAAATGGTAATAAAAGGTTTCCAAATTTATCAATGTTACATGTTATCTTATCTGTTACAAACGCTCTTTCTATACAGAAGGTTAATGTGTCCTACGCTTAGCTATGGTTTGTGTCTAGTCGTGCATTTTTTAAGAATTTTAAATGTTGATTTTATCAGGCAACCCATTTCACGTCGAATGCCCGGATATGAAGAATGAGAATTTTTTATGTGTTTGTACTTGCATATGGAATATTGCTTCATGACTTGTAAACGTTAAATCATTAGCTCAAAAAACACAATATATCGTTAAGTTATTCTCATCCATTTCATTTGTTACTTGTTTATTACTGTATTTACAGTAAAGGAAAATTGTAATTATGTGTTAGTACAGAGAGTTGAGTTGATTCTTGTTTTGAGCCATCAATAAAGTACGTCACGTCTCGTAGGGGGGAGGGGGTGTAAAAAAGTGTGACAGTTTGTGACAGGAGGGAGGGGGGTCAGACTATGTGTGACGTCACGTGTGTTTAAGATAAAATTTGAATTATTTGATAATTTTTTAAAAAATTGTTCTAAAGCGTCACATACTTAAGGGGGGGGGTCCTAGATTTGAGACAGTTTGTGACAAGGGGAGGGGGGTTTAAAATGATCAAAATATCCTCTTTGCTTATTTATATACAGAGTAAAATATGACGACAACAAACATAAGATTATTGAAGTTTATTAAAAGAAATGACTTAAAGACGCTGGATACTTTATATAAGAACATTTCCGTTTATTTGAGATAATTCAGTTGTAAATTGAGTGAAAACGTTAAGTTGTTACCTTATAAATTATGTAATAATCTTTGGAAAAATAACGTTTATTAAGGAAGATCGAACGTGCTGATTAAACGTGTACATGTCTTTAAAAGGAATCGTGCCAAAAAATTTGATGGAAGTGGAGTTGAGCACGAACTGTCGCCATGAATTTGAATTTAGTGCTGACAATTTTTTTTTCTTTATACAGCACTGAAATAATATTAACTTGTCCTTTGGTGAGTGGTAATTTTTTTCATTTGTTCTTTGCGGTGTAGGAATTTTAAATAAATATCCATATCAGTAGGAAAATGTGTCAACTAGTAAGGTTATTTCCCATTTCCGTACCTTTTAGTGACGTCATCAAGCAGGTGATATTTAGTTTAATCGAGTATGAATTGCACTTGACGGTGTCTCAAATATCCTCTTAAAAACCTGGCATCAGAGAGATTGACAATCTCCTCTACTCTCTCATTACGATGTCTTTGCCTTGAATACACAGCCGATGCTTGACTAACCTCCCCTTAAACATCCAGCTTCTTTATTTCTCTTTCATGATAAAAAAAATCGTTTTTCCGACCATTTCCCCCATCTACATAAAAGCTTGCCAAAGACAGACACTCGTCAGATCCAGTCCCCTCGATGAGTGCTCCAGCTCTGCCAACTCGGAGATTACAGTTCAAATCTATTCATAAAAAGTCGGCTACATTCACGAGGGATAGACTTTGTTCTGTAATTTCACTATCGTCTCCAGAAGTAGATCATTGCTTCCGGATTGATGGCGGCAATAGGGTTATTAGGTCAGCCAAGCACCGACTGCTTCCTGTTCGATTGTCGAGCTTGACTAGAGCTAAAGGTCAGAGTTTTCGTGGCATTCAAATTCAGTCAACAACTTCGTTACACCCAACGATTTTCGAGAATGCATTTTATTGTTATCCTCCCAGAACTCCACACGAGGTACCAGTCACTCATTGATGGATAACATTGATTAAAACAACTTGACTCTTTTTACTCTTTTTAATTGCGTTTTAAACATTCTTCGAGGTAAAGCAGAGAGCTGCACTATTGCATTACACTTTCAGTCTAGAAACAAGAAGAGATTTCCCACCTCTATAAAAAGAAAAGAAGATGAACACGTCCTATAGGAAAACACAAGGAGAGATTGCCGTCCTATAGGGTTTGTCATTTCTGAAACCGGAAAACGTCATAGCTCAATGAGTAATGTTCTATTTTTAGATTTCATTTTAGCGGAACAATGTTGTTAAGCATAAATACAGTAGAATCACTATTTTCTGAAAATTGTTAGCATAGTAAAATTACGAAACTATTTTTCCTTTTTAAAGTCCAATAAGCTGTCTTAAATTAACGAAGAACTAACAAATATCTGATAAGACACATTCTTCTTAATATACCTACATTAACGTATTGACTCGTGTCTTGTATTAAATTTTTATGAAATTAGTCCTTAAAAAAGATAAATATAAATATAAGATTGCTATTATTAGATTTCTGCCATATTATGACAGGGCACACATGAAAACACTAGGAGAGGTTGCCGACCTATAGGAAAACACTAGGAGAGGTTGCCGACCTATAGGAAAACACTAGGAGAGGTGGCCGACCTATCGGAAAACAATAGGAGAGGTTGCCAACCTATAGGAAAACACTAGGAGAGGTTGCCAACCTATAGGAAAACACTAGGAGAGGTTGACAACCTATAGGAAAACGCTAGGAGAGGTTGCCGACCTATAGGAAAATACAAGGAGAGATTGTCGTCCTATAGAAAAACACAAGGAGAGATTGCCGTCCTATAGAAAAGGAGAAGGAGAGATTTTTGTCTTTCAGGAAATAATTTTATACTTATTTATATTACAAGGAGAAAGAGATTCGTCCGATCAGAAAACCTTTTACACTTGTATCTAGCATAGGCGTGATTTCCACTGGTCAATGATAGCATTTAATTTTTTTTTAAAACGATTACACTGTATACATAGATGAATAAAATAATTCACTAGATGTTATTGAGGTAGAAATAAAACAAATACATTGTTTTTTTTTGCTAAAAAAATATATTTGTTTAGGAAAATGTGTGTGTTAATAGTTTTTTAACTTTTAACATACTAATAATACTATGGTGGCTAATTTCCCCTGCACATTGAATGTCAGTTAAATATTTATTTTTAAAATTTATTTAGGATTACTTTTGCATGTTAAGCAAAGGAAAATATTCTAATAAATAATAAGAGTTCATTAGAATAATTAAGCACCAGTTTTGATTTCCTAAGAAACTATTTTGTTTCAAACCATTGAATGGAATTGAATCACAAAGTTATAAAGCCGGAAATATTAAAAACTGTTGCGAAAATCCTGCTGCAATGTATGGACTTTAATCGTCTTCTCTATTTATATGTTGAAGATTTCAAAATAACAACATTTCCGTAAAATGATTTGTTAATATCACTATTTTTTAAAATGAATTTCACTATCTTAGGAACAATGAACAAACATCCGCACTCAGTGCTGTTGTCATTAAATTATTTATTAATCTTGTTAAATAAACGTTACTTATTACAAAGAGAGATAGACGATAGCATGATCATATTAACCTTGTCATATAATGTTAAACCGCAGCTAATGCGGGTCGAAGTAGGAAAAAAATCCACATCCACATTTTGGGGTGGTAACCCCTATTGAGAGGCAGACTAGGTCGACTTGTGCGGCTGCCATCTGCCCAGACGACCCCCTCTTCTAGGGGATCTTCTATGGCATTTTGACGCCATCCCAAATGTCACACATATTTAGTGTGTGTACAAGTTGTTTGTTTGCTTGTTTGTTTTCGTCAAATGTAGTTCTAACGACACTGAATCTCTTCTTATTTAGTGAGAATTCTTCGAACGTCAGCCAATTATCAGTTAAAACATTATTTCCCATATACCGTTTCATATGTAGCCGCCTGCTAGAGTTGACCTCAGCAGTCCGCTATGGTGACCTTCACGGGTCACTGCAGGTTTACTCCAGCCCTCGATGTGACTGGAGTTCACAGAGAGCGACTGGCCAACTACCCGTGTTTACTGCACGGGTAGGTCAGTCGCGTGATGAGCAGGGACACACCGGTGGGCCAGTGACACACTGCCCCTGATGTGTGTGAGTTTTGAGAGTGTTGATGTAGCGCTTGGAGAGAGGACTGACTTGTTCACTTGTTCATAGCACATTCTTGTAGTGTATTGAGAAATAAACTGTTTGATATCCTAACCCAGTGAATTGAACTTTATTGTTTTTAATTTAACTTAGCCACCACTAGGCTACACATAAAACAGTTGAATATTCACATTTATCAAACCATTTCTTCCTTTTGAAGATATTTAGATCTTTAACCAAATCTTCGGTTGTCTTGTATTTCGGTCTAGTCGAATTTACTTGTTACCTAACATCAATCATCGAAATCAATATTCAGAAATCGTCTTCCGGATCAGGCGGTCAAATTTAGAGTCCGGCTGGTGGGGAAACAGTTGGTCGGTGGAAATAGTTTACAGTCAGTTCAGTGACAGAATGAACCACGTGACTGGATGATTAAGCAAATAAATTCAGATCACACTTTATTGTCTTAAAAATATATTTTAACCACTGTTGAACTACTTTGCATTTGACTGTTAGAATAGCTGAGTGACTGGTTTGATGTGGATAACATACATTCTCGTTTTACTAAATAACTTGGCATACATATATAATCTGATTCATTAATACACATTGGATTTTTAATAGTTACATAGGTCAGAGCACAAAGAAATAGACTGGTTTTATTTATAAGAAATTGTTATTATTGAAATTAGAATATATTTTTTATGTTAGCAGATTGCTTATGCATTGCTTAAGCTACAATTACCTGCAATGTTGCGACATTTATAGATCTGTACTTTAGGAGTGTTTCAATAAATCAGTTGTACTTCAGTTCAAACCTTACTAGACAGTCACTGTTTATATGTGTCAGAAAGATTGTTAGTCCTATAATACTAGACAGCCACTGTTTATGTGTGACAGAAAGATTGTCAGTCGTATAATTACTAGACAGCCAGCCAATGTTTATATGTGACAGAAAGATTGTCAGTCGTATAATTACTAGACAGCCAGCCAATGTTTATATGTGACAGAAAGATTGTCAGTCGTATAATTACTAGACAGTCAGCCAATGTTTATATGTGACAGAAAGATTGTCAGTCCTTTAATTACTAGACATTCACTGTTTATATGTGACAGAAAGATTGTCAGTCGTATAATTACTAGACAGTCAGCCAATGTTTATATGTGACAGAAAGATTGTCAGTCCTTTAATTACTAGACATTCACTGTTTATATGTGACAGAAAGATTGTCAGTCCTATAATTACTAGACAGTCACTGTTTATATTTGACAGAAATATTGTAGGTCCTAAAATTACTAGACAGCCACTGTTTACATGTGACAGAAAGATTTTCAGTCCTATAATTTCTTGTGTAATATTTGTTTTCAGTAATAAATAGAATTTTTCTGTACCGTAATAAACAGCCTGTTCCCAATATCTCAATTTTGACCAACACCTTTCTGATGGAATATATATGATGATTTGCCATTATCTTCTATCGGTCACGTCACACATTTCTATCTGAGGAGTTGAATTCTGTGCTCCAACTAGAATCTTAACTCGCCAGGATTCAGCCACTCTAAGCCAACAGAAATCACAGTTCATGATTGGTAGCCAGAATTTATTTCCAAAGACCTATTACGGCACCTACGCTAGTTCCATTTAAGGCATCTAATGATGAACATCTTATTATTCTATTCATGTCATGTGCTGCCATTCATATAACATACTAGTAGACCCGTCGTGCGTTGCAACGATCAAAGTAAAAAGGAATAAATTTAAAGAAACCAATGAGTGGTATGTTTAAAAAAAATTCTGAAGAAATCTTCGTGGAAGTGTGAAAAAAAAACAAGTTTCATAGCAAACGGATAAATAAATTAATAATTAAATAGCGTACAAAAGAAGAAACGATATTAAGGGCCCCGGTCCCAAAATGAGTGATATTATATTTTTTTTATTGCCATTGTACTCATTTCTTAAACGTTTAAGATTGTATTCACTATTCAGTCATTAACAATATTGACAAATAATGACACATGTATCCATTATTATACAAATTGAAATTAACAGATGTTTTGAACTTTATATCTTGCCCAGAATGGGCCCTGGGGCCCTTAATGTTGTTTTTATCTATTGTACTCAATATATATTCCTCAATATCGTGTAAAATTGAATAGGGAATACAATGATTAAAGTTCAGTAAAAAGACTTTTTCGAAGGAATGGAAATTAAGAGTTCAGTGCCCTATAGTAATATATGCTCTTAAGTTTTTATATTCTAAGTTTTGTCAAAATCCAGTTTTTTCTCAGTATCTAACTCTAAAACTACTTTTTATATACCTACAATAGGGGGAAAATAGCATTAAGGGGTCCTGGCCCATTCGGTGCAAGAGGTCAATTTCAAAAACATGTTCATTTTAGTTCATTTTTATTGTGGCTATATTTCTCAAGCTCTTTAAAAAGTAATAGGAAAAATATCTTAAACATATACGAAAAAAGATATGTGGGGCCCCGGCCACGAAGATATTGGCATTAGAAGTGCAGTGTATATAGTATTTTAATATAGGCTACCAAGTTTATGTGTGCAAAGTTTGGTGAAGATCTATTCATTTACTAAGTAGCTAACGTAGAAACTATTTTTATATAGCTCATATAAGATAAAAACGACATTAAGGGTCCCAGGGCCCATTCTGGGCAAGATATAAAGTTCAAAAACATCTGTTCATTTCAATTACTATAATAATTGATACATGTGTCATAATTTGTCAACATTGTTAATGACTGAATGGTGAATACAATCTTAAACGCTTAAAAAATTTGAATTTTTGGGCCCCCAGCCCCCAAGGAATGAATATTAGCAGTTTAGTGCCCTATAGTATTTTAAAATTGGCTATCAAGTAGGGGTCTACCGATATGCCTTTTTGCCGATATTGCCGATACCGATATTACCGATATTTTTTTTGCCGATATGAGTGCCGATATGAGTATTTGTTAGGACAAAAACCAGCGGTCATATTTGATGACGTCATTCTTAAATTTATCACTCGTAATTATTTATCTTTAATATTAGGGGACTACCGATACGCATTTTTGCCGATATTACCGATATTTTTTTCCGATATGAGTGCCGATAGGGTATTTGTTAGGACAAAAACCAGCGGTCATATTTGATGACGTCATTCTTAAATCTATCACTCGTAATTATTTATCTTTAATATTAGGGGACTACTGATAGGCATTTTCGCCGATATTACCGATATTTTTTTTCCCGATATGAATATTTGTTAGGACAAAAACCAGCGGTCTTATTTGATGACATCGATCATTCTTAAATTCATCACTCCTAATTATTTATATTTTATATTAGGGGTCTACCGATAAGTATTTTTGCCGATATTACCGATATTTTTTCTCCGATATGAGTGCCGATATGAGTATTTGTTAGGACAAAAATAACAGCGGTCATAGTTGATGACGCCATTCTTAAATTTATCACTCGTAATTATTTATATTTTATAATTAAGGGGTCTACCGATATCCAGTTTTGCCGAAATACCGATTTTTTTTCCCGAAACGAAGTTTCCGATGTGTTTACAAGTTCCAGTTCATGACCTACATAGGACTCATAACAAAACGAACCGTCCTTTATAAAAATGTACAAGCATATTAGGTACTCCTTTTGAAACTTCAACCTTGACTCATAATTATTAATTCTAACCAATAGTTTAATGGCTTTTGCACACGGCCACCTTTTATGAATGAAACAATGAGAACAAAGTACAATAGTAATATAGTGAAAATGAGGCTGAAGCTTGAATGGTTGCCAATGACAACACGTCTTCACACGGTACATTTTGTTATTCCATACGAAACGAAATGTTTTAGACATCTGCGATTCTGCGTGCATCTTTGCTATTAGAGCAATTACGTGAACATAATGTTTACATGTTATCCATTTATTAGAGCAATTACGGTATACTTGGCATCGGCACTATTTACACAGTATTCCTGAGTATACGAAAATCGGCCGATACCTAAACAATATCAAAGCACATGGCACACTGTATCGTGGCTGCACATATTAATACTAGGACTCTTTTGACTATTTCAATACTGGTATCGGGGTCGATATATTAATTTGTCGAGATATTGTAAACCTAAATGATAGTTTTTTTGTTTCCGTTTTTTTTTGGGGGGGTCAAAATGTCACTTATTATGAAATATCGGTGACGTCAATATCGGGACCTTTACAGGCTACCGATACCGATATTGCCGATATCCAGATATCGGTGCCGATATATCGGCCAGCTGATATATCGGTAGACCCCTACTATCAAGTTGTCATATACACATTTTGGTTAAGATCCAATAATTTACACAGTAGCTAAAGCTTAAACTAATTTTTATATAGCTCGTATAAGCAAAACATGACGATATGGGCCCCCGGCGCACCATGAGTGTTAAATTTTGAAAAAAGTGATAGTTACCATCCCGGGAGCATACTCAACAGTCTTGAAAAGTTTCATGACGGTCGGGTGAATGGTTTAGACAGCTATAAAGGACATTCATACACACACAAACATATTTAAATATTTATATATATATATATATATATATATATATAAACTTGAAAAATACCCGCACTTTGTAGCGGGAGTGTGCTGACCCTTTATCCAAGTATTAGGTGATGGTTATTACAATTTTTATTTGCCAAGTTAAATTTCAGATTCAACTATTTAGTTAAAATCGTATGAGAAACAGAGATATGCCATTTTACCGCGTGAGTTGTTTTCACTTAATGCAGTGCCTTTTAACATAAACTTACTATTCAAAAGATATGACTTATTAAATAATGATTCTTGCCGACCATAATAACTAAATTTACAATTTCATTCCCACTTGTACAAAATTAACCTAACTTATATGTTTTCCGAAAGAGATCTACCACCCTCGTCACTCAAAAAATTAATATATAATTACGAAACTACATCGTATCACAATTGTAAGTTATATGATATTTCTAACCACGTCTATGAGATAAAGAACATGTCGCACTATCCCTTTAAAAGGCAAAAGCTATTTGACTCATAGCGCAAATAAACAAAATTATAAATGTACTTTCTAAAATACTCTTTTTAAAAAAAAACGGTCGTATTAAAATGATATAAAAAAATGTGCACACCATATTTAGACATATAGAAAGCTGGCCGCATAAAATAAAGTCTTGTTATAAAGCAAATGTACTGGACCAAAATAACTCTTCATTTTGACGTATTCATAATCGTCAAAACAGGGAAATAATATTTAACATTTTTATGTCTCTATATTTTACGATTTATATAGCAATGTGTATAATTTCAAAAAGGAATCTTTTTTTTTGTTCCCTATTTCGGATAAGGCATCATATTTTGTAAATTATATTCAATGCACACACACACACCAGATTTTATATCTGAAAAATAAAATACATTAAAAAAAAAGATTCAACCGTCTGTTAATAAGCGCATCTTAAAATGATTAAAAGGCCATTTTAGAAATGGCCTATGCTATTCTGAATACAAAGGAATGAACATAAAAACATATTCAATTCGCAATTCATACTAATTAAGCGTTTTCAGGATCACGTCATTAAATTTAGTCAACTTTTGTTAATACGTTTGGAAGCGAAAGTTTATAATGTATAGTGTATATAAAGCTTAAGTAAACAGTTTAAAAGTGTACGTTTATTTGACATAGGCCATCACTTTCAACATAACATAAACTCGCTACATCTATGGTTTTTAATTAAATGTCGAGTTATGAATTAAATTTTTAAAAATCCCAATTTTATTCATTGCATGTAAAATATTAATACAATGCATCGTTAAAATAATTGAAATAAAATAATTTAAACGCATATGTAATATATAAAGCTCAGTTGATATTTTTATGTTTGTTTGTTTGTATCCATTAAAAAAAGGCCACTGCTTTGTTGACATTTTTCCAAAAGATCTCTGCCACTGTCGTCACTAAAAAAGCTCTTATACATTTACGACACTGCAATGTAACACAATTGTAATTAATACAATATTTGCAACAGCGTCTATGAGATAAAGATAATAAAGGTAAATAAAAAAAATTAGGCTATATTCCTAATTTTAAAAAAAGAAACAAAACAAATCAATTTAATGTTAAAAATGCATGTGAAACCATCACAATAATCGATTTAAAAAATGGCCTATGTTAATCCATCATCAAAGGAATGAACATAACATATTCAATTCGCAATACAAAATAATTAAGCGTTTTCAGGATCACTTTATTTAGTTTAATCTACTTATGTTAATAAGTCCGGTAGCCTAAGTTTAAATAGTATAAGTGTATAGGTTATGTAAAAGACGACAGCTTATGTAAAAGACAAACAAAATATAAATGTTATATTAATAGGACACAGCTAAATTTAAGATGCATACACGAAAATGTGCGCACAGCAATCAGACGATAAAAGATTTTAAAACGTGCACCACTAAAAATGAAGCCTTGAAAAAAATACTGACACAATTATTACATAAATAGGTTTTTCATAAAATGTCGAGTTATGGAACAGAAAATAATTAAAACAAATTCGCAATTAAATTTAAACGTGTAAACAATTAAATCTAATGCATCGTGTGGCAGTTGTAATTAAATATGTTTACGTGTCTATATAATATATAGAAAGTAACAGTAAAGAAAATGACAATTCTTTTTACTACACAGCTCAAATTATGAAGCGTACACGAAAATGTGCGCACCGTAATTAGACATTATAATATTTTTTCAAATGCGCACGGCTGAAAATAAAGTATTGGCATTGGGGGAAAAAAACGTCACCAAAAGTAACTCGCTTTGAACGGCATTTGAACGTCCGCGTAAATTTGTTCAATACAGAAATGAGGTTAAATTTTTTATTCTTTGTCTCTGCATTTTCTGATTATTTAATTTACGGCATTCGGGCAAAAGGGAAAATTACAAAAACTAACTTAAAACCACCTTCAGGGTAAAAGGAACCGTCCTGCCAAATTTGGTCCCCGTCCGTCATTTGGTTTTTCCGTGATTGTCTAACAGAAAGTTGAAAAGTGAAACATACAAACATTTGAGCTTTATATATTAAAGATGATGACAAATACAGTAATAAGGGTCATCATATATAATATCATAAACCTTTTCCGATAGATTCCTTACAGTTCATTTTCAGAATAATGTTTAAATCAACAAGAAAGGTCCAGCAATTACTACAGCATGCACTGTAAAATAGAAGATCGCATTCTATGGAACCTAAATTTACTTTGTCAACGGATTTCCAACATATCTCACCTCGGGGTAGCCTTCCCCTATCTCTGGTGCTGCCCATCAACATATCAGCCGACTGGAACCTTAAGATACTTTGTCCACGGATTTCCAACATATCTCACCACGGGGTAGCCTTCCCCTATGTCTGGTGCTGCCCATCAACATATCAGCCGACTGACTCCAGAGTTAATTCCCCAAAATGACGTCATAAAGTGTGACTACTCGTAATAACATTCATATTATTTCATAAATTACACCAGGTCGTTCAATATAATATGTTCTTATTGCTTACACCGAAAGCGGTTCATTTTATCTTAATTTCTTAAAAAAAACTTTGGATGAATCAATCCTATATGTCTCACAACAAATACCATGTAGCCCCAATTCCCTTCCCAATATTAACAAAAGCTTCACTCTATCTCAGGTCTCAGACCACAGAAGGTTTCACACAATCTCATTCCTCGTGCCATGGAAAGTCCATTCAATATGTATATTTCAACATTAGTGTACACTCAATCTTTCTTCTTAATATCCTACAATGACTACATATTTCTACAAAGCACATCGGTCAATTGATATATATTTTCCTACACCACATTTCATTCACTCAATCATTTATCTCCAGTGAGAATGATAATTTAACTATAAAGCAAATTAAACATCGTTACTGAATGACTTACATCATTGCCAGTCGAATACTCCATCTGTTTGCTAGTGAAATATATTAAAGGAATAAACTCAGACTTGTTGACCCCAATAACCAGTCAAATCTCTTGTGAGACAGGTTATATTCACCCTCATTGCTAAGATGCATACGTATAACTCTATCCATTGTAATGTTTCTAATTTCCCCAGACGTCCATAATGCTATCATATAATCCTGTGCTAACGGTGGCATCCTGCCGATACATATATTGGAGAATGTTCAATCTCACCTCTAATTTATAGGCAGTAGCTTCCCATGGCTGAGCGGGGACCATGTTAACAAATGGGGACAACACATTAACCTCGTGTTAAGATTGAGATTTTAAAACGTTCCAATGATTGTTCGTATGTGGTCAATCAGTAATATTACCTACAAGAGGATTATAGGAAAGTCTTCAAGCACAGAACTCCACAACACATTGCTCTAAAATTACGTATTGTTGCTTGGGTTGCGCAGCGAATGTCTACATGATGAGGAACGGCATAGAGATCATTTCGTTGGCGTAAATCTAAGCTTGATGCAATGAGGACTAGTTTATTACTTACAAACATGTAAAACCTCAGAACATGTGCACGTGTCAATGTTGTTCGAGTTATCTTTCTATTTTATCGTTGGTTGAATGTCTATATGGTGGGTGACAGTTGATATTTAGTCTGTTGTTTGAAGAACAATGTTGTGGGTGACATTTGATATTTAGTCTATTCATTAAACGTCAATATTTTGGGTGACAGTTGATATTTAGTCTGTTAGTTGAAGAACAATGTGGTGGGTGACAGTTGATATTTAGTCTGTTGGTTTAAGGTCAATGTGGTGGATGACAGTTGATATTTAGTATGTTGTTTGAAGAACAATGTTGTTAAGTGACAGTTGATATTTAGTCTATTCGTTGAAGGTCAATATTGTGGGTGACAGTTGATATTTAGTCTGTTGTTTGAAGATCAATCTTTTGAGTGACAGTTGATATTTAGTCTATTCGTTGAAGGTCAATATTGTGGGAGACATGTTTATATTTAATATGTTGGTTTAAGGTCAATGTGGTGGGTGACAGTTGATATGTAGTCTTTTGATTGAATGTCAATATGGTTGGTGACAGTTGATATTTATTCTGTTGGTTTAATGTCAATGTGGTGAATGACAGTTGATATTTAGTCTGGTAGTTCAAGGTCAATGTGTTGTGTGACAGTTGTTATTTAGTCTGTTGGTATAAGATCAATGTTTTGGGTGACAGTTGATATTTAGTCTATTCGTTAAAGGTGAATATTGTGTGTGACATGTTCATATTTAATATGTTGGTTGAAGGTCAATGTGTTGGGTGACAGTTGATATTTAGTCTGTTGTCTGAAGAACAATGTTTTGAGTGACAGTTGATTTTTAGTCTATTCGTTGAAGGTCAATATTGTGGGTGACATGTTCATATTTAATATGTTGTTTGAAGGTCAATGTGGTGGGTGGGTGACCGGACAAGTGAACACAAGACAAGTGAACACTAGACAACTGAACACAAGACAAGTGAACACTAGACAAGTGAACACAAGACAAGTGAACACAAGACAAGTGAACACTAGACAAGTGAACACTAGACAAGTGAACACAAGACAAGTGAACACAAGACAAGTGAACACAAGACAAGTGAACACTAGACAAGTGAACACAAGACAAGTGAACACAAGACAAGTGAACACAAGACAAGTGAACACTAGACAAGTGAACACTAGACAAGTGAACACTAGACAACTGAACACAAGACAAGTGAACACTAGACAAGTGAACACTAGACAACTGAACACAAGACAAGTGAACACTAGACAAGTGAACACTAGGCAACTGAACGCAAGACAAGTGAACACTAGACAACTGAACACTAGACAAGTGAACACAAGACAAGTGAACACTAGACAAGTGAACACTAGACAACTGAACACAAGACAAGTGAACACTAGACAAGTGAACACTAGACAACTGAACACAAGACAAGTGAACACTAGACAAGTGAACACTAGACAACTGAACACAAGACAAGTGAACACTAGACAAGTGAACACTAGACAAGTGAACACTAGACAAGTGAACACAAGACAAGTGAACACTAGACAAGTGAACACTAGACAAGTGAACACTAGACAAGTGAACACTAGACAAGTGAACACAAGACAAGTGAACACTAGACAAGTGAACACAAGACAAGTGAACACTAGACAACTGAACACAAGACAAGTGAACACAAGACAACTGAACACAAGACAAGTGAACACAAGACAAGTGAACACTAGACAAGTGAACACTAGACAAGTGAACACAAGACAAGTGAACACTAGACAAGTGAACACAAGACAAGTGAACACAAGACAAGTGAACACTAGACAAGTGAACACAAGACAAGTGAACACAAGACAAGTGAACACAAGACAAGTGAACACAAGACAAGTGAACACAAGACAAGTGAACACTAGACAACTGAACACAAGACAAGTGAACACAAGACAAGTGAACACTAGACAAGTGAACACAAGACAAGTGAACACTAGACAAGTGAACACAAGACAAGTGAACACTAGACAAGTGAACACAAGACAAGTGAATACAAGACAAGTGAACACTAGACAAGTGAACACTAGACAAGTGAACACTAGACAAGTGAACACAAGACAAGTGAACACAAGACAAGTGAACACAAGACAAGTGAACACTAGACAAGTGAACACTAGACAAGTGAACACAAGACAAGTGAACACAAGACAAGTGAACACAAGACAAGTGAACACAAGACAAGTGAACACTAGACAAGTGAACACTAGACAAGTGAACACTAGACAAGTGAACACAAGACAAGTGAACACAAGACAAGTGAACACTAGACAAGTGAACACAAGACAAGTAAACACAAGACAAGTGAACACAAGACAAGTGAACACAAGACAAGTGAACACTAGACAAGTGAACACTAGACAAGTGAACACTAGACAAGTGAATACTAGACAAGTGAACACTAGACAAGTGAACACAAGACAAGTGAACACAAGACAAGTGAACACTAGACAAGTGAACACAAGACAAGTGAACACAAGACAACTGAACACAAGACAAGTGAACATACGGACATGTGAACACGCAGACAAGTGAACACACTGACAACTGAACCTACAGACAACTGAACATACGACAAGTGAACACTAATATAATAGAAATTGAAAAAGAATATATAATTTTAAAACGTCCAATGTTAAAAAGAAAATTACCGACAGATTTGCTACTGCTAAAACTGAAGTTAAACAAATTTGAAATTTTGTCTCAAAAAGAGCCATGTAAAGTTTTTTTTTAAAGGCTTAACCCTAGAAAGAGAGTTCCAGAAAGCACATCACTAATTGAACAGAAGTGAGTATTTTCTAAGGCGTTTTATAGATTATTCCAATGTATTACTTTTGTTCCACTTATGACTTAGATTATGTATAGTATATGTAGTTTTGCATGACGATTGAGCTGTAGAGTCGAGTCCGTAGAGCCTTAAATATTAATTTAATTAACTCGATTAAATTTAAATACTTTTCATTTTAAAAACATAAAATAGGCTACCATTATCAACTAATATTATTATTAAAATTAACGGCATCAGTAATTAGCAATTCAATAGACATAAATTATGAAAACCCTTCAGTCTTTAGTCTTTCAAAGAGGGACTTTGGTTAGCATAATTTAATACTGATACTATTATTTATACCAACTGTGTTGATAATATTTGAAATTCTCTTTGTAACACAGGGCGAGGGCTACCACTAAACTCCACTGTTTTTAAGACCAGTCTTCAGGTACTAACCTTTAAAATTTAAAAGATTCAGGACCCTACTCACACCGTCACATAGGTACTTACTACTTAGTTATATTAAGTTATAACAATTTTGATACACAAGTCAGTAAGATTATGTTTTTGTTACATTTATTACATGTAATGTAATAAAAATACAATGTAGTTTTAGAATTTCAAATGTAGTGCACTATTATTAACATTAACGGCATCAGTAATTAGCAATAGACATAACTTATGAAAAAACCCTTTAGTCTTTCAAAGAGGGGCTTTGATTAGCATAATTTAATACTCCTATACTATTATTATGTATACTAACTGTGTTAATAATATTTGAAATTCTCTTTGTAACACAGGGCTACCACTAAACTCCACTGTTTTTTAAGACCAGTCACCGGGTACTAATCTTTAAAATTTAAAAGATTCAGGACCCTACTCACACCGTCACACAGGTACTTAGTTATATTAAGTTATAACAATTTTCATATACAAGTCAGTAAGATTATGCTTTGATTACGATTTTGTTACATGTAAGAAAAATAGTTTTAATAATTTCAAATTTATATTTTAAAGTCATATATAATATATTAGAATTAGAATCCTAGTCAATTAGTTAGTCATGGTACACTATTATACTCTATAGATGTACCATGGGTTGGCAACCTATGGCACGCGTGCCACACTTGGCACACCAAGCAATTTCAAATGGCACGTAGACTCTTCACTTTTCCTGTATAAACTTGATTATAAATCGATCGACTTGTATAAAATGATATGTGATGTTGGCACCAATGTTCCCTTTAAGCTGTGTGGCCACACATATATCTGACCGACGCACTTTTGAATTAGCATGTGGCAAATTTGGTAAAATATTGCACATAAAATGGGTGCTGTGCGACTTTGTAAACAAGTTTTTGTTTTACTTTGCACACGGACCAACGAACCTTAGACTTAGAGGGAGCATTGGTTGGCACTCTGAATAATTAGAAACTTGGCACACAGTTAGCAAAGGTTTGCTGACCCCTGCTCTATACAATGTACTGATATTATTAATTATCATAAGAGTAACTATACTATTACTATACTTATGTTTTTAACTTTAAAATTTAGAATCCATCTATACACATAATGCTTACTGCCCTTATACCTAATCTTAGAGCTAGACACTTGAAACTTTGAGTGTTATTGTCATTTTGAAATGTCATGACCTACCTGTAATTCTTTGGTTGTCCTATCAAATTTATTATTTATTATTTTAGCACAGTTTTTAAGCATTATATTTTTATTTAAGTCCCAATTAATAAACTCCAGAAAATAAAGAAAATGTGGTCAAATATATAACATATTTAAGTCATAACTAAAGATAACCAATTTAACATAAAATATTTGTTTTTGTCTTTTCCAGCTTTCCTGGAGGGCTTTGGAGTTTTCAGAGAGTCAGCTTGGACATATGGTGTTGGTTTACAAAGGTTTTGAATATATTAAATTGAAAGAAGACAAAAATAGTGATGTGATCACTTGGAGATGTAGACAGTATCACACCAGGACCAATCATTTCAAGGCTTTCATTAAAACTAATAAAAATGATGTTTTTGTAGAGCCAACCTCACACACTCATGATTCTTGTCCTCAAAAAGCCAAAGCTAATATTGCCGTAAGCCAAATGAAGGCTGGCATTAAGTGTGTTGGAGCGACATCAAAAAATGTTATTGGAAGTGTGCTGATAAATGTTAGCAATGATGTCCTCCAGCACATACCTAAACAATCATCTCTATCAAGAACTTTAATGAGACACAGAGAAGAGTCACATTTTCCTATACCAACTACCACAATCTTTGACATTCCAGAAAAATATATTCATTTAGTACTTTATGACACTGGAAAAAATGATCCTCATAGAATTATAGTCATTGGAAACATTGATTTATTGCTGGAATTGAATATTAGGTAATTGAACCTGCTTTATCTTCTTTTCATCCTCAACTTCTGTTTCGTTTAATTTTACCTTGTACTCCTTCTTTACGTTCTCCTTATAAATCAGTAATTCTTTGTCCCAATTATCATAATCTTTTGCCTTCCGCTTCAGATTTGTTTCATACTTTTCTTCTTTTTCTACTTCCATTTTCCCAATTTCAACAATGTCTTCTTCTCTCAGTGTAGTGTTCCCGGTTAACTCATAATTCTCTTCTCTAAGAGCAATTTCTTCTAAAATCTTCGTGGTTCCTACATTTTTGTGGTTTAGCTGTACCTGTGCCTCTTCCACTAACTTATCTTTTCCCACTAATTGACTGTCTATTTCGACCATTTTTATTTTTAATTTACTCGTATCAACTTCATCTTCATCTAGTTTTATTTTGTGCTTCTTGCCTTCCTTTTGTAGTTCTGCTAATCTACTTTGAGCACTGCACCCTATTGCTTCTAGTTCACTCAAGGTACCTTTGTGATCTTGTAGTTCTGTTTCTTTAACGATAATTTCTTCTTTTTTATACCCCTGCGTCTCACGAGTTGTATGACCTTTGTCACTGTCCCCGTCTTCAATTTTCTCTCTAGACCTTCTTTGTCTTTCTGCCCCCATTTTTCTCATTCTCTCTTCATGTTTTCTTTGTTTCTCTTTACATTCTTCCTGCCACTGTCTATTTTCCTCTAATTTTTCCTCCCGATTATGTTCCTCAAACTTATCTCTTACAAATATATTCAGTTCCTCCCCCTTCAATCCTAGTTTTTTTCCCCAGCTTCTTATGGTATCTATAATCTTAAATCTAAATTCTTGGGTATCTTTAAATGCCATTTTTCCAATTACAATGTACATGGAAGGAAAAAAAAATAGTTAAGTAATTGTAAATGATTACTTGCCTGCTTTTTTAGAAATACACACACATCTTAACCATATATCACGAAAATCACATAACACTATCACTGTCACATATACTGTTTATTTCCTCGAGGTATGTCCTGGCTTGAACTGTAGGGTCCTTCTGCAACGTGACCTCCCGGTACAGTTTGTAATGTTAAAGTCCCGTCGTAGGTGTATTGGACTCTTCTCCCCCTGCTACGTCTTGTCTGCAGTGTTGGTATCTCGTTTCGTCGACCTTGTAGTTGTCCCTCTGGCCACCAATGTTCAGTATTCCTGTGTATGCAGCAACGCTGTTCTGGCAAGTGCGGAGGGACGTATCGCTGCGCTGATGTGGTTATGTTCAGTCTCTCGTAGTGTTGGTTCCGACGTAACTCTTACTGGTTCTGGTTCGAGGCGTACGCCCTACGCCCTACGCTTGACTCTTCTGCGACTTGTACGGTATGTACCCGACCCCTAGTACTAGCTAGTACACTAGGTTCTGCACTGATGTTTTTTCGTCGTTTCTCTCAAGTCGATTCTTGTGTTGTTGGCGGTGCTTGGCAATCCTGAGACTCTTTCGTTGGCACGGGCCCCCATGTTAGGGTCTCATTCGTTGTTGGATTATTGCTTGCTCTCCGCTCGGCATACGCACAAGAGATGACACAAGATTGGGTACAAGTCACTGTTTATTCTGCTATGTACAATTGTATAAACTGGCGGTCCCGCCTACACATCAAATACATCTATCTGCAAATGGCTTAATATTCGAGCATGCCCTCGGTCCGACTCGACCATCCTGGGCCCACGCTCAAGTCCTCTTACAGCCACACGTATACACACGAAGTCTCTAAGTCCGACTCGGTCCGAGTCCACTCCGTGTTACTATCACTACCCGGTCTATCACAGACCGTTCCGTCTCCACAACTCTGCGCCAACTAACTAACTCCACTCAGCTCGTCCCTTTTAACCCCCCCAAACTGGTCTCGATTGACCCTGGCGTGTCCTCTGTCATACCC
>CALYLW010000044.1:2130339-2321928 GCA_944989445.1 Ampullaceana balthica | reverse complement strand
ATTAGATGTAAGACTACATTCAAGTCATGTTATATGTATCATAATATCTGAAGGAAGGATGATATGTAAACGGCTGCTGTCAAGCCATAGCACCATATTTGTATAACTGCGATGGTCTGTATACCATATCCGCGTGATCTACTGTTTGCTAAACTGGTTAACACTGCAGGCGTTCGGTAATCAATAGAGTCGTCTTATGCACTTTTATTTTAACTCCTATTTCTGTCTAGATAAAGTTAGGACGCTAAAAAATAGCTTAGAGCTTAGGCTTAGATAGATATTAGGAACAAATTTTACCTAGTGTTGGGTAAAATGAGTAAATCTCAATAATCTCCCCTTTCATTATAAGCTTTGTTGAATAGACTCCCTTTTACACAAACAAAATACAACTTAACCAAAACAAAGGAACTCTAGATGATAAATTGCTTTTTGTTTTAAAATTTTATATTTTTAATTAGAGCAGAGATGGAATAAAAAAGGGTTAATTGTATTTTATAACTGAAAGGCAGCACTTATAAAATAATTGTGTTTTAGAGATTTCAGAGGCAAATTGTAATTTTAAGATGAAAAACGTGCCGCACTATAAAATAAAGCCATCTCTTCTTTTATAAGAACAGTTTTATTTTAATAATCGCTATTCGGGTAACTTGCCGTTGTTTTATTTTCTCTTAGATGTAGGTATGATGTAATTTCAACTTTTATTCTATCCCATCTTACGCTGCCTTGAGTTTAAACAAAGAAAATTTGAGTAAGATTAAGAAAAATTATGAAACGTTATCTTTTAAAGCCGACTAAATATTTGAACGACACTTGTATTTATATTTTTAAAAAATATATAAATAAATGCATTTCTTCTGTACCGAAAAGAGGCTTGCTTATCCATTTAGCACTGTCCTGCCAACTAAATGTAGTTATTTTTGCATTTTGATAGCTATGAATTGCAAAACTTTTTTTCATTAGTGGAAGACTAACCACAGGATATGATGTAAGATGATAAATTAGTCTCAATAATATTTTAGGTAATGTACTTCTATTTATAGTTAGTTACATTAACACGGATCGTATGCCTTGACTTAACATCAAACCTTAAAACCATTTCTAACATATATATATTAGGGCTGCGGAAATTAACGATTAATTTCTCTATTAATCATTAAAGTTTTTTATCGATTAAAATTATTTCAATCGATAAAAATTCGATTAAAATTAAAGAAAATATTTATAATATTTTAAAATTTGTTTATTAATAAATAATTAATTATAAATAATTAATAATAATTTATATTTTTTTTTACGTGCAAACTTCTCCCGTGTAATATTATAATTAATTTTATTAATTTATGTGGACCGGCAGACGTCAACTAAAAAATGGCTGACAGCATCAGCACAGTTAAATTTAAACATATAACTAGAAAGTTGAGCAAAAATTTTGTCGAAGATGGTGAAAAAGTTTACTGTGATCACTGCCATAAACAATTCTCTTTTAAAGGATCAAATACACCGCTGACGTACCACCTTCAGCACAAACATCCGATCAAGTATCAACACATTATCATAAAATTTAGTTCAAAATATTCTCAATTGTCAATGTCCGTGAGACAGGGGAAATAACTCAATTTTAAAAAAAGTCAATATCCTGTTTTTGTTACTTCCCTTGAAATTTTTAGTTTAATGACCTCATAAATTTTCTATTTTAGGCTTTAATCGAAATAATCGATTAATTAATCGTTAATTTTTCAAAAGTTAACGATTAAATTTAAATTAATCGATAACAGCCCTAATATATATATATATATGAAACATCGTATAAGCGTGAATGCACGTTTTTTTAATAATTATGATGGTGCTAAATTACGTCTCCTGGCCTTGCTAGGTTTAATTATTATAAAGCTGCCAAGTATTTACTTTGAGATGTTCTATAAAACCATGAAGATATCCGTATTATTATTTGTTTTCGTACAAACTTGCAATACTTACTCGCCATTTAAAAACAAATCAAAACAGCAACTAACCATTGAGGCATTACTGATATTATTTTGTTTATGTGCACTCTTCTGTTGGGCTCAGCTTGCAGCCTCTGTCGTTACTGATCACGTGCCCTGGTCTTGGACACTTTGGAATGCACACTATTTTTAAAACTTCCATTCTTATTTTACTTGTATAGCCAGCCACCTTTTAATTATATCATTTTCTGGGTATGGTCAATTTTTTGTGTCTCATATTCTGGGTATGGTCAATTTTGTGTGTCTCATATTCTGGGTATGGTCAATTTTTTGTGTTCACCATTTTTATTTTTATTTGCCCCACCCCCACCACCCCCACCGTACACCTGAAACCACATGACGCCGGCCAATCACAGCAGGGAGAGACTACGCTGTTGTTTACGGTAACTCAATATTCTTTCTACTTCTATGTTTCTTTAAGCTTGGCATTTCACTACAAGTTTGATTTTAATCATTTAATTATGTTATAATGAATAGGTTTCTTTTAGTTCTCCAATTTTCATGGAAGTGGCCTTAGCAGTACGCCGAGCCTTTTGGCGAGAGTCATACGTGGCGCCAAGAAGTGCAAGTGTAAACCTTATACTGTCAACAATCTCCTCCCCCCTTCCCCCCACACCAGCCCAGGGGTGGTAGTCTTATTCACCACCTCCTAAGGCTACCTCTGAATACATAACGTTTTATCGCTTGTTATGTCATTTAAAGAACATCGACCTGACTGGTCTTAACTGACTGGTCAGGCTAACTTTAAATAACTCCGGCATTTTGGCTTACTTAATAAAAATTATTTGGATTCAACAATAAGCAGCAATAAATAAATGTTTCATGGTCGTACGTAAGCTATCAGTTCTATCAACATGATAATAAGCTATTAGTTCAAACCATCTTAAAGTAACCATTGAAAACACACGCCATATTAATAATAGTAAGTCCCATCTACATTATATAATGTGGACGAGAATCACGCTAGCGATGATTGCCTCGATTGTATGCATGCACTGAGACTCCTTGTACATTCTCAAACGTTGCATCATTCCACTGCACGACACAGAACATCGCGACACTAAGAAGATCAATAGCCCGACAAAAGACAGCAAGCCCTCAAATGCCAGTTAGTGTTGCATGTCCTGTCCCAAGATACAGCGGCGAACATTTTTTGTTACAACTTTATTACGAGGAACGCTTCTCTCATGGGGTGCGTGCTGAAAGAATTTCTTTAATTATTATCTGTTGCGTGTGTTCTTCTTGGCGGCAGAACCACGGCGATCGCTCAGGAGCGGAGACCATTGTAAGAACAGTAAGAACCCCCCCCCTCGGACTCTATAACATCCAGAGTTGCTGTTGATAGTTTGTTTGTGGGTCTGTCTCTCGAACATACCGATACATGGGAGTTGGGAGAATATTCTGATCGTAAAGACGCAGGGACGAGACGTAGTCGTGTTCTTTTAAGAAGAAATTTAACGAAGAGTGTTTATCTTAGAGTAGCTGAGAATACTTTATTTGGTATGGGAGTACTCATTGTTTTAACGTTATAATGGGCGTGTGTGATATTCGTAGAATTAGTTCAGAATGATTTGTTTGGAAGGGGAGTACTCATTGTTTTAACGTTATAATGGGAGTGTGTTTAGAAGAGTCATGTGATGGGGCCTGGTAACAACCTAACTATACAGAAGTTCACTGTCATTAAATGGCATTAAATATGGCGTTATATTTGTGTGATCATATTGTTGGATGTTTTCCTTGAGCAGTGATCCGTTCGTCACATCTCATGCTATAAATTTATTCAATTAGTGAAACATTTATCTGAATAAACAAATTATTGGATTTTTTCCCTAGGTGCCGTGGTTATTTGGTTTGCTTTGGGAATTATGATTTCCCTGAATTTTGGAATTTCCCAAGGTAGTGGTTATCTCCTATCCAATCATAAATTACGATCGTTGCCTTTTCCCTATCACTTAATTAAGACACTTCAAAACTATTACCGACTCCCGCTTCTCCCCTCCAAATTACGATCAGTTATTTTGCCATCGCACTCCTTGAACTCACATTTAACGTCAGCAGGCCACAACCCTCTCCGTCATTGTCCAAAAGCTGTCACAATACCGGCCCCTGACTACGGAGCTATCACATTGTCCACCAGCTGTCACAATACCGGCCCCTGACTACGGAGCTATCACATTGTCCAACAGCTGTCACAATACCGGCCCCTGACTACGGAGCTATCGCATTGTCCACCAGATGTCACAATACCGGCCCCTGACTACGGAGCTATCACATTGTCCAACAGCTGTCACAATACCGGCCCATGCCTACGGAGCTATCACATTGTCCATCAGCTGTCACAATACCGGCCCCTGACTACAGAGCTATCACATTGTCCAACAGCTGTCACAATACCGGCCCCTGACTACAGAGCTATCACATTGTCCAACAGCTGTCACAATAACGGCCCCTGACCACGGAGCTATCACATTGTCCAACAACTGTCACAATACCGACCCCTGACTACGGAGCTATCGCATTATCCAACATCTGTCACAATACCGGCCCATGACTACGGAGCTATCACATTGTCCAACAGCTGTCACAATACCGGCCCCTGACTACGGAGCTATCACATTGTCGAACAGCTGTCACAATACCGGCCCCTGACTACGGAGCTATCACATTGTCCAACAGTTGTCACAATACCGGCCCCTGACTACGGAGCTATCACATTGTCCAACAGCTGTCACAATACCGGCCCATGACTACGGAGCTATCACATTGTCCAACAGCTGTCACAATACCGGCCCCTGACTACAGAGCTATCGCATTATCCAACAGCTGTCACAATACCGGCCCCTGACTACAGAGCTATCGCATTATCAAACAGCTGTCACAATACCGGCCCCTGACCACGGAGCTATCACATTGTCCAACAGCTGTCACAATACCGGCCCATGACTACGGAGCTATCACATTGTCCAACAGCTGTCACAATACCGGCCCCTGACTACAGAGCTATCGCATTACCAAAGTCTTTCCTAGACCAAATACCTATAGGGAAATCACACGTCTGTCTCTATTATCTATTTCAAGTCATCCACATCTCTTAACCCATTCTCTTCTGTTATCTATATCAAATAATCTACATCTCTTAACCCATTCTCTTCTGGTATCTATATCAAATAATCTACATCTCTTAACCCATTCTCTTCTGTTATCTATATCAAATAATCTACATCTCTTAACCCATTCTCTTCTGTTATCTATATCAAATAATCCACATCTCTTAACCCATTCTCTTCTGTTATCTATATCAAATAATCTACATCTCTTAACCCAGTGTTTCCGAAACTTTAAAAAATGGTATATTTTGCCCCCCACCCCCACCAATCACCACCAAAAATTTATATTGCAATGTGGATAGTAAACGTTAAATAACAAACAAGTATTTTTGATTGGATGATTCTGAGTATATAAAAGGTAGTTATTGGAATTTATTTGTATTGCGATTAATGAAAGATTATCAACATGGTGTACACTTTCAAAAATTGTCCAAACTTTTATCGATCCCCCACCCCACCCCTTTTTTTCATCCATGACATTTTGTTTTACTGACAATTTGATCGGTCTAAAAGATTAATAATCCAACTTCCCTCCCAACACCATATTTATTTGAACAAAAATAAAATACTAATGGTTATTTTTTCTCACGGCACTGCATACACTGCCCCATCAATTACTGTCCCACTGTAAATCTGTTTATCTTATCCACGCCAGACTCTGAACTTTAATGTTCCCACTATCTTGTTGTGGCTTGAACTTGAACTTGACCTATCCCTTAACCCGTTGTTGGGTCGTTGGGGCACCATCGTGAACTGCTCACTAACACACGCCATTTGTCACGGTGTGCTGCCCTTTGAGAGTCGCTGAATGACAGGCCGGTACACTCTTTGATATCGTCCTCCCATCTATCCTTTTGTCTGCCTCTCTTCCTTCCTCCCTGGACTGTGCCTTGTAATATGGTTTTTGCGAGACCTCCAGTTCTTGTCACGTGTCCGTACCATCGTAATTTCCTCTTCTTAATTGATGTGAGTAGGTTCTCGTAGGGGCCAATGACAGTACTTATTGTGTTGCGGAGCGCTTCGTTTGTGATGTGCGCTGTGTAGGAGATGTTCAATATCTTTCTGAAACATCTCATCTCTAGCGCATTGATTCTTCTTTGGAGGTCTGCAGTGAGCGTCCAAGCCTCACAACCATACAAAAAGACCGACATCGCTAGAGAGCGCATTAGCCGGATCTTTGATCTCAGGTAGAGCTTCTTACTTTGCCAGATATGCTTTAATTTGCTCAATGCTGCCATTGTTTTGGCTACTCTGGCAAGAATTTCTGGCTTTGAGCCTTCGTCGGATATTATGGCCCCTAGATATTTGAAGGTGGAGACATCTTCGAGTTTTTGCCCGTTTATCCGAATCTCGCTTGTGAATTTACTATTTGCCATGAACTTGGTCTTTTCTGCATTGATTTCCATGCCGTACGCCTTTGCTGTTTTCTCTAGCTTTGCGAGGAATTCTTTTAGTTCGTCCTCGCTACCAGCTAGGCCGTCAATGTCATCGGCGAAGCGTAGGTTGCTTATACTTCTCCCTCCGATGCTGACTGTTCTGACATGGTCTTCTAGCACATCTGTCATGATCCTTTCAAGGAAGAGGTTGAAGAGGATGTGGCTTAGAAGGATACAAATACAATTGCACTTTACTCGTATTTAATCTGCTGAGTTTCCATGACTACGATGCTACATACATCATATATATATATATATGGCATCCGTCCGTCCTTAAGGGACGAAGGCGTTGACACCTGCTCCTCTCCCCCTTCCCCTTTCTCCTGGCTCTTCTCTGTTCACTACTAGCTGTGTGGTTGGCTTCCGCAACTTGAATGCCCTCACGAACTTTAATTTATACGACATTAAAAAGGGACAACATCCATTATTCCTATGTTTAAATTATTAAAAAAATGAAAAGAATAAATCTAGTTTTAAAAAAGACACAGTAAAAGCGAGGGGCGCTAAAAAGTGATTAAAGTGCATTTCTTCTGCCATGATCTTTTGTAATTGATCATATAGCTCTGTAAATAACGCGGTTCTATTCGCTCGTTTAGAAGATGAATATCATGATATGCCGGGACAGAAGATGAATATCATGATATGCCAGAACAGAAGAGCTAAGCAAGCATTAAAATGGCTCATAATGTTATCGAGATTCTCAACCCCTGAGTTAATTTTAACAATGACTCATATGTCCATTCAAATATACTGGGTAACATCAAGAAATTTGAAATCGTCCCATCTTAAGGCAATTTCAATACTCCTTCCTAACCAAATGTCTATTCCTTCCCCTTACAATTTGTATTGTTTATATAAACAGCCATTATTATCATCTCAGGTGACCAAATTACCATTCCAGTTACTATAACTAATCAAGTTGACCATACTACTCTCCCAGCAGACGTTATTATTCTCCCATCTGAAGTTACTACTCTCCCAGTTGAAGTTACTACTCTCCCAGCTGAAGTTACTACTCTCCCAGCTGAAGTTACTACTCTCCCAGCTGAAGTTACTACTCTCCCAGCTGAAATTACTACTCTCCCAGCTAAAGTTACTAATCTCCCAGCTGAAGTTACTACTCTCCCAGCTGAAGTTACTACTCTCCCAGCTGAAGTTACTACTCTCCCAGCTGAAATTACTACTCTCCCAGCTAAAGTTACTAATCTCCCAGCTGAAGTTACTACTCTCCCAGCTGAAGTTACTACTCTCCCAGCTGAAGTTACTACTCTCCCAGCAGACGTTACTACTCTCCCAGCTGAAGTTACTACTCTCCCAGCTGAAGTTACTACTCTACCGCAGACGTTACTACTCTCCCAGCTGAAGTTACTACTCTCCCAGCTGAAGTTACTACTCTCCCAGCTGAAGTTACTACTCTCCCATCTGAAGTTACTATTCTCCCAGCTGAAGTTACTACTCTCCCAGCTGAAGTTACTACTCTCCCAGCAGACGTTACTGCTCTCCCAGCTGAAGTTACTACTCTCCCAGCTGAAGTTACTACTCTACCGGCAGACGTTACTACTCTCCCAGCTGAAGTTACTACTCTCCCAGCAGAAGTTACTACTCTCCCAGCTGAAGTTACTACTCTCCCAGCTGAAGTTACTACTCTCCCAGCAGACGTTATTATTCTCCCAGCTGAAGTTACTACTCTACCGGCAGACGTTACTACTCTCCCAGCTGAAGTTACTACTCTCCCAGCTGAAGTTACCACTCTCCCAGCTGAAGTTACTACTCTAACAGCCGACGTTACTACTCTCCCAGCTGAAATTACTACTCTCCCAGCTAAAGTTAATACTCTCCCAGCTGAAGTTACTACTCTCCCAGCTGAAGTTACTACTCTCCCAGCTGAAGTTTCTACTCTCCCAGCTGAAGTTACTACTCTCCCAGCAGACGTTACTACTCTCCCAGCTGAAGTTACTACTCTCCCAGCTGAAGTTACTACTCTCCCATCTGAAGTTACTATTCTCCCAGCTGAAGTTACTACTCTCCCAGCAGACGTTATTATTCTCCCAGCTAAAGTTACTACTCTACCGGCAGACGTTACTACTCTCCCAGCTGAAGTTACTACTCTCCCAGCTGAAGTTACTACTCTCCCAGCTGAAATTTCTACTCTAACAGCAGACGTTATTATTCTCCCAGCTGAAGTTACTACTCTCCCAGCTGAAGTTACTACTCTCCCAGCTGAAGTTACTACTCTACCAGCAGACGTAACTACTCTCCCAGCTGAAATTACGACTCTCCCAGCTGAAGTTACTACTCTACCAGCAGACGTTACTACTCTCCCAGCAGACGTTACTACTCTCCCAGCAGACGTTACTACTCTCCCAGCAGACTTTACTACTCTCCCAGCAGACGTTATTATTCTTCCAGCAGACGTTACTACTCTCCCAGCAGACGTTACTACTCTCCCAGCTGAAGTTACTACTCTCCCAGCTGAAGTTTCTACTCTCCCAGCTGAAGTTACTACTCTCCCAGCAGACGTTACTACTCTCCCAGCTGAAGTTACTACTCTCCCAGCTGAAGTTACTACTCTCCCATCTGAAGTTACTATTCTCCCAGCTGAAGTTACTATTCTCCCAGCAGACGTTATTATTCTCCCAGCTGAAGTTACTACTCTACCGGCAGACGTTACTACTCTCCCAGCTGAAGTTACTACTCTCCCAGCTGAAGTTTCTACTCTAACAGCAGACGTTATTATTCTCCCAGCTGAAGTTACTACTCTCCCAGCTGAAGTTACTACTCTCCCAGCTGAAGTTACTACTCTACCAGCAGACGTAACTACTCTCCCAGCTGAAATTACGACTCTCCCAGCTGAAGTTACTACTCTACCAGCAGACGTTACTACTCTCCCAGCAGACGTTACTACTCTCCCAGCAGACGTTACTACTCTCCCAGCAGACGTTATTATTCTTCCAGCAGACGTTATTCTTATTACTGTTGCTGCTAGAGACGCCCAACAATTCTGACACACACACATACACAAACCCCTCTGTGAGGATTCTAGACCAGAAAATACTGGCCGTTTCCAACCTGTTTAAAGAACTGTCATGCGCGGATCCCAGCCATCTCCTGAAGCTATTGTTGATAGACTTTAATCTAGCCCCTGCCTGAGACCCAATCCCGTGGGCCCTGGGGAAACATTATCTTAACTCGTCCACGTTTTCTTGTCTTTGATAGAAAACTGCCAGCTAAAATGGTCGCCCCGGATTCAAGCTTGCAAAACAGATTCCCCTTCGTTTTCCTTTTCTATTCCTCTCCCTTCTGTTTGGCAAGATTTGCTCTGTGCACGGACCGTTAGACGTGCTCTGGAACCGTATTGGGATAGGATGGATACAGATACGGATTGATATTGATGGGATCACTGGGGCTATATAAGATCACCATGTATGTAGTGAATTTGTAGTGGATCACCGTGGAAACATGGTATCCCAGTTTATCTTAGGGATCACCAGGGATGCATTCAATCACTTTGGGATACGTAAAGGTTCATATTGGCCTTTCTAGGCACTGATTACTTATGGAGAAATCTTAAATACGACCGGGATGTGACTTGTGCCTATTCGAACCAGGTTTGCTTAGTCACCGTAATTAGTTTCATCAGTCTTAATTTTTTAACCAGATATCTCCGCTCTTAACTTCATCCGGGCCCTTTCAACATTCTTTTTTTTAAATAAATTTCCGGAGAATTGACACAGTCTACATTGCTATCATGCAGACATCAGTCTGGTTGCCATGGTTTGAACACCTTACACTTACATATAGTTCGGAGTTGAAAATGTGGGGTTCAGAAACGTTATCTACGATTGCAGCACCGGCCCTGAGCAGAGAATGAGTGACATGATTGCTCTGAAGATCAGCGATGAACCAGTTATCTTTGTAAAGACGCTTGGTTGACAAGTGAAAACAACTTTATTTAATACCATTTAAATTTATTGTGAAAATCTGTTTTATCTTTGATCCCCTTTTACATTCAACCGTTGATGATTTCACATCCATCTATGTTAAACCATCCCCGTAAAACAAGAAGTCCGCAATTATCTGTCATATCGCTGTTACGTTTTGCTGGAGTTACAATATTGCACATTTTAAAAAATGTCTTACCTCACTAGTATGATGTTTTCAAATAAAGTGTTCTTAACATTTGTGAACCGCACAACACACTGGCAGAATATCACTACGCCGGGCTCAGATGGCTCACCTACTTGTTACATCGTTAAGTTCCAAACTAAAGTAATGAAATAGATTTATGAAACGTGAAAAAATACGCAGCTAAATTATTTAATTTTTATTTTTAAAATGTTTTCTTATAAATTTCATTCACGTTCAGATGGCATTTTGTATCTGGCAGTAATGTATCATTCTGCTAATTTTATTTGTAACACAAAGTACAAAATACAAAGATGTTCACCAGACAAAATTAAGTCATTCGTCTATGATTTCTTCAAACATTTTGGTTTGCTTCAGTTAAGTACCATGTATTTCAACAATCACATAAGTACCATGTATTTCAACCATCACATAAGTACCATGTATTTCAACAATCACATAAGTACCATGTATTTCAACCATCACATAAGTACCATGTATTTCAACCATCACATAAGTACCATGTATTTCAACCATCACATAAGTACCATGTATTTCAACAATCACATAAGTACCATGTATTTCAACCATCACATAAGTACCATGTATTTCAACCATCACATAAGTACCATGTATTTCAACCATCACATAAGTACCATGTATTTCAACAATCACATAAGTACCATGTATTTCAACCATCACATAAGTACCATGTATTTCAACCATCACATAAGTACCATGTATTTCAACCATCACATAAGTACCATGTATTTCAACAATCACATAAGTACCATGTATTTCAACCATCGCATAAGTACCATGTATTTCAACCATCACATAAGTACCATGTATTTCAACAATCACATTAGTACCATGTATTTCAACCATCACATAAGTACCATGTATTTCAAGCCACGAGACCCTATGTACTGATCTCTGCTGATTTATATATTTCTTGAACAATGAGATCATTTCAGGAATAAGCATTACTCGAGAAAACTGGCTGTTCCCGATATTCTCTCAGATTTGTTGCCGTAATCTGCCGGAATGATTGCATTCGTTGGAGGCAAGATTGAACCGCAGGACTGGGAGAGGGTTTTATCACTGACTTAAATCCAACCATTATGTCCCATTTATTTGCTGATCTCCGTCTAGTGATTCCCATTAGACTGCGAAGGTCCCTGTCTAAGTTGGCGCTCTTCCCAGCCCGTATCTGAGTGCTTTCAAGAGAAAACTCAACTAGACCCCATTCTGGTGGTGTGCTACTATCTTCCCAGCCCCTATCTGAGTGCTTTCAAGAGAAAACTCAACTAGACCCCATTTTGGTGGTGTGCTACTAGATTCCCAGCCCCTATCTGAGTGCTTTCAAGAGAAAACTCAACTAGACCCCATTTTGGTGGTGTGCTACTAGATTCCCAGCCCCTATCTGAGTGCTTTCAAGAGAAAACTCAACTAGACCCCATTCTGGAGGTGTGCTACTATGCTTCCCAGCCCCTATCTGAGTGCTTTCAAGAGAAAACTCAACTAGACCCCATTCTGGTGGTGTGCTACTATCTTCCCAGCCCCTATCTGAGTGCTTTCAAGAGAAAACTCAACTAGACCCCATTCTGGTGGTGTGCTACTATCCATGCACATTAGCTATGTTTACAGTGCGGTAACCATGGTCACCGTAGACACTACATATAACACAAAAGAATGGAATTACGTTTGGGGGTCGGATGACCATCGGGATGAAAGAGATGACCAGAAACCGAAATTTATTTTAATTTTCAAGAGAAAAAAAAATAACACCAATTGTGATGTTTGCGACTACAGTCTCTTGACAACTTGTCACTGACCTAAACGAGGGGTCGGCAATCTTTGGAGGCGAAATAGCCCAAAATTACTATTTACACAATTTACCATTTTCTAAAAGCCACTAGTACGAGTTTTGAAAATAAAATAATTTAATTTTTAATATTTGCGCATGGAACTGGAGAGGCGCATCTTGACATCGAAAGAGCCGCATGTGACTAACGTGCCGCAGGTTGCCGAGCCCTGAACTAAACTGATTTAGTTGGAAACTAAGTGAATATTTCTATTCATGTAGTTTAAGAAACTATTGAAACTTTTTAAATTAGAAACATTTCTTAAATATGAATTCCTGATTTTGTGTGCGTTGTTCCAGTCCGTGTCCTTGACTCGATCACTGTCTTGTTGTATGCTGGGATATGTGGAACAAGCTGTACACTCGTCTGATACCCAAGTTTATATTGCGTCTTTAACATTCAACAACCGAAGTCACCATTTAAGGATTTAGAATGTATATTTATACCCTCAGCACATTCTTATTGGACGCAGAACTTTCAGTTGCAACGCTTGGCTCTGTGTGTGCATGTGTGTTTACGTGGACCAACTCGCCGGTGCGAGTTGTAGAAATAAATATTCGCCCGATCTTTGACTTCTCATTTCAATTGATTGAATAAACCGAAATCGAGGTCAATGGCGTGTAATTGGTGTCAGTCTCAAGCCAACACCGGGGGTGGGGGTTGGGTCTGAGTGCTAACAGCCCAGGGAATCCCAATGGCGTTGGTTTATTGCTTTCTCAGTAATCGCCAGCAGTTATCCTCCCAGTTTGTCTTTTGTAGATGTAAAAAAAACCTTAAGATTAAATTCTGAGATGCGCCTTACAATCGAACAACACAAGAAAACACCTACTTCTCTATAGTTAAAGATACTTAAAATTAACCAAATTGCATGATATCATCTTCACCTTTTACAGCAGAAAGTTTTAACTACTCAGACTAAAGACACGTGTTTGATATAGTAATATTACTTCATTAACTAAATGTCCTCGACTATAAGGGAAAGTTTGATAAAGTAAGTAGCACTTCGTGAACTAGATGCCCTAGACTTTAGCAGCTAATTTGCTGCTGTCAGTAGCACTTCACGAACTCTCCTTCGATACATTTGCCTCCATCTCTAGTTATGACAGCTGCGGGGTCTTACGGTAAAAGCCTTAGATACTGGGCGTTCATGATACCGGTAAGTGCTCGACCACATTACATGTTTCTATCATACATTGGCTAGTTTCTATCATACAATGGCTAGTTTCTATCATACAATGGCTAGTTTCTATAATACCATGGCTAGTTTCTATCATACAATGGCTAGTTTCTATAATACCATGGCTAGTTTCTATCATACAATGGCTAGTTTCTATCATACAATGGCTAGTTTCTATCATACAATGGCTAGTTTCTATCATGCAATGGCTAGTTTCTATCATACAATGGCTAGTTTCTATCATACAATGGCTAGTTTCTATCATACAATGGCTAGTTTCTATCATACAATGGCTAGTTTCTATCATAAAATGGCTAGTTTCTTTCATTTCGCTCAGTACTTTGCCCCATCTGGACAATGCTGTTGTTAATACGCCTGTAATCAGGAATATATTATTATCCTATATAGGACATTAGTTTTATTCAACATACGACATACTCTATACCCCGGCCCAGGCAGCAGTTATACTACATACACTATACTCCGGTCCAAGTAGGAGTCATATAACATACTCTTTACCCCGTCCCAGGGAGCAATCATTTTTAAAAAACATCCAACAACCTCGGTCAATGTAGCAATCATGAGTTTTGGAGTAGCATCAACAATCCCTGCCAGTGTATCAATCATTAGTTTTGGAGTAGCATCAACAACCCCTGCCAGTGTATCAATCATGAGTTTTGGAGTAGCATCAACAACCCCTGCCAGTGTATCAATCATGAGTTTTGGAGTGGCATCCAACAACCCCTGTCAGTGTATCAATCATGAGTTTTGGAGTGGCATCCAACAACCCCTGTCAGTGTAGCAATCATGAGTTTTGGAGTAGCATCAACAACCCCTGCCAGTGTATCAATCATGAGTTTTGAAGTAGCAACCAACAACCTCGCCAGTGTATCAATCATGAGATTTGGAGTAGCATCAACAACCCCTGCCAGTGTATCAATCATGAGTTTTGGAGTAGCATCAACAACCCCTGCCAGTGTATCAATCATGAGTTTTGGAGTAGCATCAACAACCCCTGCCAGTGTATCAATCATGAGTTTTGGAGTAGCATCAACAACCCCTACCAGTGTATCAATCATGAGTTTTGGAGTAGCATCCAACAACCTCGGCCAGTGTAGCAATCGTGCAATGTTGCGCCACGCCCCTCCACCCGAGCCCCCGCAGCAAGAAATAATCTATTTAACTGACGTTGGGTTATAATAAAATTATTGCAGTGTACATTCCTTGCTGTGCTCTCGCCAGGAACCATTTCCTCCAATCTCTCCCACAGCCGTGATTTGGTTTGTTTTGTGAAACTTGTTGCCATCCATCAGAGTTCTCCCGGCCAGCGGACCTTTCAAAAGTTTAATTTTTAATGACTTTCACTTTATTTGCTTTTTGTCTCAACGTCAACACCAACCCCTCCCAACGTCTTCTCCCACCTCTCGTCTCGCACGAGGGCCAGGAGCACTCGGCCGCGACATTTTTGTCCTGGGAGCTATCCCTTCACGTCCGTACACTCACACAGACAAACACAACTGTGGCCACTTCAGATATTGATTTTTTCTTAACATTCAATTTTGTTCCCCCAGCCCCACCCCACAAAACACACAGACTCACAATCTTACCCTATCCCCTCAGTTGTCAAAGCTGACGGTGTCAGCCATGTTCTATTTGAACCACTCTAATCCCATCTCGGCTCTGACTCTGGCTTTCTTTCCTGGCTTTTCCCTTGCAATTGATGAATGCCAGAGTCACTCACCCTGACTGTAGCTTAGCGTGACGTCATTGCTTATATTATTTCTAAATAAATTATAAAAAAAAACAACTAATCTTTTATATCATGAGGCTTTTTTTTATTAATGCATAATATATTATTATATTTTACACTTAAATGCCTTTATATTCATGACAATATAAGGGAAACATTTGAGATGCTTGCCAGAATTAGGCGTTTTAATATAATTTAAGATAAAAATGGTGTTAGACTCCAATGTTATATAAAAAGGGTATACGTAGGCCAGACAGGACGCCACAAAACAAGAACATGCATTCAATAATATACTATAGCTAGGGGATACCCCCTCTCTGAGAGGGCCACCTGGGCACCCAGTAAAAGGACGGAGGTGCCTTCCCCTAAATTGACCTCACAAAGGAGGGGTGGATGTTCCTACTTTGACTCGCTACAACCTCGGCGCCACCTCGGCTCAGCCACACGAGTCTATTGGCCATGAACCATCGCTAGATAGCTAGATTGCGACACCCCGGCTCATCCATACGAGTCTATTGGCCATGAACCATCGCTAGATAGCTAGATTGCGACACCCCGGCTCAGCCATACGAGTCTATTGGCCATGAACCATCGCTAGATAAGGGATCATCAAAGTGGCCCTCCCAAGGGATGTCTCCCTGTCGGAAGGTTTCCTCAGAGCTGACGTTTGCTAAGTTCTTCGCGGTACTTATTGCTGACCTTACTTGCACTCCAGGCTCTAAACAGTACCTCTCTCTGTTGGCTAGTGAGGGGTCGAAGCGACGCAGTTTGTTGGTCAGTCGCAATCTAGAGTCCTAATCAATTGTCCGAATCGTCTTTTCTTGAGAGACATTTTAACCAGGCCAACTGACTTTTGTGAGGTCGATCGTAGAGCCAATCTGGTGTGTACTGTCATCTTTCTACCTTTTTGGGTGAATCGTGTATTGACCGTCAATAATTGTACAATTTACTTTCATCCTTATACCACTTTGACCATTGATATTTATATCAATTTTGTGTGTGCTTTAAATTGTGTTAGCCCTCTAAATATATTGGTAAGATTGTGGCATTCTTTCCAACAGCTTTTGCCCACGGTCCTTTTTATCTGATATTAAAAACCTCGTTTACATTGAGAGTAGTCTTCCAGTCGTAGATGGTTCAGCCAGAATGTTATCATTATAATACTAATGATTTAGGCCGTCAATATCAACTTAACGTTGTATGGAAGGTTATTATTATAATTCTAGTGAGTTTTGGCCGTCTAAATCAACTTGGCGTTGTATGGAGTCGCTATTTAGCTCTTTATTTTTTTAAAATTTTAATTGTTTATGACTTTAATACCTAATAATAAGCTTTTAACCACGCTTCCTCCTTGTTAATAAATTGGTATATGTTGAGTAAGCCTCACGTAGATATGTTGCAAACCAAAAATATCCAAGTAGACGTCACTCCAATTTAAAAGGTTTATGTAACTTTCTCATAATCTAAATTATGTTAATAACAGTAGAATTAAATATGCATGCTTGGGTGCACACGAGCACATATAATCTCAGTTAATTTTATTTTTTATTATTAATAACTAATTAATAAAATTAATTTTTAAATAAAGCGATAATTCCTATTAGAAAACCATAAATCTATGTATTCGCAAGTTCTTTTAAGTGTCATTGATCTCTCCCTTGATGATTTTTCGTCTAAATTGTATATTTACTAATCATTGCCTAATTATATTACAATGGTGGATGATTTCCTACATTGGTTTGGTGCAGGGTTGCCAGATTGTAATTTGGGTAAAAGGCCAAACTGACGACCAAAAAAGGCCAAAAAAAGGCCAAACTTATGTTATATGAAAAATGTCAACAAAAATGACGTCACGCACATAGGGGGCGGGAGGGGGTCACAGATTTGTGGCGATGTATGACGAGGGAGAGGGTGATTTTAAGAACTGTTACGTCATATTGGAAAGTGTCTAGCTCTTGATTACGTTGGACGAGGGGTGGGGGGTGAAAATACATTGAAAAATCTTCCAATATCGCGTGTTGTCATTTATGGACGGCTCATAACGGCTGAATATAAGTTAACTATTTAAAAATGAAAGTAAAACCAGGAGAAAAAGGATAATAAATTTGTATGTGCCAATGTTCGTATGTAAGGTTGTACTCACAAAATAAATAGATTTTGATACTAACATACACATTTGAAAGAGTATAACATATAAACAGGGTATTAGTTAGCCTGACAGGACGTAACACAACAGCGAACGTTTCGACAAAGAGCCTTCCTCAAAGAACAAATAGTACACAAATAAAACGAATATAACGAAATAATAAAAAAAATAGCACAATGTTCAGTAGTGGTCCGTGGCTAAGACACAACGTTTTCAAGTGGTCCTTGAACCTCAAAAGGTTGAGAACCATTGCTATATTGGGCTCCTTGAAAATGGAATCTAGCAGTGTAGGGAGTAGGGAACCTAATGGTTCTAGACATATTTGCAAAAGTTATAACACAGCTCTGCATCCCCATTGTTAACTTCGCCACCATTTTCTAACAAATACATCAACTGCTTACCAACAATTATTGCCGCGTTTCTCCTGGATTGTTTCAGCTTACGTCTTTAAAGCCACATAATTGTAGCCTACAGCCAGAGGGGCCAGGATCGGTTTGTTCCCAATTTTAAGCTCGGTCACGTGGACATCTCATTGATCAGTGTTGAAAACCATCAACAGAATCGTGTGTCTCGGTTTCTAGTTGTTTCTGACCAGTTGCTTGTGACTAGTTGTTTCTGACTAATTCTGACTAGTTGTTTCTGACTAATTCTGACTAGTTGTTTCTGGACTAATTCTGACTAGTTATTTCTGACTAATTCTGACTAGGTTTTTCTGATTAATAGTTTCTGACTTGTTGTTTCTAATTGTTCCTGACTAGTTGTTTGTACAAGGAGCGTTCATAGAGTGCTACGGGGAACTATTTGTTGGTCATTGGTGGAGATTACACGTCATGATTGTGGAAGTACTGACCACCTCTGACTTGTAGACCTGACCCAGAAATCACGAAAAGTAGAGAAAAAAACCAAACGAAGTCGTGTACTTTGTCTCGTGATCCAACTGACCTTGTTGTCCGCTGACCAGGACTTGATTTGGTCGCATTGATCTATGACGTCACGGCGCGTGCGAAAATTGGGTTCCTTAAGTCTAGACGTTGGCACATTTAATCAAGAAGCCTTGTTATTTAGCTATATAAATCATTACCGCCTCATCCCCCCCCACCACCACCACCACCACACCGGCCAGTTGGCGCACCAAAAGTGATATCAATTCTTTCATTCTACTCGATACTACGTTTGTCTTCTGTTGGCAGTCACAGAGTTGTACGTCTATGCCTTGACCGCACTGACGGCTACTGTTCATGTTTACTAGCTGGGGGATTATTTAAATCTACACTTTATTCTTAGCCATATTGCAGTACTAATCAATGTTCCCCGTATGCTTCACGGCCGCGCAGATATCTGACCGACGCCGCGCAGCAGATTAAAATTACTGCACAGGACATTTTTGTAAGGATAATTGGATGTGTTTGTGGGGTATTAAATTTTGATGAAGAAATGGATGTTGTGACAATTTGCACATTTTTTTTTAAATTTTGCTCGTGGACCAGCGAAATATAGAGGCAGCATTTGGTATTTATATAACCTTCTTTAAATTTTGTGCTCATCTACTGTATAAGTATGTAAGCGACCCCCCCCCCAGCCCCGAAAAAACAAAACTCCACCAAAAATGCAATTTATGTTCCACAAAGCTGGGCAAATCTATTATGTGTGCTGAATTGCACATTTTAAAATAATTTTTTATAAAAATCAAATCATGGCCAAATAAACTCTACTGTTTTTAAAGTAATTGCATGTATACATATCCGCTAGCTTTATTTTGAATGATTCAACTGATTGGCAACCACTTCCTAGTGATTATCGAAATTTCTAAAGTATCCAAGCGGTTCTCATATTCCATTCAGTTGCAAGGTTAACATAATTTGAGATTAGTTTTCGAGGCTTGACGGACATATTTTTAATTTCCGATACATGCATAATAACCTCATACACTTCTTCACTGCCTTGTCCAATCTTTTCCTCCACCAGGAGTATGTAACTCGTATGAAAGTTATCAAAAATACGCTCACGTATTTTGATCCATGAATACACATATCCTTTTATAAAGGCCCCTGAAAAATTCCCGCGATCAGGGAACTTAAGTTTCGAAAGACAAGATACATAAATATATATTTTTAAAAATTCCTCGTTAGCGCTTTATTTCTTGGTGTGTGACTAGGCTCGCTTGCAAAGCCTGTTCTTTGAAATGGTTAGTGAACATTTCAATGCAATTTATATTGGTAAATACAAAATTGCAAAGTAATCCATTTGTTCTTTAACATTTTTTGTGTTGCTCTCCAAATAATAATTTAATGATTAAACAATATAATTTGCAATTGTCACGCAAGTAGTGTCTGTCAGTCCTGACGCTACTAATTTTAGAAAGCTGGGAAAACCAAATTACTGCACCAATGCATCAAATGGTGTGCAAATTAAATATGCGCTGTAAAAAAAAATTATATGACGTCATTGTTTTCGCTGATATTTCAATTTTGGAAAAGGGATCAATGTAAAAATAGGATTTGATGATGGTTAATTATTATAAAATTAAAAATCAAACGGGGTGCCGTAGGCGTCCTGCAACCCCTATTATAAAATACTTTGTGTACACTTCAGAAGTTTTAATATTTCGTATTTATCAAACAAGGACAAGTTAGTTGGGCTTTTGAAAAAGGTCGGCGCCGTAGGCGCCCTAAAAAAAGTGAATTTTTTAATAAAATAAATAGATTTCAGCTGAAAACTTCCGTCATTTTTGACGGGTGATACGCTAGTGTGTATATAATTTCTGATATGTGAGCGTGCTTTGAACGTTAAACACAACTTTTGGGAGGGGACATTATATATTGGGCATTTAATATATACATATATATGTCTGTGTGTGTACACAATGTATATATGTCGATATGTTACTACCATTTCAAAATAAATTGTAAAGATATGCATATATTTTTCATATATTTTTTTTAAGAATAATTATTTCAAACTTCAATACATTTAATGATATGTGGCATGAAACCCAGTAGACAGACACGCGTTCAAAATGGCTCGGAAGTCCTATTGGCTTAAAACACCTGTCGCCCAAACCACTGACACCTTCATCTCTCTCATGTCCACCTCAACCACTCACCGTTCACTTCAACATCTCTAACTGCTGACCACTGTAATATTTTATCTTAAACGCTGACCCTATCTACAATTCTTTTTCACACCTATCTGCCTATCTTATCAATATCTTCAAAGTAACCTCGCTCTAATGTACCCAGTCAAACTTCGGCCTCTTCTTCGCCACCACCGCAACCGTCTTTGAATTATAACCAGCCTACCTCACCACCAACACCACGAATCTCAACTAACGACTTGTCCATCAATCCACCAAATCTCAACTAACGACTTGTCCATCAAACCACCATCTCAACACTGTCCTCAAATCTCAACTAACGACTTGTCCATCAATCCACCAAATCTCAACTAACGACTTGTCCATCAATCCACCAAATCTCAACTAACGACTTGTCCATCAATCCACCAAATCTCAACTAACGACTTGTCCATCAATCCACCAAATCTCAACTAACGACTTGTCCATCAATCCACCAAATCTCAACTAACGACTTGTCCATCAATCCACCAAATCTCAACTAACGACTTGTCCATCAATCCACCAAATCTCAACTAACGACTTGTCCATCAATCCACCAAATCTCACTACGACTTGTCCATCATCACCAAATCTCAACTAACGACTTGTCCATCAATCCACCAAATCTCAACTAACGACTTGTCCATCAATCCACCAAATCTCAACTAACGACTTGTCCATCAATCCACCAAATCTCAACTAACGACTTGTCCATCAATCCACCAAATCTCAACTAACGACTTGTCCATCAATCCACCAAATCTCAACTAACGACTTGTCCATCAATCCACCAATCAACTCAACTAACGACTTGTCCATCAATCCACCAAATCTCAACTAACGACTTGTCCATCAATCCACCAAATCTCAACTAACGACTTGTCCATCAATCCACCAAATCTCAACTAACGACTTGTCCATCAATCCACCAAATCTCAACTAACGACTTGTCCATCAATCCACCAAATCTCAACTAACGACTTGTCCATCAATCCACCAAATCTCAACTAACGACTTGTCCATCAATCCACCAAATCTCAACTAACGACTTGTCCATCAATCCACCAAATCTCAACTAACGACTTGTCCATCAATCCACCAAATCTCAACTAACGACTTGTCCATCAATCCACCAAATCTCAACTAACGACTTGTCCATCAATCCACCAAATCTCAACTAACGACTTGTCCATCAATCCACCAAATCTCAACTAACGACTTGTCCATCAATCCACCAAATCTCAACTAACGACTTGTCCATCAATCCACCAAATCTCAACTAACGACTTGTCCATCAATCCACCAAATCTCAACTAACGACTTGTCCATCAATCCACCAAATCTCAACTAACGACTTGTCCATCAATCCACCAAATCTCAACTAACGACTTGTCCATCAATCCACCAAATCTCAACTAACGACTTGTCCATCAATCCACCAAATCTCAACTAACGACTTGTCCATCAATCCACCGAATCTGAACACCCGACTTATCCATCAATCCACTGCCACCTTGGGGGGATGACCTTGACCTGGCCAAATCTCACGGACCCGATTCAATCACGTTTCCTTCCAGCCACCGGTCCGAGAGTGATTGCGTACCGGGACCGGTGCTGACTGCCCATTGGTCCCCGTGGCCCGCAGTTGCACGGTTGCTTAACTTAACGGCTTCATTTTGACAGCTCCATCGGCGGGCTAGTAACGAACGCAGTTTGAAGTTGTGGGGCGCGGCACGCGTGTCGGTGTTGGTGGCGAGGACACCGTCTACTCACATTCAGTCTCAGATTTAGATTTATACGTAGGTTAATTAAATTTTTGCACGAATGTCTGCGCTTTAAGAAACTAAAAGAAATCAAATTTTAAGTTAGTTACTGAAGATGTTTGTGTTAGTGTTTTTATACTTTCCATCTAACACTCTCAAAAGAAATTATAAATGTAATTGTGAAAAAATATTTAGTATTAGAAAATTAACCCGGAAAATAAAACACATTTTTAAAAATTTGATCTCTATCAACACTTATTCCTTGAAGAATATATTTTAAAACGTTTACAATCAATTATACCCGGTGTTTCTTGGTATGATGTGTGGGGTTTGGCTTGGGGGAACATTCTCAATTATTTGGCTGTCACAAAAATTAAGATTCTTTTAAAAATTAATCTAGTCACTTTTGACATTGTATATATATATAAAAAAAATATATATATATATATATATATATATATATATATATATATATATATATATATATATATTTATTTATTTATTAAGAACAAAATATTTTTTTATTCCCGATTTTCTTTCAATTTCTTAATTTCTATTCAGTTGGGTCTATTCAGTTGAAATCTATTCTAATACTTCAAAGTTTGCCATGAAAAAATCACTTTCTAGAATATCATAATTCAACCGAGGAGATCCTGTATCTCAATTTGTCCTGTATTCCATTGGTCCTGTATCTCCATTTGTCATGTATCCCATCGGTCTTGTATCTCCGTTTGTCCTGTATCCCATTGGTCCTGTATCTCCATTTGTCCTGTATCCCATTGGTCCTGTATCTCCGTTTGTCCTGTATCCCATTGGTCCTGTATCCCATTGGTCCTGTATCCCATTGGTCCTGTATCTCCGTTTGTCCTGTATCCCATTGGCCCTTTATCTCCGTTTGTCCTGTATCCCATTGGCCCTGTATCTCCATTTGTTCTGTATCCCATTGGCCCTGTATCTTTGTTTGTCCTGTATCCCATGGGTCCTGTATCTCCATTTGTCCTGTATCCCATTGGCCCTGTATCTCCGTTTGTCCTGTATCCCATTGGCCCTGTATCTCCATTTGTCCTGTATCCCATTGGCCCTGTATCTCCGTTTGTCCTGTATCCCATTGGCCCTGTATCTCCATTTGTGCTGTATCCCATTGGCCCTGTATCTCCGTTTGTCCTGTATCCCATTTGTCCTGTATCCCATTTGTCCTGTATCCCATTGGTCCTGTATCCCATTGGTCCTGTATCCCATTGGCCCTGTATCTCCGTTTGTCCTGTATCCAATTTGTCATGTATCCCATTTACCCTGTATCCCATTGGTCCTGTATCTCCATTTGTCCTGTATCCCATTGGCCCTGTATCTCCATTTGTCCTGTATCCCATTGGCCCTGTATCTCCATTTGTCCTGTATCTTATTGGTCCTGTATCTCCGTTTGTCCTGTATCCCATTGGTCCTGTATCCCATTGGTCCTGTATCTTCTTTTGTCATGTCCCCATTTGTCCTGTATCCCATTGGTCCTGTATCTTGTTTTGTCATGTCCCCATTTGTCCTGTATCCCATTGGTCATGTATCTTCTTTTGTCATGTCCCCATTTGTCCTGTATCCCATTGGTCCTTTATCCAATTGGTCCTGTATCTCCGTTTGTCCTCTTTCCTATTGGCCCTGTATCTCCTTTTGTCCTCTATCCCATTGGTCCTGTATCTCCATTTGTCCTGTATCCTATTGGTCCTGTATCTCCGTTTGTCCTCTATCCCATTGGTCCTGTATCTCCATTTGTCCTGTATCTCCGTTTGTCCTCTATCCCATTGGTCCTGTATCCCATTTGTCCTGTATCCCATTTGTCCTGTATCTCCGTTTGTCCTCTATCCCATTGGTCCTCTATCCCATTGGTCCTGTATCCCATTTGTCCTGTATCTCCATTTGTCCTGTATCTCCGTTTGTCCTCTATCCCATTGGTCCTGTATCCCATTGGTCCTGTATCCCATTGGTCCTGTATCCCATTGGTCCTGTATCCCGACGGATCTAGTACCCCGTGAGATCATGTCTCCCCTGTTCTGTAAATCCAATGTTTTCTGTGCCCAAGACGATTCTGATCAATGCTGCACACTTAAAGATGAAGTTATTCGTATGATGATGGCCAACCTTTGTCAGGACCCAATCAACGGCCCACACAACATCGTGTAGAGTGTATCTCGTCCATCAGCTTTATTGACATATTTTAGCATAGGTCAAAATAAAGGATATGGCTTTGGAATTTCCTAAAAGCTTTCAAACTTATCTATAAACCAGATTTACCCATCCGAGAGGAAACTCATTGAAGTTATAGAAATTAATGAAAAGTTGATGGTTAACCGGTATTAAAACATTCTTAATGCAAACTAATATTTCCATTCTTAAAATACCCCCCCCCAGATATATCGGGGGTTGCAACCAGAATACAATACCAAATGCAATATAATTTCTTTTCTTCAAAGACAAACAATACTTGATCTTTAAAAAAAATAATCGAAAACCGAATATCCAACTTTTTAATTTATCGAAATATTTGAAAAACGCTAGTTTGAATCTGGGGGAGTGCTGAAATACTATTATCACATGGAAATCCACCGTTAATAACCAAATCATAGGCCTTCAAATGTTGCCGAGATTCAGGAAGAGTTAACGTTAGGGACATTTATTGGGAAGTATGAACTGTTGTTCCAAACCCACTTGTCTTTGAATCAGGATAGTCGAGTGTTTGATATTTCGGTTAGATCCATTCATCAAGGCTGTAGCTTGTATTTGAAATTATATTGATATAACCCAAATAAAGAGAGATGAAACTTCGTATAATATTTTAAAAGCCCATACCCTTTTATCGTCTGGTAGCCTAACCCTGTAATCAAGTCTAAATCATTAGGTCAATCAGCTCGTGTTAGTAATTAGAATTCTCGCGTGTTAGTTTATGTGAGAATACAAACTCTGCTTTATGCCCTGTTGTTACCTTTACTGTGTCGTGTACAGATCTATTTACGTGTCCCCAAAACCACATAGTTTTTGTTGGTAGTCAACGCACTCAAATTATTATCTACAGTTGAAGTTGAAGTGACATTTATTTTTCTCACGGCTGGCCATTGAACGTGTGGTACATAAAGCCACGAAGGCGTTTTTTTTAAAATTAATACTCCAGCACGCTGCTTGTGGTATTTTAATAACGCCCACATCAATACTTGCCATCTGTGACTCTCGCTCGTGAACATCCATGTCATTTCTATATTATGTCCTGTCGGGGACCATCTGTCGCCTCGAAACATTTGCTTCATTATTCAGACGGCTCAGTTGAGTTTGGAGATGGAACGACTGGAGCAATTAGTGGCATTCGACCCGAGACAATGGCTTTAACTCTTGTCTTGAGTCCAGTTAGAGGTGCTCAGATGACTGGAGCAATTAGTGGCATTCGACCCGAGACAATGGCTTTAACTCTTGTCTTGAGTCCAGTTAGAGGTGCTCAGATGAGTGGGGATAAACGTAATTCCTGGTACAGGCCGCATGAGTTACACAATTATCCTAGTCCTAGTAGACTACCTTTTTTTGGTTTGGGGGGGGGGCGTTGGGTGGTTTTGTATTGTCTGATACAGTTATAGAAGTTAAGCATCTTTGACGTCTATACATTTCATTCGTGTGCTATTTTTAATCTTTTGTTAGATTGTAAATAAAACGTTTGAACAAATCGGAAGGTCTACTTAATTGTTGTTTAAGAATTTTTTCGTCAGTTTTTTTAATTTGTTTACCTCACTGTTTTAGTCTTGATGTTGCTAGTCACCCATGTACGAAACAAAACACACATGACTTAGAACGCACGTCATTGTTGGAGAGTAAGTTTTAATAAAACCATCGGACATTCGACGATCTCGTCATATTGACATTATTGAGTCAGTTCCGTCAGCAAAGCTGTAGTGTCTCTTGGAACTCCGCAAGCCAATTACATTCGACAGTTGCCTGGCCTCTTGTGTGAGTCGCACTATAGGTTTGTCTATGAGTCGCAGTGAAGTCTTGTCATTGGTTTGAAGTAAAGGTTGGTCTTTGAGTCGCAGTAAAGGTTTGTCATTTAATCACAGTGCAGACTTGTCAGTGATTCCCAGCGCTGGTTTGTTAACCTCTGTGAATGAATGAATACTTGTGCAGTGCCGGCCAATCGATGCTTGGTACAGGCCTCACACAGCCGTGTATCATGTATTACGGCTGTTGGGTCATCACCTGATATACTTGGTACAAGCCTCACACAGCCGTGTCTCATGTATTACGGCTGCTGGGTCATCACCTGATATACTTGGTACAAGCCTCACACAGCCGTGTCTCATGTATTACGGCTGCTGGGTCATCACCTGATATACTTGGTACAAGCCTCACACAGCCGTGTCTCATGTATTACGGCTGTTGGGTCATCACCTGATATACTTGGTACAAGCCTCACACAGCCGTGTCTCATGTATTACGGCTGCTGGGTCATCACCTGATATAAGTGGTACAAGCCTCACACAGCCGTGTCTCATGTATTACGGCTGCTGGGTCATCACCTAATATACTTGGTACAAGCCTCACACAGCCGTGTCTCGTGTATTTCGGCTGCTGGGTCATCACCTGATATACTTGGTAGAAGCCTCACACAGCCGTGTGTCATGCATTACAGCTGTTGGGTCATCACCTAATATACTTGGTAGAAGCCTCACACAGCCGTGTGTCATGCATTACGGCTGTTGGGTCATCACATAATATGCCCACCGTTCGGGATTGTTGTGCCTGGTTGCAACTTTGAATGACGTTTCGCCAACGCCCGCCGTTTTGTTATATATTCGTCTCCAACAGATGATGATTCTGTATCCTTTGTCTTGAAATGTGTTTATTATTGAAATCAATACGTTCTTAAAGAAGTCATTTATTTATTTATTAGTTAAAGTAATTTTAATAATTGAGTCCAATAGTTCCAGTTCAGAAATACCTTATCTGCTTTATTCTCTACACTCTACAGTACTCTACACCAGTGCTTCTCAAACTTTTTAGTGTTGCGGACCGGGAGGAATATTTTCCATTTCACCAGGGACCGGTGAACTATTTTCCCTGTACTGACGTGGTAGCGAAATGTCCTTTATTGGTAACTTCTGCGGACCGGCATTGGATGGCCCACGGACCGGCACCGGTCCACGGACCACCACTTTGAGAAGCACTGCTCTACACTATACACAGCTTAGCGCATAAAACACCGGCTTAAATGAAGCTTTATTGTCCCATTTCCGCCTGCCTACGGAAGTCAAACTCTGTATTTTCTTTTTAGCCAGGATTTGTTCCCCTGGCCACAACTATAGTAGTCAGAGTTTGATGGTCAGATGTTTACATTTCTTGGTGCCAGTCCTGGTGTTGGTTTGTTTACAGATTCAAATAAACACATAAGAATGTGTTAGAGTAAAGAAATACATTTTCTGCTGTATTTAAAGACGATAGACAGGTGTTCATGACTTCATCAGTACGCATAAACTAATCAACAAAAGATGTGAAATTAATTTTACATCCTGTTATAATCTACCTTACTATTGACAAACACATTTAATGAAGTTGATCCACGACCAAATGATGTGCAGCTAAATCTTCTGGTCACCCTTGTAATATTATGGGTTTGAGTGGGGGGGGGGATATAGATTGGTTTGTTTTAAATTTAAATTAGTTAAATAATTTTAAAAAAAATATTTTTGTTGAACATGTTTCTTTCTATTTATATTTACACAAAGTGATATTTTTAAAAACTATTTTTTAAAGGAAGAATGCATTTTAAACTATTAATGAAGGGATCCTACATTGTAACTATTTTCAACGTAGTATGCATGGTTAACTTTCATCAAAGTGATAAGCCAAAGGAGTAAGTGGAGGAGTACATAAGGCATAAGGTGGATATTAAGGTACAGCTGTGTGAGTGTGTGTTCCTGAGTTTCCAATATTAACAGAAGACGTGCGCCCGTCCAATAGCAGCCTCGGGTCATGACGTATAAAGCGTCCCCCAGGTGGGCACGTGTGAGTACGAACTTATCCTGATTAGACGTCTGCTTAGTCACGTGACAATCATCGACCAATCGCAGCGCGCAAGCTGTTACTCATGAATGAGATATTTTAAGAGTTTGTTGACAAACCAAATATCCCCCTCCCCTGACCCCCATCTCCGGTCACTTCCACTACACGTGTCTTCGATTTGACCTGGGTTGGTTTGACTTGAAAGCCCCAGATACGTGTCTGGATATCTTGATATCACATTTTTATGCGTTTATACAATAAATTAACTGGGACTAAGATAGGGGTTACCATATAAACATATACAGCTTAATTGATAAAATATGACAATAATATCTGCCCAGGTTTGAACAACATACGGCGTACCGAGTGTTGATAATTAAACAGTGTTGATGTTTTCTTCATTTGCCTCACAAGATGATTGGGTGGGGAGGGGGAGACAATCAAGGACCCTCTATAAATGAAAGGGTTTTGTCATATCTCAGGCCGGACAACGACATATCTCACGTAATGTTACTGTTTTTTGACAAGCTTTTCTGCACAGAGATTGAAGTTACAATACGTGTGAACAGTTTTATTATTCAAGTATTAAACACGTATTTGTGTAGGTCAAGTCAACTAAGCTGACTCAAATTAATGCAGAAATAACAAACTCCAATGAGGTAAGTCTTAAAGACTTCCCGGATACTTGATTCACATCTTTGTGTAATCGATTAACTGAATATCACTGAAATATATCTATGAATGATATGTTAAGGCCGAAAGCTACTTTTCCAATTGGCAATATGATACGCTTTTAGTGACTAACATTTACGTGTAGGTTATCCTTGAATTTTCTTTCTGTTACGACATATAACTTAAAACAATCTGCTTCATGGTACAACTGACATTAGCCACCCCCCCCCCTAAACCCTCCATCCCCGTACCTAACGAATTAATGATGTCATGTTTAACATTTATTGTTTTACCACACGTAGGAAATGAAATCGAAAATTAATACATCGCAATAACCAAACATCAGATATAACCAAACATCAGATATAACCAAACATCAGATATAACCAAACATCAGATACCACCAAACATCAGATATAACCAAACATCAGATATAACCAAACATCAGATATAACCAAACATCAGATATAACCAAACATCAGATATAACCAAACATCAGATATAACCAAACATCAGATATAACCAAACATCAGATATAACCAAACATCAGATATAACCAAACATCAGATATAACCAAACATCAGATATAACCAAACATCAGATATAACCAAACATCAGATATAACCAAACATCAGATATAACCAAACATCAGATATAACCAAACATCAGATACACCAAACATCAGATACACCAAACATCAGATACCACCAAACATCAGATACCACCAAACATCAGATACCACCAAACATCAGATACCACCAAACATCAGATACCACCAAACATCAGATACCACCAAACATCAGATACCACCAAACGTTCTATTTGTCCGAGTGTTCCCCATGCCGCAGCTCTAGAACTTTCACTCAAACAATTTGTTGTTGACTCGCACCGAATTGCCCCAAAAAATGTTTAGGGAATATCACGGGTCGCAAAATTCCGTTATACATGACACTTTGTCGATGTGTGGGGGTGGTGAGGGACATACAGAGACACTTTCTGGATGTGTGAGGGTTGGTGAGAGACATACAGAAACACTTTGTGGATGTGTGAGGGGTGGTGAGGGACATACAGAAACACTTTGTGGATGTGTGAGGGGCGGCGAGGGACATGCAGGGCATGATCGGGTTGATATTAAACTAACAAAAAATAGTCCCAAGTCGATTTGATGTATGCCTCCTAAGAAGGGGACATTTGAAAACAAGAAGATATCGAACTCACGGTATCGGGATTTTGCTGCTGGTGGTGTATCGATACGTTTACAACGACAAGCCGCGTGAGTAGTAATCGAGGCGGGCGCGCGTGCGGAGTTAGCATCGAAGGGAGGTTAAACATTTTTTCCCCTCTTCGGTGATTGGAAATTTGCCGGTGTGAAGAGTAGGGGGGATGTGAGCTTCACAGTCGTGTGAGTAGCAAGGTGGTTGTTACGGTGTTGGCTTAGGCCCGGTGTTTGGTGAACTTTCTTGAGTAAGGATTGCCTCATTGAGTGACTTACTTGTTGGATTATAAGTATTACTATTGTTTAAAATGTTGGTTTGACGTTTCAAGTTATTTGTGTGTTTTTTTTAGGCCCGGTTATTTGCTGACTAACTTGGGCTAGGATTTCCCCAGTGAGTGATTGCTTACTTGATTATTAGTAACAGTTTGGTTTAACGTTAAAAGTTATTTGTGTGCTCTTTTTTTTTAATCGATGACCTATGTTCTTTCTCGTCCAAGAGTTTGTTTAAATGGAACAATGTCCGGAGATTGGTCTGGGGTGGGGATGGTAGAAAAAGTCTGTGTTTACCGTAGGGATTAACTTAAAAGAGAGGTGTTCCACTGAGTGTCAGGTAATTCATTCTGTTCCGGAAGTGTCGATGCCGGCCCGACGTGGACGGTGTTATCGCGTGTCCGGTGTCCGGGGGTCAGATGATTGCGTCAAGAGAAGATCGTTGATTGGATAGAACAATTTCAGGAAACGTTACAATAGGCCAGCGTCACTGGACTTTTTGTTTACGTGTGTTCGTCTCTAAGGGTTGTGTTCATGGTGTCATCAAAAGAAGGATTTCTGTCCTAGATTGGCGACTTTTTCACCGCCCCGGGGAATTGGGGGGGGGGCGTATTGAGAGGGCTTCGCGATCATGTTTCGGTGTCCCAGAAATATGACCCATCAGGAATGTGTGTCACAGGCGGGTCACCGTGAGTGAGGCAGGTCATCGAACTTGTGCCCTCCCAGTGGAGTATTCAATAAAACACGACGTCACTGTTAAATGACGAATAGCCGGTGATACCTTAAATATCTCGAAGAATACACTAGTTATCGCCAGCGTCTTTTGTCTGACATCTTTGTGTATTTAGACATGTCAATGGTCTCTACCACTGACTGCCATAATAACATCAGTCGAAACATTAAATGACATCTCCATGTATCTGTCATTGATACTGTTACCAGAGAGTGATCTGTCAACAACTGATTATAATCTGTCATTGATACTGTTACCAGAGAGTGATCTGTCGACAACTGATTATAATCTGTCATTGATACTGTTACCAGAGAGTGATCTGTCAACAACTGATACTGATTATAATCTGTCATTGATACTGTTACCAGAGAGTGATCTGTCAACAACTGATTATAATCATCGTACTTTAAAATGGTTCGCTAATTATTATTTTGTATTAATTTTTATTGTGTGTATTCTAAAAGAAGTAGAAGTATTTTTTTTACAGCGAAACATAATACAGAAAGGTCCATATTCAAACATGTCTTATTTTTAGCTTACCGTAGATACTCGTTTAAAAGCCGACTTTTTTTTGGACAAAATCTAGGGCAAAAGGTTGGGGGGTCAGCTTAGGTGATTTCTGCACATGGGCGTAGGGAAGGGGGGGCATTTGCCCCCCCCCTACATTGTAGAAAAAAAATTAATTTATTAAATGCATTAATAAATGTTGTATTTTAACTATTACAGCACTAATTTGTAAGTCTTATTAATTTCTAAGGCTTTTTTCAACCCTTATTTTATACTGAACTTGAATTTAATTGAAAATTGTACCTGTATGGCATTGCCAGTTAAAATATAAAAAAAGTGGGATTTTTTTGCCCCCCCCCTGGAAAAATTCCTAGCGACGCCCATGTTTCTGCATGTACATTTAATATCGGTATTGTTATTGTGGATCATCAATGTTCTTTTCTACATTCTACAAGATTCGACTGCTCTACCAAAAGCTATAATACATTATTAAACATCTGCACTTACCTTATTTAATCATGTTAGTTATTTTTGTGAATGTTTTAATCAATTGTTTTACAAATTTTGTTTTCAACATACGAATACGCGCTTTCGCCACTGTTTACTAAAGAAAAAAAGGTAACCCTTGCTTAACAAAGAGCACAAAGACAAAGATACGTAGTACAAAGTAAACAATCATAATGACCGATTTAGCTCGTAGTTAAAAAAAAATCGGTAACTCTTGCCTAACAAAGAGCACAAAGACAAAGATAGGTAGTACAAAGTAAACAATCATAATGACCGATTTAACTTGTAGTTTAAAAAAAAACGTGTAGCATTTTGTTTACGCTGTCCTATTATTTTTTGGGGTCAGCTTACGATCGAGTTACACAACACACATTTAATACTATTCTTTTCCAAAAGAAGAGGGGTGGGGTGTCTGCTTATGAACGAACAGGCTATAGAACGAGTTTATACGGTATATAAGAAAGACAACTCCAGTTAGAGAAGGATGTTCTCTGAATTGTGTTTAGTTCCTTGCTCCTGCCACGTCATTGTCTTTGTCAGGAACTTTTGTTGTAACCACAGCTCGAGCGTGCCGCCGAGTTGGCAGGTGTTGTAGATGTGAACGAGTCGCCCAGGCCGCTCGTCTCTAGTTCACCGTGTGACGTCGCGCTCATCGATCAGAACGTTGAATTCTTTGTCTGCTCCTCCCTAAGACGGTCGGGCGTCGTGTTGACTCGTGTGTACGGCACGGCAGAGAGATGCCTGGGTCTTTGGCGAGGGCACTGCCGTGTTTGGGGTTGGCCAGTAAATGGAACATTGTGCGCTGTTATAATAATAAGCGGAGTTCGTGGTTATTAGGGACACGTGATGGGGCTGTGTGTGTTGTGGTAAACAATTATTTTAAAATATTATTTTTTCTTTGACTTAAAATATTTGTTGTGTTATAAGTTATAGCTTTAAAAAAAAATTAATGTTAAATCATTCTATTTAAATGATTAAAAATATTTCAAATTATTTTACACGTTTTTTGAACTCTTCAAGGCTATGAATTTTAATATTTTTTTTAAAAATTAACTAACTCAACTTGAAATCATCATGAATTAATTGTTCCAAATCTGTCTTGTAAATTTCAATAATTTCAATCAAATTATTTCAATTAAGAAAATGCGTTTAAAAATGGGATGCCCAAATTTAATCTTACCTTTTATAATGACATTTCTTATGATGGGTTATTTGGAGAATTTTTGTTTGATCTAGTGTCCGAAGCTGCGAGCTGCTTTAGAAATCTACAAATAAGCTTTTAAAAATCGATTCTTCTAATGTTAAATATGAATCACACTACAGCAAATAGATCGGCAAGTTCTTCGTTGTTACGAAAAGAGAAAAAAAATTGGTAGTTTCTATTCTTTTTCTCATGGGACCACTTGGTAACAAGTAAACTGAAAATTGTAACTATAGAAACCGTCTATAATGGCATTTTCATATAAAATGTTACCCAGAGAGAGAATGTCGAACGTTAACTCAGTTGTTTCTTCTTTCAACCTTTCAAACATACACTTTACTCCAGACCAACGGTGGCCAAACCGCAGCCTGCGAACCTCATGCGGCTCTTCTGTGTCCACATTGCGGCTCGGGTACAATTTATGAAATATATGTTACAAGTTTTACTGGAAGATTTCCAAGCCAGGTTTGATGACCCCTAGTGCTTCAATGCGGCTCTCAATAATTTTTTAATATATTAAAATGGCTCTCAGTTACTATAGGTCTGGCCACCTCTGCATTAAATCATAGATGTGCTCAGTGTATTAAACATTATTCTAACTACACTCCGTCTTGTTTTACAAAAAACAACAACAAAAACACACAAAAAACTATAAAAATATGGACATCTCTATTGGTATCCTTGTACTAAAATTTATCTTAATTGTAGCCCTTATTTGCTCTATCGTCTCAGTTAGTTCGATTGCAGCCCCTGTTTTCATCAGTACAATATATACGTTTCTTTCTTTTCTTTTTAAAGTCTCTAATATTAGTTGATTTGTAAAGTAGTCTTTGCTTACCAAGTATTTCTCTGACCTCTATCCCTGTTTCCGGCGTCTCTCCAATCGCCCATTTACAGTCCCGCCCGTCCCACCCAACTGTCCTCTAATATCATTTAACAACCGACACCTAAACTATCTCTAGATACTTTCCTAGCCCCCTCTTCCAATCACCTACCCTAATAAGCTCTCCTTTTACCCGGCATCTGACGGTATTGATTCAGTTACCCCCCCCCACACCCCTGTTTTAGCTTCAAATAATGAGATGAACGCCCCCCACCCCCACAAGTTCAACCCCCCCCCCGCGCACCCTTTACCCAGGAGCCGGAAATGACTGTGACTTTCTAATGGAAGCAAACATTCATCCCCGCAGGACACCGGATATCAAATGTCTTAATGTTTATTGGGGGCTTGTATGTTGATGAACTTTTTGATATCACTTCACGTGGCTGGTAGGATGCCCTGTAGGATGAGGCAATAGATGCCCTGTAGGATGAGGCAATAGATGCCCTGTAGGATGAGGCAATAGATGCCCTGTAGGATGAGGCAATAGATGCCCTGTAGGATGAGGCAATAGATGCCCTGTAGGATGAGGCAATAGATGCCCTGTAGGATGAGGCAATAGATGCCCTGTAGGATGAGGCAATAGATGCCCTGTAGGATGAGGCAATAGATGCCCTGTAGGATGATGCAATAGATGCCCTGTAGGATGAGGCAATAGATGCCCTGTAGGATGAGGCAATAGATGCCCTGTAGGATGAGGCAATGACAGATGCTGCACTGACCAGATAGCGACACTGCGCATCATTCTAGGGCAGTCACTAGAGTGGAACTCGCCGCTCTATGTCAACTTTGTTGACTATGATAAAGCCTTCGACAGTGTTGACAGGCAAACCCTGTGGAGATTGCTAAGGCATTACGGGGTGCCACAGAAGATTACGGATATAATCAGAAACATGTACGAAAGGATAAACTGCCGATTTGTCCATGGTCAGCAGGTGACAGATGCTTTCCAGGTGAAGACTGGTGTGAGACAAGGTTGCTTGCTGTCACCATTCCTGTTCCTGTTAGCCATTGACTGTGTGATGAAAACATCTACACAGCAGAAAAGGAATTGCATCCAATGGACCTTGTGGGATCAACTTGATGATCTTGACTTTGCTGATGATCTTGCCCTTCATGCACATACCCAACAACAGATGCAGGAGAAAACAAACATTGTCGCAGCCACTTCTGCTAGCATGGGTCTCAACATACACAAAGGGAAGAGTAAAATCCTCAAAGTTAATGCCACCAGTACATCACCCATTATGCTTGAAGGAGACGCCCTCGAGGAGGTGGACAGTTTTGTTTACCTTGGCAGCATGGTAGATAAACAAGGTGGTACAGATGCTGACGTCAAAATAAGGATCGGAAAAGCAAGAGCAGCCTTCCAGCAACTCAAGAATGTTTGGGTCTCCAACAACTTAGGCAGCAAGTTAAGTAAGGATTTTTAACGCTATGGTGAAATCTGTGCTGCTATATGGAGCCGAGACATGGAGAAAAACGGCCGTAAACCTGACCAGAATACAGTCCTTCATCAACAATTGTCTAAGAAGGATTCTCAGAATTCACTGGCCGGACAAAATCAGCAACCGGGAACTGTGGGAGCGGACAAACCAGAAGCCCATTGAGGAAGAGATTCTCCAGAAGCGGTGGAGGTGGATTGGTCATACACTATGAAAACCTGCTTCTAATACAAGGCAAGCCCTGAAATGGAACCCACAGGGTAAGCGGAAAAGAGGCAGTCCAAGAAACACGTGGCGCCGAGAATTGGAGGCAGACATCAAGAGAATTGGCCATGAATGGAAGATCCTTGAGAAGCTGGCTCAGGATAGAGATGACTGGAGGTATCTCGTAGGTGGCCTATGCCCTTGGAGGAACCGCAGACGCCGACTATGATCGGTGGATGCCCCGCATGGACGAGAAGGCTCAACAACAAAAACAAACTCTTATAAGGCTTATACATTTTGTTTTAAAAATATGTTTCAAAATTAGCTTAAAAATGGAAATATCAAATTCTAATTTAAATGTTTAACTGATTTCTACAGTTTTATCAATTATTTTATTGTTAAATCATTGCATACGAATCCATATAGTGGTGTTAATGGGTCGATCAATCTGGCCTATTTTCTATCATGGTATCAGTATGAGCCATAGCCTGATGCTTCATGAGGAATTGCACTCAAAGCCAGAGATATACATAGTAGAACATGATGACGGTGATAAGAAAAGTGAAGCACATCTCAAACTCAAATATATGTATTCATCATCAAATTAGACTAGAAAAAGGACAGAACGGAGACATTTTAAATTTGATTTGTGACCATGGCTAAACTTGGGATCGTCATATATTTCATTCAGGAAAAATGTTTTCAACCCTAGAACCGATTTGAGCACTCCATGTTAGCCCAAACCTCCAAGTCTATAGTCATGATTCACGACATGGTGTTAGCCCAAACCTCCAAGTCTATAGTCATGATTCACGACATGGTGTTTGCCCAAACCTCCAAGTCTATAGTCATGATTCACGACATGGTGTTAGCCCAAACCTCCAAGTCTATAGTCATGATTCACGACATGGTGTTAGCCCAAACCTCCAAGTCTATAGTCATGATTCATGACATGGTTTTAGCCCAAACCTCCAAGTCTATAGTCATGATTCACGACATGGTGTTAGCCCAAACCTCCAAGTCTATAGTCATGATTCATGACATGGTGTTAGCCCAAACCTCCAAGTCTATAGTCATGATTCACGACATGGTGTTAGCCCAAACCTCAAGTCTATAGTCATGATTCACGACATGGTGTTAGCCCAAACCTCCAAGTCTATAGTCATGATTCACGACATGGTGTTAGCCCAAACCTCCAAGTCTATAGTCATGATTCACGACATGGTGTTAGCCCAAACCTCCAAGTCTATAGTCATGATTCATGACATGGTGTTAGCCCAAACCTCCAAGTCTATAGTCATGATTCACGACATGGTGTTAGCCCAAACCTCCAAGTCTATAGTCATGATTCATGACATGGTGTTAGCCCAAACCTCCAAGTCTATAGTCATGATTCACGACATGGTGTTAGCCCAAACCTCCAAGTCTATAGTCATGATTCAGACATGTGTTAGCCCAAACCTCCAAGTCTATAGTCATGATTCACGACTTTGTGCCCCCCCCCCAAAGTCGGTGTCTTTTGCGCCGAAAGCGTCATTTTCTGAGCTTACATTGAGTCAAGTGTACATTAACGTTGAATGTGGTCTGAACTTATGCGCACTGTGCACCAATAATCAAGTATAGTTATATCTGAATTTGTGAACTATACAAATGGCTTGGAATGGGGTACTTTCTACACTACTGCGTAATCTTTCTCTTCTCATCAATTTCATCACAGAAATAAATCAATGCGCTTATGCACAGAGCATTACTTGCCGGGGATTGGGTATCTTGAAAGCACATCAGAAAAACAAATTGTTCAAAACCTAATCCGATTTCTTCAGTGTTGACCGTCGTTGCTTTTAAAACTATTTTGTTTCCATGTCATAGAATATCAGGAACAGGCCACACGACAGCCTTGTAGTCTAAGCCAATGTTTCCCAATCAGTTGCTGCTGGCTCAGTCATGTATGCGAGAAATCTGGGGACGCCTTGAAATTTAAATAAGGACAGAGGCGTCATTTTCTTTTATCTAATGAACTCAATGTAAATTGTCCCCATTCGTGCTTTGCTTGAATTTTAAAAGTTACAAGTTTATTTAATACGTTTTACAATATCTTTTTGTGTGTTTCAATGAAACCTTTAAAAAATTCAATGTCAAATTCGCAAGTGATGACTTAAAAGATGTAGGCCTACGTGGGAATCACTGTTCCAAGTGTTCCGCTCCTGTCAGCTATTATAGTTTTTGTGTGAAATTTTAGTAACATAAAGATAATCTATACTTGAGCAAAGAAACCGCATCAACAGAATTTCTGAGAGTATGTTGTAATGTACAGTACACAATAGTGGTACTATCATTTAAATCGTTCCAAGTAGAGACTGAATTACCCGTATCTTACTGTCTATACAGGACATGATTGAGACAGAAGTAAGCTATACCATGGTGGTAAAAGAAACGATATATGATATGTATACACCAGGAAAAATAATCGCCTAAATATATAGCATATCTTATTTGAAATGAGTTGCCTATACGTAGTATTCAATAAACGTTTTAATTAAACTCTTTACATGCATCTCCGTGCATCAAGCGGGGGCAAATCGTGTTTTGGAACGATTTCTTAAATTACTAAAATAAAAATAGTTTTTAAATTCGATTTTAAACAAATCTACATTAACATAAATATGCATTAAAAATTTTCTAAATTCTCCACCTCTCTTTTCTATTATTAATTACTTACACAACAATATCAGCACACGAATCGCAGAATTTCAATGCGGGATTTTTAAAAAACAACTATGGATATAATTTGTTCTCAGAAGCGTGACAAGTATAATAATTGTTTCGGGATATAGGGTATAAAAACAAATATTGGAAAACACTGCCCTTAAGTAGCCATGGACTAGTTTCATTATTTATTTTCTTTTGGGCTCTTATACATCAAGACGTTTTGTAATATCAAACAATGGGTGCGCTCCCGAAACAAAAGCCTCAAACAAATGTTTTGATATTTTAATTAAACATTTTATCTAGGTTTACACTGTTAGCTAAATATTCTTAATCTGGTTAAATTCCTGATCGAGTGCCCGACTTTTCTTGGTATCTCCCAACTCGTCTACTCTATACTGTTAACTAAATATTCTTAAACTGGTTAAATTCCTGATCGAGTACCCGACTTTTCTTGGTATCTCCCAACTCGTCTACTCTATTGATAAAGTCTCAATGTTGTGTGGGGTAGAATGTTTTTTTGTGTTGTTGTTGTTGCTTGTAACTTGCAGGGGATAGGCGCTGAGAATAGATTTATTTAAGCCGACTGATTTATGCATAGGCACACAGGGAGCATTTAGATTAAAGATGTTTGATTTATGTGTCCACTCCAGGACAGTTATTTTAGACTCTTGGCCCGGGAGAGATTGGGAGGAGGGACGGAGACCATATATCTCTTGGACGGGGTAACGGGTATATGTAGGCTGAGGTGGAGCGGTGGTGGTGGCTGAGATGGAGCGGTGGTGTAGGCTGAGGTGGAGCGGTGGTGGTGGCTGAGGTGGAGCGGTGGTGTAGGCTGAGGTGGAGCGGTGGTGGCGGCTGAGGTGGAGCGGTGGTGGCGGCTGAGGTGGAGCGGTGGTGGTGGCTGAGGTGGAGCGGTGGTGTAGGCTGAGGTGGAGCCGTTGTGGCGGCTGAGGTGGAGTGGTTGTGGCGGCTAAGGTGGAGCGGTGGTGTAGGCTGACGTGGAGCGGGGGTGGCGGCTGCGGTGGAGCGGTTGTGTAGGCTGAGGTGGAGCGGTGGTGTAGGCTGAGGTGGAGCCGTTGTGGCGGCTGAGGTGGAGTGGTTGTGGCGGCTGATGTGGAGCGGTGGTGTAGGCTGAGGTGGAGCGGTGGTGTAGGCTGAGGTGGAGCGGTGGTGTAGGCTGAGGTGGAGCGGTATTGGCGACTTTTGTTAAATTTTTGATTGGTAAGTTGATACCGCGCTCTGGACTCCGGACCGCTTTGTGCAGACGGCAAATTCGTTTATGTGTTGTTTTTATTGGTGTATTTTATCTGGTGGCTTGAAACTAAAGTACAGCATGAGCCAGCTGTTATTAGCTGTCCACCAGCAGCCCCGCGTCCCAGTGAATCGTCATAGTAGTTGTGTTTAGGGCGTGGTTTGGAAATGGGTAAGAATATTTTCTTTATTATATATATGACCATCATGTGTTCATATTACAATCTGTGATTTGGCCGCTGTGAAAGAAAATTGTCATTGCATCAAGGGGACCCGGGGGTGGTGGGTCTAATGCTATGATGTGTATTGTGACGGTGTTTACAACTGTCAAGGTGTCTACAGTTACGAAATGTCACCTTTACGATAGTCTGTTGTGTCGAGTCATCGAAGAGAAGGTCCTACCGACCAGCATGTTTTAAGTCATTTCAATCAGCCCCTTGCGTATTCTCTGGGAAGTGGTGCGATCGCTTGTGTGAAGATTACACGATGCATCCTTCCTGGTGAGCATCAACAATACGTCAGTTCACGCGATTGTTTAAGAACTTTGGGGTGCGTTTGTGTGTACCCGATGCAGGTAGAAAAAACCCTTGACGGGGCCAAATAGGCGAGTCTGGATGATGTGAGAAATACGGAAAGACGGCTTTCAGGAGGAAGAGAGGAGAGTTAGAAACGGGATAGATAACCTAAAGAAAAACAGTACAGACAAGGCGAACGTGTTAACATCAGAATGGCATTAACAGCAATGCTATAAAGACAAACTTTTAATTGAGTTGGTAAGGAGATGGAAATTGGAAGGATGATGTATTTTAGATATTTTCGGCCACGGTAAACGATTTTCGAAGTTGTTGAGGTTCATCTTCTTACGAAGGCTACATTTATTTTGTCCCGTTTATTTTGAACAGCAACTTTTTTTTTCCAATGTGGAATCCTTATCCCTTCTGTGCCAACGTTTTAAATTGACGCCTTTACTGTGACTAAAGGGGGAATACAACGTTTTAAATTTGACCCCTCCACTGTGACTAAAGGGGAATACAACGTTTTAATTTGACCCCTCCACTGTGACTAAAGGGGAATACAACGTTTTAAATTGACCCCTCCACTGTCAGTAAAGGGGGAATACAACGTTTTAAATTGACCCCTCCACTGTGACTAAAGGGGAATACAACGTTTTAATTTGACCCCTCCACTGTGACTAATCTGGGGATACAAGTGTGCCCTTTGTTTTGTCTACAGACCAAAGATATGGTAAAAGATAACGTAGATCTATTTTTCTTGTTTTGTTTATTTTTTTCATTGCTTATCGGCAAGCCCTAGCGTGACGTCATAAAACAGTTATGCTATTTTGACTATGGTATTGGAGTCGTTCAATAATGTCACTGACGCATCTCTGGTTGGAGTTAAACAAATAACAAAGGCTATTAGCAACACTGTGTCACAGTTAAAATACACGGTGGAAAACAAAGGAAGGGTGGGAGGGGGTGAACAGTTCGATTTGTTAGTGATCAGAGCAATGTTGGAATTGAAAAAAAAACACTAATTTAAAGTCTATTTGTTTACACTGTAAAAAATCTTACCGTAAAATGGCAGTAATTACTCGTGTACCAGCTGCCATTAACATAATGCCTTTATGGGGTGTTAACAGTAACTTACCGCAGCGATAACTTATCGTTTTTGGCTTACCGTTATTTTACGATGGGATACCGTTAACGTTAAGTTAAGATTATTTTTAAAAAAAACGATAACCACCCCCCCTTATTTTAGGGCAGACCCCCCACCCCCATTAATACTGCCCCTTGTTTTAACTGTAGATAATAATTAGCAATACAAACTGGACGCAAGTAAATGAGATAAGTATTTTAAAAATTAATACATTTTTTTATTAAGTCCATTCAGGTCATAACAGTATCAACATTCATCTTTGTGTACATTCAATCAAAGTCTGAGAGATCTTTTAGTAGGCTTGCAACTTTTCTGCTAAGGCCCTTCTTTCTGTTGCTTTTATGTTCATCTCGGCTCCAGGGCCCCTCAAACTAAAGTTAACATTTGAATAAAAACTAATTTATAGTATATTTGTTTATGTTCATCTCGGCTCCAGGGGCCCTCAAACTAAAGATACAATTTGAATAAAAACTGAATGAGTGTGGTAAAGTTTTGCACATATTTATGGTGGTCTTTGTTAGGTTTTGGTAGCTTGGGGTACACGATTGATTGAAATGGGAGCATCCCATGCGTTGATGTCTGCAGTATTCAACTGATTTGGTGACAGATACAAAAGTTATAAACCATTTCAGCGTAGAAACATGATAATGGTGCGAAATGCTAGGCAGTCCAAAGTCTCACTTTCTTACACAAAGGATTTGGACATTTTGATGATATTAATAATTTTTGAAAATCATATGTTAGTAATTTATTTAGTACAACAAAATTATTTAGCGTCAAACGAATGTTAGATTTAATAAAAAACTTGTTAATGTTTCTTAAACGGGTTTTCTTTTCTTTAATTGTTGATCATTGATAGTTTATAAACTTCTTGTTATTATTCAGACCGTCTAAAGAACATCAAAGACCTTTGAGATATTGTTAAATCAATAAGTTTTATGTTTTATTTTATTTTAATCGGAGGCCCATTACAATTTAAACCTAGAGACCCCGGCTAAAGCCCAGCTTTTCCATGTGTTGAGACTGCTCTGTTAGTTTAATGTTTACACATTCTTTTGATCACACTTGGAATTATATTGATATTATTGCTTGTTATGTCAGTGCCAAGAGTGTATTCAGTATCACAATAAGACCAAGATATACATCTGCATCACACATTAGATAAACATCATTTGTAGATAGAGCAAACATTCTATGACGTCATCATTTCAAATCGAATGATTTTTTGCATATTAAAAACAAAATTGTTATCGCAGAGGTAACAGTTTTATCTATTTACTTTGTGTTGGTTACATCTACCATGTTTGTATATATTTTTTGTGTTTGTTACAGTCTCCATGTTTGTATATTTACTTTGTGTTTGTTACAGCTTCCATGTTTGTATATTTACTTTGTGTTGGTTACATCTACCATGTGTGTATATATTTTTTGTGTTTGTTACAGTCTCCATGTTTGTATATTTACTTTGTGTTTGTTACAGCTTCCATGTTTGTATATTTACTTTGTGTTTGTTACAGCTACCATGTTTGTATATTTACTTTGTGTTTCTTACAGCTACCATGTTTGTATATTTACTTTGTGTTTGTTACAGCTTCCATTTTTGTATATTTACTTTAAGTTTCTTACAGCTACCATGTTTGTATATTTACTTTGTGTCTGTTATAGGTACCATGTTTGTATTTTTACTTTGTGTCTGTGACAGACTCAATGTTTGTATATTCTTGGACACTCGTATGGTTTTTACTTCATGGTTTGACTAATTATAATTAGACCTAACTCCACAATACTTACAACAAGGCTACTGACTCTTTTTTTTTAGCGCCTAACAAATTTTTCCACAGTAACACGTTTGCTTCCGGTTTTTGTTGTGAAAACGTGTGGATCAGGAAGCACTATGGATATTTGTCTTACAACTTGACTTCTTACCGTCTTGGTTTTCGGTGCAACTTCAGCAACATGATGATTTGATTTTTGAAAAAAAAGTTTTTAACGGTAAAAATAACGACAAATCTTTTGTTGTACTATTTTTACAACCTATCAGGTGATTGGTTCTCGAACTGTACACATCTCTCATTGGTTTCACTGGTTTTATTGTGTTGTATCGCTATTTTATGTTGTGGATCGAAAAATGTTTGTATCACACAGGCAAAAACGTTAAGTGAACGAATAAAATGAATGATCTGTCGGATTCGATCTATAAATTAATGCGAATACCGAACGTTTGAGGTAAATTACCATTAACATTTTGAGTTGGGTGGGTGTAAAGTGTATAAGAACTAGCCACTTGGTAAATAATTAAGTGTAAGTGGGGATATAATATGACGGCGTTCGAGTGCCGTGGATCCAACACTTTTTAAAGCGAGTCCATAAGTGCAGCACGCATCTTAAAGAGAATATATTTTAACTTGGTTATCTGTTCACGTAACAGTGTCAATGGCCTGGGGTACGAGAACTTTTTGTGGCACATTCTCGATAGGTTGGGTCGACAGATAGCGTGGTGACACCGTTGTGTCCTACTGGGTACAGAGTGGTGACAGCGTTGTGTCCTACTGGGTACAGAGTGGTGACAGAGTTGTGTCCTACTGGGTACATAGTGGTGACATCTTTGTGTTCTATTCGGTACAACGTGGTGACAGCAGTGTGTCCTACTCGGTACAGCGTGGTGACACCGTTGTGTCCTACTCAGTACAGCGTGTTGACCGCATTGTATCTAACTCGGTAGATTGTGGTGACACCATTGCGCCCTACTCGGTACAGCGTGGGGATACCGTTGTGTCCTACTCGGGTCAGTGTGGTTACAGCAGTGTGTCCTACTCGGTACTTGCTGTTATCTACGTCGCTTGAAGTCATGCCAATGGCATAGATGGCCGGCTAGTTGTTTGAATAGCGTGATATGTACTTGAATAAATACATTCCTGAAGCAAAGTCGATTACCCTGCTAGAAGAGTAACACAATAAAGTAGACAGGAAGAGTTATATTTTATGTAATATTTTAACAAACCACTGGGTTTCCTTGGACCAAGTGAAGAATATGTTTAGAAATAACAAACGTGTTTTGTTTTTCTTAAAATTAATATTCCGTAAACGGTTAGTAAACCTCCACTATATTTGTGTATGTCTTTGAGATAGGCTGTAACAATGGGCTGTAACAATAGGCTGTAACAATAGGCTGTAACAATGGGCTGTAACAATGGGCTGTAACAATAGGCTGTAACAATGGGCTGTAACAATGGGCTGTAACAATAGGCTGTAACAATGGGCTGTAACAATGGGCTGTAACAATGGGCTGTAACAATAGGCTGTAACAATAGACTGTAACAATGGGCTGTAACAATAGGCTGTAACAATGAGATGTAACAATGGGCTGTAACAATGGGCTGTAACAATGGGCTGTAACAATGGGCTGTAACAATGGGCTTTAACAATGGGCTGTAACAATGGGCTGTAACAATGGGCTGCAACAATGGGCTGCAACAATGGGCTGCAACAATGGGCTGCAACAATGGGCTATGACAATGGGCTGTGACAATGGGCTGTAACAATGGGCTGTAACAATGGACTGTAACAATAGGCTGTAACAACAAAGTATGAATCTTAGTTAAAGTCGGATAGTACCTTCCACACGGTTACTGCTACTAGTGTTACAAGTTAATTTAAATACTAATGCGTTGTGTGACGAAGCCTTGATATTCTAAAATTAAATATAGGATTATAAGCTATGGTTTATGAATAACTTATAATTTATAGTTAAAATTAAATATTATTATTAATAGTTAGACAAATGTCAGAGTAGTTCAAAGTCTTATCTTTCTTCAAATGCTTTTTTAAATCTCCCTTTCTTAAAGAATTCTATCTCAACTGATATATATATAAATCATGTATAAATATGTAAAGCATATATCGCGCCTAGTTCAACACCTTAGTTTGGTATAAACATCAGAGGCTTGCCTGTCGGTGTCCGAGGTTTTCACCAAACGGGTCTCTATCACACTAAACACAGCTTGGTCCCAAAACGGTCTCAGAATACCCCGGGTAAATAAGGTCGCGCCCCTCTCCCCCTTGGCTACTTCGTTTACTCCTGTGTAAATCAGGCCGTTGCTTGTCTGGTCATCAAGTTTTGAGTACTTTGTAATAGCCGGTCGCCAATCGATAACACATTACAGACTTGTGATCTCTACGGGAGACGCTCTGTACTGGCCTCCCTCCCATTGAACAAACTTTACACTGTCCCATCTTCCATTTAACACACTTTACACTGTCCCATCTTCCATTTAACACACTTTACACAGTCCCATCTCCCATTTAACAAACTTTACACATCACATCCTCTATTTACGAAACTTATCATCATGTTCCTGGCGTTCCTGGCGTCGGTGTTTGTCCGTCAATGACGTGTCTCATTGTGTTTGTCCGTCAATGACGTGTCTCATTGTGTTTGTCCGTCAATGACGTGTCTCATTGTGTTTGTCCGTCAATGACGTGTCTCATTGTGTTTGTCCTGCAACGACGTGTCTCATTGTGTTTGTCCGTCAATGACGTGTCTCATTGTGTTTGTCCGTCAATGTCGTGTCTCATTGTGTTTGTCCGGCAATGACGTGTCTCATTGTGTTTGTCCGTCAATGACGTGTCTCATTGTGTTTGTCCGGAAATGACGAGTCTCATTGTGTTTGTCCGGCAATGACGTGTCTCATTTCCCCCCGTTTTTACCTGTTCATAAAGCTTTCTTGATAAAGGTGTTCTGTTTGAGCTTTTGACACCGCTGATTTTTCTTGGTGTATGTCACCTGAAAGTGCAATTAGAGCTCGATAAACACCGCGACGAACTGTCCTGTTCCAATGTTTTACCTCAGTTATAAGGTGCTTTCTAGACATTAGGTACGGCACGCTACTGTAAGGAAATTGGTAACCGATTCTAAAGTCATATTGCTATACCATATGAGAGCAGACTTTGTCATACACATGCCCTATTAGTGTCGAATTAGTCGATCTGTCGTACCTATATCATATGAGAACATATACGCTATGAGTGAACACTTGGTCCAACCTATAAACTATGAGGGTAGAATTGAATATTTGTGCTATGAGAGAATAATTGGTCCAACCTATAACCTACGAGGGTAGAATTGAATATTTGTGCTATGAGAGAATAATTGGTCAAACCTATAAACTATGAGGGTAGAATTGAATATTTGTGCTATGAGAGAATAATTGGTCCAACCTATAACCTACGAGGGTAGAATTGAATATTTGTGCTATGAGAGAATAATTGGTCAAACCTATAAACTATGAGGGTAGAATTGAATATGTGTGCTATGAGAGAATAATTGGTCCAGCCTATAACCTACGAGGGTAGAATTGAATATTTGTGCTATGAGAGAATAATTGGTCCAACCTATAACCTACGAGGGTAGAATTGAATATTTGTGCTATGAGAGAATAATTGGTCCAACCTATAAACTATGAGGGTAGAATTGAATATTTGTGCTATGAGAGAATAATTGGCCCAACCTATAACCTACGAGGGTAGAATTGAATATTTGTGCTATGAGAGAATAATTGGTCCAACCTATAAACTATGAGGGTAGAATTGAATATTTGTGCTATGAGAGAATAATTGGTCCAACCTATAAACTATGAGGGTAGAATTGAATATTTGTGCTATGAGAGAATAATTGGTCCAACCTATAAACTATGAGGGTAGAATTGAATATTTGTGCTATGAGAGAATAATTGGTCCAACCTATAACCTACGAGGGTAGAATTGAATATTTGTGCTATGAGAGAATAATTGGTCCAACCTATAACCTACGAGGGTAGAATTGAATATTTGTGCTATGAGAGAATAATTGGTCCAACCTATAAACTATGAGGGTAGAATTGAATATTTGTGCTATGAGAGAATAATTGGCCCAACCTATAACCTACGAGGGTAGAATTGAATATTTGTGCTATGAGAGAATAATTGGTCCAACCTATAAACTATGAGGGTAGAATTGAATATTTGTGCTATGAGAGAATAATTGGTCCAACCTATAACCTACGAGGGTAGAATTGAATATTTGTGCTATGAGAGAATAATTGGTCCAACCTATAAACTATGAGGGTAGAATTGAATATTTGTGCTATGAGAGAATAATTGGCCCAACCTATAACCTACGAGGGTAGAATTGAATATTTGTGCTATGAGAGAATAATTTGTCCAACCTATAAACTATGAGGGTAGAATTGAATATTTGTGCTATGAGAGAATAATTGGCCCAACCTATAACCTACGAGGGTAGAATTGAATATTTGTGCTATGAGAGAATAATTTGTCCAACCTATAACCTACGAGGGTAGAATTGAATATTTGTGCTATGAGAGAATAATTGGTCCAACTATAAACTATGAGGGTAGAATTGAATATTTGTGCTATGAGAGAACAATTGGCCACCTAACTACGAGGGAAATGAATATTTGTCTATGAGAAAATTGGTCCAACCTATAACCTACGAGGGTAGAATTGAATATTTGTGCTATGAGAGAACAATTGGTCCAACCTATAACCTACGAGGGTAGAATTGAATATTTGTGCTATGAGAGAACAATTGGTCCAACCTATAACCTACGAGGGTAGAATTGAATATTTGTGCTATGAGAGAATAATTGGTCCAACCTATAACACTATGAGGGTGAGAATTAGAATATTTTGTGCTATGAGAGATAATTGCCCAACCTATACCACGAGGGAAATTGATATTTGCTATGAGAGAATAATTGGTCCAACCTATAAACTCTGAGGGTAGAATTGAATATTTGTGCTATGAGAGAATAATTGGTCCTACCTATAAACTATGAGAGTAGAGTTGAATATTTGTGCTATGAGAGAACAATTGGTCCAACCTATAAACTATGAGGGTAGAATTGAATATTTGTGCTATGAGAGAACAATTGGTCCAACCTATAAACTATGAGGGTAGAATTGAATATTTGTGCTATGAGAGAACAATTGGTCCAACCTATAAACTATGAGGGTAGAATTGAATATTTGTGCTATGAGAGAATAATTGGCCCAACCTATAACCTACGAGGGTAGAATTGAATATTTGTGCTATGAGAGAATAATTGGCCCAACCTATAACCTACGAGGGTAGAATTGAATATTTGTGCTATGAGAGAATAATTGGTCCTACCTATAAACTATGAGAGTAGAGTTGAATATTTGTGCTATGAGAGAACAATTGGTCCAACCTATAAACTATGAGGGTAGAATTGAATATTTGTGCTATGAGAGAACAATTGGTCCAACCTATAAACTATGAGGGTAGAATTGAATATTTGTGCTATGAGAGAACAATTGGTCCAACCTATAAACTATGAGGGTAGAATTGAATATTTGTGCTATAAGTGCACTGGCAATTTTTGTCACTCTTCTGGGTGAAGTTAGCGCGCTGCTAATTCACCCTGATTTAAAATACTGTTGTTGTTATAAAGGCAGATAGGACAGTCGTTGAAGCGTCTGTTGAATCTGTTTGTCACGTCGATTTATGCAGATCAAACAATTAATTTGAATTGCATGAACACGTTTGAAACAAGTCATTTAAATGACTCTGTGTGGGACTAGATCTAGTCATCAATCTTTCAACCACTTCCCGTGGTGTGATCGAGCAGAAATGTTGCCGACACATCGATTTCTGATGACAGTACACGAATAAATCATATTCAATAATTAACGAACAATCTATTAGTTATTTTGTTTAATTTATATCACTCATAAATGAGAGAAGCCGTTGTCACACCCTACGAGAGTAGACTTTGTTACACCCTACGAGAGTAGACTTTGTTACACCCTATGAGAGTAGACTTTGTTACACCCTACGAGAGTAGACTTTGTTACACCCTACGAGAGTAGACTTTGTTACACCCTATGAGAGTAGACTTTGTTACACCCTATGAGAGTAGACTTTGTTACACCCTATGAGAGTAGACTTTGTCACACCCTATGAGAGTAGACTTTGTCACACCCTATGAGAGTGGACTTTGTTACACCCTATGAGAGTAGACTTTGTTACACTCTATGAGAGTAGACTTTGTCACACCCTATGAGAGTAGACTTTGTTACACCCTATGAGAGTAGACTTTGTTACACCCTATGAGAGTAGACTTTGTTACACTCTATGAGAGTAGACTTTGTTACACCCTATGAGAGTAGACTTTGTTACACTCTATGAGAGTAGACTTTGTTACACCCTATGAGAGTAGACTTTGTCACACCCTATGAGAGTAGACTTTGTTACACTCTATGAGAGTAGACTTTGTTACACTCTATGAGAGTAGACTTTGTTACACCCTATGAGAGTAGACTTTGTTACACTCTATGAGAGTAGACTTTGTCACACCCTATGAGAGTAGACTTTGTTACACTCTATGAGAGTAGACTTTGTCACACCCTATGAGAGTAGACTTTGTTACACCCTATGAGAGTAGACTTTGTCACACCCTATGAGAGTAGACTTTGTTACACTCTATGAGAGTAGACTTTGTTACACTCTATGAGAGTAGACTTTGTTACACTCTATGAGAGTAGACTTTGTTACACCCTATGAGAGTAGACTTTGTCACACCCTATGAGAGTAGACTTTGTTACACCCTATGAGAGTAGACTTTGTCACACCCTATGAGAGTAGACTTTGTTACACTCTATGAGAGTAGACTTTGTCACACCCTATGAGAGTAGACTTTGTTACACTCTATGAGAGTAGACTTTGTTACACCCTATGAGAGTAGACTTTGTTACACTCTATGAGAGTAGACTTTGTTACACCCTATGAGAGTAGACGTTGTTACACTCTATGAGAGTAGACTTTGTTACACCCTATGAGAGTAGACTTTGTTACACTCTATGAGAGTAGACTTTGTTACACTCTATGAGAGTAGACTTTGTTACACTCTATGAGAGTAGACTTTGTTACACTCTATGAGAGTAGACTTTGTTACACTCTATGAGAGTAGACTTTGTTACACTCTATGAGAGTAGACTTTTTCACACCCTATGAGAGTAGACTTTGTTACACCCTATGATAGTAGACTTTGTTACACCCTATGATAGTAGACTTTGTTACACCCTATGAGAGTAGACTTTGTCACACCCTATGATAGTAGACTTTGTTACACTCTATGAGAGTAGACTTTGTTACACTCTATGAGAGTAGACTTTGTTACACCCTATGATAGTAGACTTTGTTACACCCTATGAGAGTAGACTTTGTTACACCCTATGAGAGTAGACTTTGTTACACTCTATGAGAGTAGACTTTGTTACACCCTATGAGAGTAGACGTTGTTACACTCTATGAGAGTAGACTTTGTTACACCCTATGAGAGTAGACTTTGTCACACCCTATGAGAGTAGACGTTGTTACACTCTATGAGAGTAGACTTTGTTACACTCTATGAGAGTAGACTTTGTTACACCCTATGAGAGTAGACGTTGTTACACTCTATGAGAGTAGACTTTGTTACACCGTATGAGAGTAGACTTTGTTACACCCTATGAGAGTAGACGTTGTTACACTCTATGAGAGTAGACTTTGTTACACCGTATGAGAGTAGACTTTGTTACACCCTATGAGAGTAGACGTTGTTACACTCTATGAGAGTAGACTTTGTTACACCCTATGAGAGTAGACTTTGTCACACCCTATGAGAGTAGACGTTGTTACACTCTATGAGAGTAGACTTTGTTACACTCTATGAGAGTAGACTTTGTTACACCCTATGAGAGTAGACGTTGTTACACTCTATGAGAGTAGACTTTGTTACACTCTATGAGAGTAGACTTTGTTACACCCTATGAGAGTAGACTTTGTTACACCCTATGAGAGTAGACTTTGTTACACCCTATGAGAGTAGACTTTGTTACACTCTATGAGAGTAGACTTTGTTACACTCTATGAGGGTAGACTTTGTTACACTCTATGAGGGTAGACTTTGTTACACTCTATGAGGGTAGACTTTGTTACACCCTATGAGAGTAGACTTTGTTACACCCTATGAGAGTAGACTTTGTTACACTCTATGAGGGTAGACTTTGTTACACTCTATGAGAGTAGACTTTGCCACACCCTATGAGAGTAGACTTTGTTACACCCTACGAGAGAACACTCACAATTTATGAAAGTAGGCTTGAAGAGGAAGTTTCATAGTCCCGGTTTTCCAAACACATTCTATGGGAATTCTCAAACATATTGTTAGTTAAGTTTCGCTACCGTAACAAAATGGTGTCGGCATATGTAACAATGTAGGCCCGGCTGTGCTCTGTAGGCCAACGAAAAAAAAATCCTTTACTGCCCGGCGATTTCTAAATACCTACTGACTTACTGGGTATTTAATGATCAGAACTCCTCTCTGGCCAACACCAGACATCCTCGACAACGCATGAGTCGCCCTGGCAACCTCAATGATTGAGAGACATCCTGGCAAATTTTAAATGATGCATTTCTTCGTCTTTTTTCCTGGCAATAGCCCTCCATAAACACACCTTGCAGATCTGACCCTGTACTGGTGGTTCACCTGTTATCTCTCAAAGCGCTATCGCAGTGCACAGTATTTCACACTCGTAGGCGGAGCTCCTGTTGACTGAACGGGACTATCGACAGTAGTTCAAAGCGTTACGTCTTGTTGTCTGACTTGATAAATTAAAGTATGTCAATTAGATATATTTTTGGATTTCATTTTAAAATCTTATAACTTTGTCCATCATTTGGAATGGTAGATATTTCAGTCAAGCTGTAGTATTTTTCAGACCTTTGTTAGTGATTAATTTCTCACAAACCTTTCCACATCTAACTCCCATATACGCCAATGCTTTATCTTCTGGGCTTGTTGATTTTTTTCCCCACTCACTGTTCCTACTTTAAAAGTCAGTTATTTCAAAAGTTACCAACATGATATTTGTATGTTTGTGTTCTCTATATGTTTCACGCTGCTCTTATTAGAGTTGAGATCGTGTACATTATGCGTGGATACATTTCGTAGAATTCTTTAGTGTCTTAGCGTTATGTTCAAACTTCTGGACACACCTCCTTGTATGTATCTATTTTATCACCTTTATACATTGTTCACTGTGTGTTCGTTGGGCCGCGTGTTAAACTGTTCACCGATATCTGTGAGAGGCTGCTAACGTGAGCCTAGCCGTGACGACTGTGCTAAACAGTGGTTAACACATATTTTTGCTTCAGCTCCTGCTTGCATCTTTAAATCTGATAGACAACCCAGCCACGTCCAGTAAATACGATTGCACAGAATTACCATTTTCACGGCCTCATTAACTCGAGCACGCCCCCCCCCCGATGCCATTTTGGATGGGACAGGTGTCAACTAATGGTAATTTGAGTTCTTGTTACACCGTCACAGGTTAACTACCCGCAGTTTGACCGAACATTGAGTTGGTCTAGAATGGTGCCAACTTCGTCCCAGTACGAACATGGCTTGAAAAAAAGCAACAATCGGATTTATCCACGAGTTTGTCCGTACTACCCGCTGATAGATCACTCGTCCTTGAATGTATCTATCTAACACTAATGAATGACCAGCCTCCGATACAACGCGCACGCTCCAATCTAGTTTCCTGTTACATCTTTTGTGGCATAAATCATCGTCCTGCGCTGAGCTGACAAGATCTTGCTAGCCACAATAACAGCCGTCCTCCTATAGCAACCGTCAGCCTATTTTTGGCGAGGCTCGTAGACGCATGGCGATGGCTTTATTAGAACGCCCAGACAGTAGTTATATCAGGCTCTAATATTTCAGTCGCATTTTCATGATCTTTTTTGGCCTGAATACGAAGTTCGCGTGGAGAACAGGCTGTGTTCGCCAGGAAAACTCAAAACTCGAGAATTTACCTGTACGACTTGCTAAGACCTACTCACGTTAGACAGGTCTAGAGCAATCGCATCACGAGATTACGTCAGTTCGGGGCCTGACGAAACACACAGGGTTGTTCTCAGACTTAGGATTTATGCCCGACCCCCACCCCGCCGGATATTTCACTCAGTGGTTCCCCATCCCGTCTATTTCACTCAGTGGTTCCCCACCCCTTCTATTTCACTCAGTGGTTCCCCACCCCGTCTATTTCACGACCACCTTATTGTTTTAACACATGGATCCCCTCCATGCACTTCAAGCTCCAAGCATCATGTCCTTATTGTGTCCTCAGCAAGTTGAGCCGCATGTTAGAGACGGGTCAGTTTGGTCAGTATGTCTGAATATCGTACCCTGACCACTAATCCTCACAGGAATTAATCTTGTCGAGATTCCTTTTACACGCCAGAGACTTTTTGATAACTATATTTTAGGATTGAGGGAGGAAAAAGGGGGGGGGGCTAAGTCAAGTTTAATTTTCTGTTGTACATTTTTCATACAAAGAAACAACACATCTTTAGTTAAAGTGAATAGTAACGAACTGGCATTCTTTATAATAAACGTGCACCTCATAATTCAGTCCAGGAACCACTATTTTTTTAAAATATTTTTTTTCATGGTTTTGTTTTCCTAAAGAACAGTCTTGGCCCCAGTGAGTGCTTACAAGTAAGGCGAAGAGCTACAATACGTGTTAGTTGTTTGTGTGTTTGGGAGCGCGCCAACACGTTGCTGTCTGCAACTACCGCCATTAAATTTTCCGTTTCGCTGACTAGAATCTCTGCCAGGCATGTGTAGAGGGGTTGCTTTTTTTTTAAAACGCCACCCCCCCCCCTTTTTTTTTCTTTCTGAACAGTGGATGCGTCAAATCTTTTTTAGAGGAATTCTTTAACAATATCCGGTTTAATGGATTGTTTCGTTTTTTACAAACTTCAAAATTTACAGATCACTCCAGCTGAATACCGTCAAAGTGATAAAAAGAAAAACAAGAATAATTTGCATGCTATTATGTTAACCACAGCTTTCAACGTGAGGGCCAATGGCCTTTCTTGTATTGATTTTAATCCGTTTCCATGCCATTAACACTCGCTACGTCATTCTTCATAATTAAATTGCCATGGGACGGGAAACTTGATTTCCAGCTTGGAGGCCGTTAATGTTTTATGAGGTACCGATCTTACAATTTGAAAGCCTTACTTTGAACTTGACTTATCTTCCCCTGTCTCACTTAGCTGGCGTGGTGATGTAAGAGTCGTTTAAATAACGCTAAGCCTCATGAATATTCATGGCTTTCCTAATTGGTTCGACAGGTAGAATTTGGTGCACGGGGCCTTTCAGCATCGGCCGATGATCGGACCGACATTTGCCTAAAACTCATTTATGTTTTTTGTGTATATGTACAATGTACATGGTATGATTGGTCTGACATTTTCCTGAATCTCAAGTATGTTGTGTATGTACATAGCATCGTCTTAAAAATTTAGATTTTTGATATTGTAATGGAAATGCTTGGTGCTCACTAGTGCTTACGTTAAAGTTTGTCTAGTGTTTTTAATTTGCTTAAGATCAGTATTTAAAACAAAACGTAACGGTGGGCGAAGTCAAGTAACTAGTAACAGTCAACTAACTGGTATTGTGCAAGTAACCAGGTTTGTTACGTCAATAATTTAAATCGGTGATTATCTTGATCGGAAGTTGGAACTACAGGTGTTTTGCTGTCACTGAGACTTATGATGTAGGAGTGGTTGTTTTCAGTGTAAAGATCAAAGAGCACCAGGTGTCAGTGAGTGTTAGGTTCATAGAGCACCAGGTGTCAGTGAGTGTTAGGTTCAAAGAGCACCAGGTGTCAGTGAGTGTTAGGTTCAAAGAGCACCAGGTGTCAGTGAGTGTTAGGTTCAAAGAGCACCAGGTGTCAGTGAGTGTTATGTTCAAAGAGCACCAGGTGTCAGTGAGTGTTAGGTTCAAAGAGCACCAGGTGTCAGTGAGTGTTAGGTTCAAAGAGCACCAGGTTCAGTGAGTGTTAGGATCAAAGAGCACCAGGTGTCAGTGAGTGTTAGGTTCAAAGAGTGCCAGGTGTCAGTGAGTGTTAGGTTCAAAGAGTGCCAGGTGTCAGTGAGTGTTAGGTTCAAAGAGCACCAGGTGTCAGTGAGTGTTAGGTTCAAAGAGCACCAGGTGTGATTGAGCGTTAAGATCAAAGAGTACCAGGTTTTAGTGATTGTCCTGTTTAAATCGTAGCATACAGTTATAGTGGGATCAACCATCTTAAGATGTATTCTAGAAGTCATTTCTGAAACCTTGTCTTTTGGAAATACTTTTCGTCTATTCAGTTCTAACATGTATTTTTATCCCAATAGATTGGAAGTCATAAATCATTCCGATGTCATCTATGAAACTTATTGATTTATTATTTCGATTACTTTAAAAATAAAAAAAATTCCTCTTCTCCTTCCATCATGGGGGACGCCTGGAGATGGCCCGATATATGCTGCGACGATTACTCTCCCTTCCATCATTGTCGGTCAACTTCTCAGCGCAATTTCTGTGTGGCCAGAAGGGCCGTGGCGAGACATTTAGAGTCCATTCAATTGCTTTCAGTAATCAACAACAAAAAAGCCAGTGGCTTTGCGTCCACTGTCAATATTTTCGGACGTTTCGACCCCACCCTCTTCCCGAAGGTATTTCATTCTGTTGATAGGACCCGTGATTCTCCATTCAATGGGAGATAATTGAGTCTCACGCTCAGACTGAGCTCCCATTAGCTGATGCTGAAGGCAACTGGACCAGGTCAAATAAGTCAGGGTCCCGACCAATGTTCCCATTAAGCTGCGTGGTGCGCGGCCACGCAGATATTTGACAGACACCGCGCAGCAGTTTGGAATTACCGCGCAGCAAATTTGCTAAAATATTGCACAAAATATGGATGCTGAGCAACTTTGCACACGAGTTTTATGACTTTGCACACGGACCAACGTTCCTTAGAGGGAACATTGGTCCCGACTCTTGTCATGGACATGTGTCTCTCTCGTCTGTCAGTCTTGTTTGAATCAAGTCATGAATGCGACGAGGTTGTACGGCATATTTCATTGATTTGGTACGGGATATTTCATTGAAGTTTGGTACGGGCATATTTCATTGAGGTTGTATTGCAAATTTTATTGAGATTGTATTGAAAATTTATTGAGTTTTTATTTCACATTTCATTCAGGTTATATTTCATATTTCATTGAGGTTATATTGCTTATTTCATTGAGGTTATATTGCATATTTCATTGAGGTTATATTGCTTATTTCATTGAGGTTATATTGCATATTTCATTGAGGTTATATTGCTTATTTCATTGAGGTTATATTGCTTATTTCATTGAGGTTATATTGCTTATTTCATTGAGGTTATATTGCTTATTTCATTGAGGTTATATTGCTTATTTCATTGAGGTTATATTGCATATTTCGTTGAGGTTATATTGCATATTTCGTTGAGGTTATATTGCATATTTCGTTGAGGTTATATTGCATATTTCATTGAGGTTATATTGCATATTTCATTGAGGTTATATTGCATATTTCGTTGAGTTTATATTGCATATTTTCGTTGAGGTTATATTGCATATTTCGTTGAGGTTATATTGCATATTTCGTTGAGGTTATATTGCATATTTCGTTGAGGTTATATTGCATATTTCGTTGAGGTTATATTGCATATTTCGTTGAGGTTATATTGCATATTTCGTTGCGGGGATATTTCTTAGAGATAGTATCTGAACGTGCACCGAGATTTTATTTTATTTGTTAAATCCTTTATATAAACTCGTGGTGTCTGCTTGCGCCCTTGCTAGCTTGTCGCCAAAACTTTGGATCTATTTTAATCCACTTCCTCGTAAGCTAGCGAGCTGAAATTTAGCAGGCAGTTTCGTGCCGATGATAAAATGATGTATCAAAATTTCAGATCGATTGCATGTGCTGTCATTAAATTATTGAATTTTAGATTATTTTACTTATTCTCTATATATCATGTTATTTTTTGAGATAGGGTGTCGCGGTGCGTATTATATTGAACAACCTTTCTGTCGCGCAATAAGGTGCGTATTTTATTGACAAAACTTTTTATAAACATATTCCTGATCGGTGCGCATTATATTAAACATGTTTTACGACACAACTGCAATTTTGGCATTTTGGATGGTCTTGCGCTGCGTATTATAATTAACATTCTTTTAGTTACTTCTCGTACATAAAGGATTTATAGTAAAAAACGTGTTTTTTTAGTTGTTTTTATATTCAGACGCTATTTTCATACTTCATTTAGATTGTATATATGCACCTTTTATTGATATTATATTGGCTATTTCATAGAGATGGTATGGTTTTTTCATTAAAATCGTGCTGGATCTCTGGTTCAGATTTTATTCCATGTTTCAATAAGAAATTATTGCTTATATGAACAACTTCGACTCCTAGTTTTCTTTTTCGTTACTTTTCAAACCTCATTTTCTTATTACAGTGTGACATTTTTCAGATTCTAATCTACGTGTTTCATTTGACAAACTTTAGTATCCTTATTACCTTTTTACAAACTCTGATTTCCTTGTTATCTTATTACAAAGTCTGATATTCTTATTTTCGTATTACATTCTCTGATATATGGTCTATTTTTTGTGGCCTTTGATATTCGTTTTCGTCTTATTATAAACCCTGATGTCCTTGTTTTCTAAATGCAGACTCTGGTATCCTTGTTTTCCTTTTTCAAATTGATTATTTATTTTCCTTGGACCATGAGTTGAATGAAAGCCACACTGCCACTTTTGTGCATGCGCATGCGTGGGATCGCCGACCTGGAAGTGAGCGGTCGATAACACCGTCTTGGTGGTCGCTGAATGTGTTGCTGGGTTGAGAAGAAACTGGTGCAAGCGCCAGTCATATGAGCTCGCCCTTACATCCTGCTCTACATACATTACATCAGTGGGCATCTATGACAGGATTAGGTAAATGTATAACATATAAACAGGGTATTAGTAGGCCTGACAGGACGTACCACAACAGCGAACGTTTCGGCAGAGCCTTCCTCAACGGACGAATAGTACACAAATGAAACGAATATAACGAAATAATAAAAACACTTAACTGCGGTGAAATCCTAGTAGTCCAGTAGCCCATTACTTTCATGACAGGATTAGAGCATCACTAGATTATTGCTATTACATATTTAAAAAATTGAACGATGTGTTGTTCCCAGCCATACAATTTTAAAAAAACGTCTGAGTGGTTGTAAACCATTCAAAAATGGACTAGTTGGTAGTTCAAGACTTTTCATATCTCATTGTTTTATGTTTGTACCCTGGACAAGTTTATTTTTCTTCAAAAACAATTATTAGTCCTCACTGAACCATTTAAAATGACTGGGTGTCGATGCATATGGAGGTCGGGATGGCGAGGCATATGGAGGCGGGATGGCGAGGCATATGGAGGCGGGATGGCGAGGCATATGGAGGCGGGATGGCGAGGCATATGAAGGCGGGATGGCGAGGCATATGGAGGCGGGATGGCGAGGCATATGGAGGCGGGATGGCGAGGCATATGGAGGCGGGATGGCGAGGCATATGGAGGCGGGATGGCGAGGCATATGGAGGCGGGATGGCGAGGCATATGGAGGCGGGATGGCGAGGCATATGGAGGCGGGATGGCGAGGCATATGGAGGCGGGATGGCGAGGCATATGGAGGCGGAATGGCGAGGCTATATGAGAGGCGGGATGGCGATGGCATATGATGGATGGCGGGATGGCGAGGCGAGGCATGGTTTTGTCTGCCTTTAACTAGAGAGTTCAAATTATCATCTGAAATTCTAGAACGCCCTGGAAATCTCATGGAATTGTTTAAAATGTCTGAGGACAACTCCGTAAATTACAAAATTTCGCCTGAAATGTCCTGCATTTTTTTTAATGCCTGAAAAAATTCACAGTATTTTCTCTCTCTTTTACTCCCTGTGCGAAGCACATATTGATTTTTTTAATTTAAAGGCGATTCCTTTTTGCTATGTGCTTTCTTTGTTATAAGCTTATCTTTAAAACATAAATTGCAATCAGTCTGTGTCAGGCGGCATTCTTCTACATCCCATAGGAAGCAAAACAAATATTTTAAAGTGTAAAATGCCTGACAAGTTTATCAACCAAAGGGTTATTTATACATTGTTTGCAAATGAACAAGCAGTAATCGAAAGTATGCTATTGGTTAACACATTTTTTTTACATTTTCTTATGTAGCAGTTATTAAATATGTATTTGTGGTTTCATATTTGAAATAATCTTTGTATCAGAAATCGTATAAAAAAACATTTTGTTATAAATCTTAACTCATTATAAAGCAATAGTCTAATGTAGGTATTTCATTATAACTCTTTATATCTTTCAATGTAGCCTTTGATCGAATGTAGGTATTTTGCTACACATCTTGACATCTTCAAATATAGAAGATATTGAGTGTAGGCATTTGGTAATAAATCTTCGCCCGAGCAATCAGTCGTATATAAAAACTGGGTATTTCCTTTAAGCGGCCCGTTTCAAAGCGTTGTTCCATTTTTATTCTGCCTTCATTTCCCTGGGGTATTGGGAAGATGTCTATCTCACTTTATCTTCATTAATTGTGGTTGGTACACTTCCTGCTGGTACCTCCAGCTACCACTACCCACCTCCCATGTACCCTCTGCTGCAACCACCACCATCACCTCGCTACAACCCTCCCCAACCACCACCATCGCCTCGCTACAACCCTTTATGAGACCACTGTTCCCCCAACCACCCATCGCCTCGCTACAAACCTTTATGAGACCACTGTTCCCCCACCACCGCCACCACCCCACCCTCTCTCCTAGAGTGCCTGATCTAGAGCACTAATCATTGTCTCTGCTTGATGGATAGGTTAACGCACTTCAGTTTGGGCGGCGAGCCTAAAAAAAAAGGGATCAAAATAATGAAAAGCTTACGGCTCCTTACTCCGCCAAGTGACGTCAAGCGCGGTATTAGAATTACTGATTTAAAAAAAAATGTTTTTAAACAAAAATTCATATTCAATAAGTTTTTTAGAATCTAAACACTTAATGTGAATTATCTGTGCTTGTCATATATATTATTATTATTTCATAATTTCTATGAACGCCCTATGAATAGTTTTCACCCATGTAGTCTGTACACATTTGTTTTAGTTCGTTTTAGGATGCAAATTTATATCCTTAAGATTTACCTTGTGGCCTAAACATATTAAAAGCTGAAAATCGGTAAACAGTTAAGTCTTAATACAGGATTGCAATCCAAGTTGTATTATGATGTTCTGGTTGTTCGATAGCATCTGTTTAACAACCGCCTGCTATGATAATATTTCATACGGTTTCATACGAAATAAAGCACATAGTTTTTTTTGTGTGTTAATTTAAGAGACGTTTTGTTGCGTTGACGTCTTATGAGCTTGCGAGTTGTCTTGACTGAGTATGGAACTCGTGTGTGGTAGTGGACTCGTGTGTGGTAGTGAACTCGTGTGTGGTAGTGAACTCGTGTGTGGTAGTGAACTCGTGTGTGGTAGTGGACTCGTGTGTGGTAGTGGACTCGTGTGTGGTAGTGGACTCGTGTGTGGTAGTGGACTCGTGTGTGGTAGTGGACTCGTGTGTGGTAGTGAACTCGTGTGTGGTAGTGGACTCGTGTGTGGTAGTGGACTCGTGTGTGGTAGTGAACTCGTGTGTGGTAGTGGACTCGTGTGTGGTAGTGGACTCGTGTGTGGTAGTGGACTCGTGTGTGGTAGTGAACTCGTGTGTGGTAGTGAACTCGTGTGTGGTAGTGGACTCGTGTGTGGTAGTGGACTCGTGTGTGGTAGTGGACTCGTGTGTGGTAGTGGACTCGTGTGTGGTAGTGGACTCGTGTGTGGTAGTGAACTCGTGTGTGGTAGTGGACTCGTGTGTGGTAGTGAACTCGTGTGTGGTAGTGAACTCGTGTGTGGTAGTGAACTCGTGTGTGGTAGTGAACTCGTGTGTGGTAGTGAACTCGTGTGTGGTAGTGAGCTCGTGTGTGGTAGTGAACTCGTGTGTGGTAGTGAACTCGTGTGTGGTAGTGAACTCGTGTGTGGTAGTGAACTCGTGTGTGGTAGTGAACTCGTGTGTGGTAGTGAACTCGTGTGTGGTAGTGAAATCGTGTGTGGTAGTGAGCTCGTGTGTGGTAGTGAACTCGAGTGTGGTAGTGAACTCGTGTGTGGTAGTGAACTCGTGTGTGGTAGTGAACTCGTGTGTGGTAGTGAGCTCGTGTGTGGTAGTGAGCTCGTGTGTGGTAGTGAGCTCGTGTGTGGTAGTGAACTCGTGTGTGGTAGTGAACTCGTGTGTGGTAGTGAACTCGTGTGTGGTAGTGAACTCGTGTGTGGTAGTGAACTCGTGTGTGGTAGTGAACTCGTGTGTGGTAGTGAGCTCGTGTGTGGTAGTGAGCTTGTGTGTGGTAGTGAGCTCGTGTGTGGTAGTGAGCTCGTGTGTGGTAGTGAGCTCGTGTGTGGTAGTGAGCTCGTGTGTGGTAGTGAGCTCGTGTGTGGTAGTGAGCTCGTGTGTGGTAGTGAGCTCGTGTGTGGTAGTGAGCTCGTGTGTGGTAGTGAGCTCGTGTGTGGTAGTGAGCTCGTGTGTGGTAGTGAGCTCGTGTGTGGTAGTGAGCTCGTGTGTGGTAGTGAGCTCGTGTGTGGTAGTGAGCTCGTGTGTGGTAGTGAGCTCGTGTGTGGTAGTGAGCTCGTGTGTGGTAGTGAGCTCGTGTGTGGTAGTGAGCTCGTGTGTGGTAGTGAACTCGTGTGTGGTAGTGAACTCGTGTGTGGTAGTGAACTCAGAGAGAGTGGCTATAAATGTAATGTCCAGGTGATAAAAGGGGTAGTTGTTACTCAGACCACATACTGTTGACGTCTAGATACTAGCAGTAGTGATGTACAGTTAAGACTATTGAATGATAGACTATTACATAGTATAAGAAGGCCTCAAGACTATGACCTAGTGACAGCCGTTGACCAAGGATCAAGAGCAGTACTATTACGGTTCATATTAAAGTGATTAAAAGATGTTGCATTTTTAAATCCTTTATATTAACTCGTGGTGTCTGCTTGCTTGCTTGCTTGCTTGAGTGCCGAAAAAACTTTGGATCGATTTTTAACCCACTTCCTTGTAAGCTAGCGAGCTGAAATTTTGCAGGCAGTTTCGTACCGATGATAAAAACGATGTCTCAAAATTTCAGATCGATCGCATCCTTTGTAATTAAATTATTGAATTTTTAGATTATATTATTTATCTCTATGTATCATGTTATTTTTTGAGATCGAGTGTCGCGGTGCATATTATAGTGAACAACCTTTCTGTCGCGCAATAAGGTGCGTATTTTATTGACAACACTTTTTATAAACATATTTTGTGATCGGTGCGCATTATATTAAACATGTATTACGACACATAACTACCATTTTGTATTTTTGGACGGTCTTGCGCTGCGTATTTTTATTATAAGACACATTCTTTTAGTTATGTCTCGCTCATAAAGTATTTATAGTCAAAAACTGGTTTTTATACGGTTTTTAAAAATTTAAGTCCGATATTTAAAACAAATTAAATGACGATTTACTTTACAGATTTAGCATGAGTAGAAATAAGGCTCCTGATTATTGCTGTTACTTTACTACCCTCCGATCTCGATAAACTAGTTGTCCTTGATGGTATGGCCATAGGCTAACTCGCCTACAAAACATTGACTACCCTTTACCTTCTAAAATAGAATGTTATCCCGGCGGTGTAGAGATCCAGATATACCCTCTGGTACACTGCTTATTGCCATGAAGTACCGTGGTACAAATCAGTAAACAGTGCACAATCTAAGAGCACCTGTGCTAAAGTGCCGATGCGCAGTCAAGTTTCATCCTGCCCTCAATCTGCCATTACTTCTCCCCACCCCCCACCCCCGGCTTTCACCGTGCAGATACATAAAATACATGATTTGTTGAATCCTTCAACTTTATGTTCAAGGATGCACACCGTGGTGGGTTGACTTTTTTGTTAACGGCGTTGGTCAGCGTGTCCAATAGGGATACTGTGGATTTGGTATCGCCATATAAGACTTGCTCATGATTAGTCAGAACATAACGTCCGATATATTTCTTTGTGGTTCTGTATTCAAACTGTCCGTCTCGAAGATGAAGCCATACCTTCCGAATCGTCCACCGAATTTCTTCAGGGAGATACGTTGAAACGATGCCATAGAAAAATGAATACTTTGGGCTACGTTCGCAAATCTGGTAAAAATAAATACATAAATGTATAACTTATTATTTTTGAATTTTTTATTAGTTCTCTAAAATCGCTCACTAGATATCGTTACTATATAAAAATACCAAAAAACGCGATTTCTAACCAAAACTTTGATGAACTACCACCGGTCGAATGTGCCTTATCCTAAGTCTCTCCAGATGGTCGCACCCTTGGGTCTCCCACCTAGAAGTGGTGACGCTATCAACGAGCTATGGTGTTATCATCTTTCAGGTTGTAGTTTTATCATACGCATTGTGATGTTTTACGGTGGTTTAAGATTTTATTATATGGGTTATGATGTTATTCATTCAATGGGTATGTTATCCTTAGGTTGATGATATTATCCCAAAGTTCTGCTGTCGTCGTATGGATTATGATGTTAGTCATTCAATTGGTATGCTATCCTAAGATTGATGATATTATCCCAAAGTTCTGCTATTATCCCATGAGTTGCGGTGTTACCCTGAGGATTTGTTGCGGGTGGGATCGGGTGGGATCAATTTCCTAGTTTTCTTGTTTGTAATTTGTAGGATCTGCAGTAAACATTGTGTCTATAGATAGCATCCGATAGCTTGGCCTCTGGCCCGAATTCTTCCTTTTCATTACAGTTACTTGACCTATATCTCCCGGTAACAGAACCTCTTCTTTCAGTGCATTGTGTTAAATACATTCGAGGAAGTCATTACCAACAAGTACATTAAAATCGTTGGTTTATTTGAGTTTGAATTTCCGAAATTCCGCACTCCACTTGAGTCAGCTCAATGTAGAAGACGTTTGCTGTGCCATTGTAGTTGTTAGTCCGTGCGTGTAGCGATATCAGTTCGTGTGAGCTAAAGTCAATAAAAAAAAACGAATTAATTTTCTGATAAATGATGTTTCTATTCCTTTTGTTCACACACTTACTATAGTGCTGTTGGATTTATCTTTCTGGAGTCACTTCGATGTAAATAAAAGTAAACTATTTTTACCGACACAATCATTTTGAGCTGCGATGGCTTGATGTAAATTCCCAACTATTTAGAGGAGTGGATTAATTGGTTTTATAGCCCAGTACCATTCGGCAGCCTCGCCTACAACAACAACTCGCCAACGGGCGAGAAAACTGTGAACATCAGGCCAAAGGTTAACGCCGCCCAGTGTTTTCGTTGTGCTCGTGTATTTCAAGATGGACCTCCGGGAGGAAGACAAGGAGGTTCTAGAGCCGCTCAACCCGCCCCCGCCGGCCACAGAGCACGTCGCCACGGAGGTGGGCGGCAGGTTTAATGTCCAGAAGGTCGAGCGGGCCGACGAGCCCCGACTGCTGTCCAAGCGTCCGTCAGTGGAAGACAGCACCGCCAAGGAGGAGGTCAGACCCGAGGAGGACGAGATCCTAGAGGCGGAGGATGAGTTCGTAGAGCTGGAGGTGGGGGAGGGTCGTCAGAAGAACTCAGGTAGGTTGATGTTGTGGTTGGGGGTGACGGAGTGTAGGGCAGGGGGAGTCGCGGGGTCGTCGTTTTTGTGTCCCCACCTTATCAACCAAACTCTATCTCAAAACGCTTCAGGTGGCTACACAGCTAAAGGTTGATCCATAACAATCAGTTGTTGAAAACAAATTCATGTTATAATTCCGAAAACCCTCTAAACGTCATCCTAATTTTTGTACCTCGCCCAAACCAATCTCTTATCCAGTAGTCTTCCCCCGCCATCTTTTCATTTACTCATTTTTCCAATCCAACAAGCCAAAATTCAACATGCTGTGAAAAGCCCAACTTTACAAGAATACATTACACATACCAACTATTTTATTCAACAGCTTCTTCGAAAATGCACCAAACCTTACACATCCCTAATCCTAGTTGACGAGACTACAATGACACCTCCACTACACGACTGATGGTTTAGTTTATTTTGTACGTAGTGACAATACATGTCATGTATCGATATCATGCAGCTGGACGACCCACTTCTTAGCGTGACAAAATATTTAACACGTGTGAGTCACTCTTAGCATTAACATTCATGTAGACGAAATCATCCAGCTTCAGTCAAGACATTGAGTTCTATCTATTATCTCTTCAAAATTTAGACCCTAATCTTGACTGACATAAGAGTGTTTCAATATACAATGGCTCTTCCGATTTCAGTGTGAATGTTTCAAAATCATATCAGTATCAGTGTGTCCAAATACATCACTCCAATCTGTGTCATTGTGTTCTATACAAATAATCAATAAGTTCGCCATTCGCCATATATCATTCGACGTGGGCCGTTGAAACCACACGAAATGTTGAGGCAATAGCTTTGAAACTATTTGCAATTATTCGAAAACGTACATATTGCTTTAAATCCTTTGCACGGAAAGGTGAGAAAATGGAGACCAAATAATTCAGTTGGCATCTCGTATACTCCTGATATGAATGATAGATATTAACAGTTTTTAACTCATAAAAGAATGGAGTTGGGCTGGGCCTCTACCTAAACCCATGTTTCAAGATTGAGCACTAGGTAAAGGGCTGACTTCTGACTCAAAAATAAGCCAGTTTGAAAACAAATGATGGCACGAATTACCACTGATTCATGTGAACGTGATGGATAACATTTTCAGAAGAATAACCGAAATGATAAATGCGCTTTCCAACAAAATATCTATTTAACTATTGAATATGTCCTAAAGTAACTGTCTATTTTACTATTGATGTCCATTCATAGGGCCGGCGTGCTGTCGCCACACAACGCCCTACATGAGGGTCCTAATCTGAAACTCCAATAATTGTGTACCAAATTAAGATCAAACTATTTTTATGGCGTAGCTCCGATCTGCATTCGGCTCGAGTTTGTATTCAACTGACCAGCGGGAAGTTAGTATTGATTCCGTTTACCTCGGGAATGAACGAGAAAATCTTTTGAAAATATTACTGCTTCCGTTCCGGAAACTGGGATATTTTCACTTGCCAGTGGACACGATTAGCCACCCGTGTAGTTCTTCACTCACGCTGTTTGCAAAACTATGATAAACAAGCGACGGGCATTAGGACGGCGTGCAGTTGCTAGACAGACCGTGGGGACCGGGGCTAAACGTGTCAGAGAACTCGGCCGGAACTAGCGTTTTTAAATAGCACATCATAGACATTAGACAATCAGTCATTAACGTTATGGAATCGCACTCACTGACATAATACAAAGATTGACTTACTGTGATAGCACACATGGAAATAAAGTTTACTCTGACTTGCTGTGATAGCACATAACAGACATAATAATAATACATTCGTTGAGTTTATTTGATATCATACATACATAAGCCATACACCGACTTATTGTCACAGCACGTAATATACATATTCATATTCCATTCATTGCCTTTTTACTTTCAGCAGTACACTGTAACTTAATACATACCTTGACTTTTTGATAGCACCCATAGACGAAATACATATTATATTAATACCACTTTATCAACCCAGTCACCGATCACAGGATCTTATAAAGCAAGTAACAATTAGAGAGAAATGGAATTTGTGACTGGAGAGAATCATTTTATTAAAACCCGCAGCTATACCTATGGCCAATCCACAGCTATTTATATGGACAACCCACAGCTATATCTAAGATCCACCCACAACTATATCTATGGCCAAACCTCAACTATATCAATGGCTAACCCACAGCTATATATATGGCCAACCAACAGCTATATCTATGGCCAACCCACAGCTATATATGTGTTCCACACACAGCCATATCTATGACTAATGCACTAGGTTTGGCTCTAGTTTTTCTTAGTATTTCATTGTTAACATTCGCTTTAGAGCTAGATAAGATGAGAATTAACACTATTGTTTTATGATTGAAACTGAAAAATGCTTGAGAACAGTGAACACAAATTAAACACTTTACCGAAACTTTATCAATATTGGATGTTAACTTGTAATAAGTTTGATGTCTTCAAGAGAAAAAATAATTTTAAAAAATAATAGTCATGAGATAAATACATATTCTAAATAAGATGAAAATACACAACGATCTAGATAACGTGAGGTTCTGTTTTTTTTTAAAACATATAACATCAACAGGCAGATTAAGTTGCCAATATGATGTCATTTTAAAAAAATTCCAAAGCTCGCTTTATGCCGAAATATAGTATTTCTTTTAAGGATATTTTTTGCATGTCATTAGTTTTCGCTTTGGAAGTAAAAAGGAGTGGAACATGAACTATTAATAAAGTGAAACACGCGTGCGATGGCAAAAATTCAGATGCTTAGACGGCGCGTTTTTTGTAAGGAATATTTGGTCAAGTTCCTCTAGTAGATGGGATTTATCTCAAATATTACTACGCCATTGTTTAGTACATCCTTTTGTTTTTTGCCGCGATTAAGTATTAAATTAGTTTTTAAAAACGAACACTGCCATGAGCCCCTTTAAGAAAGTCGTATAAATAATATCCACATTGTTTGCCCAAATTAAATTTTAATGTAAAGCCTTAAAACTTATAATGAGACATTTTGTTCAAAAACTATTTTTTGTCCGGAGCCATCATCTAAAACTCATTTTTTTTTAAATTATTTTTTACAATTTTTTTTTAACCGATGATACGATATTCGGAAATTCTAACCGATTTTCAAGGGAAAATTAGAAAAACTTCATTTTATCTTAACTATTTTTGTAACACTGTCTTAGGAATCAGTCTTGTGAAGCGTCGAAATTGCGCTTCTTAATGGGATGCGTATGAAAACAATCAGCTTGTTATAGATAATGGGAGAGCACTGCATATATATTCCAAATGTTTTAAAATGTGTCATGTTATTGTCTGAGGCTCAAGTGCTTTGATAAGATGTATGCTACCGAACTGATGGGGCCCGGCTCGTGTCCCTTGAGAGTGTTCTTTGAAAAACATATACATGCTTACAGCTTTACATATTATTGGCTCAAGTTATTAGTTTCTTTATTTTGCAGCCTTCAACATTTAAATAAAAATCACTTTCTCAATATTCATTGGCTTTAAGGTTTATAAAAATACATTATTGGGTCGCGGTGGTCGAGTGGCCGCGCGATCGACTGGCGTACCGATGGTCACGGGTTCGAATCCATAGGAAGGCAAGGATTTTTTCCCGGACCCTAGGGCGTCCCTGAGTCACCCAGCTCCGAATGGGTACCTAAAACTAGTTAGGCGGCTGAGTAATGTGTGGAACCCTCATAGTCGTGGCCTGTGAACGCTGCATCACTTGCCAACAGATCATCCGTCATGGTCTGTGGCCGCAATTATCTTCTGCATAGAAGGAGCGTCTGTATAGATAAGATAAGATAAGATAAGATTATTAAACGTGCGGTAATTTTATAAAAATATGACATTTAGAATTAAAAACTGCAGAATATGAAGCCTCAAATCTACTTTAAAATCAAAATTTAGGGTAATATATTTATAAAAATGGTACAATTGTATTCAATAATGTATCTAAAGCATTAGAATTAAATTATGTGTCCACTTGTCAAATAACAACTTTACAAAGAACATTTAGTAAATTACCATTATACAAACTCAACAGCTCTACTTCTTTTTCTCTGAAAATATTTGAATCATTAGTGATTTTGCTATCAGTGACGTATTTTGATAAATTTTTATCGCAGTGTTATTTGTTTTTCCAGACAACTATTTTTAGTTTTATTCTCAAATCTGAGTGCAAGTGTTAACATTATCTGTTAAGGTTATGCAGCATTCCTGACTTAAAACGCTTTTGAATTTTTATGTGCTCTTAATGAAAAAACAGGCATTAAATTTGTAGTTTAGATGTACGGCCAAAACCCAATAATATCCCACGATCATTGCCACATTGGCCAATCTTTGCTCGTTATTTGCTCATATTAGATGTGTGACACCTTTAAGGTAAAACAGTCATAACTGATTGCAAATTACAAAGTTGTTCTACTTGGACTTGATGTTATTTGGACACACTGATGGATACAGAGTTGGTCATGATATAGCCCAGAAGAGTTTATTTGACCTCATAACTGTACTACAATACTACGACTACTACAAAGCGACATACACGTTTACCCTCATACTGTCCTAACCACACATTTACCCTCATACTGTCCTAGCCACATGTTTACACTCATACTGTCCTATACTCACACTTTTACCCTCTTACTCATCTACCCACATAATCAGTTACCTGATATATCCACCTACCCACCCACCTGTGTAGCCATTTCCTGAACCGTAAACCAGATAGTAAAAGCCACCATGTAATTATATTTTGATGTTAGTATTTAGACCAGCTGTCAGCCAGTTTTCAATGGGCTGTTTTCTTCAGTATTTTCCATTAGGGCTTTCGTTATTTAGTGTGGGCTTTTCCCCCCTTTCGAGCTATGTTGATAAATGTCTATTCATTCATGGGCCTAGTGTACCTATCAACCTATCAACCATGTGTGTTAACGTGATACACCATTGTACATTTCCTATCATTCTATGTTGACTGGCTGCCATTTCTGTCCCACCTCAGTGCGGTTTGGGCCACTACCAGCCTACATCCCCGTCTCCTCCGATGATGGTGAGGACTGCATGATTCACGGCCACAGTATTCCATACCTTCCAGCCAGCGTCTGACAGACATCATGTTTCAGATTGCCCCGGAAATGGTTCTAAATTAACATTAAGCTTTCAGTATTCTTTATAAAAAAAAATATAAAAAAAAAGAATTTAAAAGGTATGCACTAACGCAATATTGAACGTGCGCCTTGTTTTTAAAACTGCTGGGTCTCCTGGGTGCTGTTAGTGCATCCCCCATTCCCCCACTCCTGGGTGCTGTTAGTGCATCCCCCACTCCCTCAACCCTCCCACACACACTTGTAGCTGTCATGGCTGGAAGGTCTGTCTAAATCTGGGCTGATGTAGCTTAGTTATTTTTACTTTTATTTTCCCCACCTCTAGCTGTAAAAACAAACTGCGTGTGCTAGTTTTTGCTCTAGACTTGTGTGTGTCTGTGTGTTTTTCCATTTTCTTTGTAAATAACGCAATAACTGCTCTTCTTGGCAAGCTTTAAGTTCAAGAATAGATAAATTTTACCGATACCGTCAGTGCGCGTCATTCAGTTTGGAGCTCAGCAACTACAAGTATTGGCTTGGGGAAATTCTCTATGATTCATCGCTACTTGTCATAGCCTGAAAATAACAATTGAAATATCTAATGAATCATTGTCTTATTTTGAAGATTGAAGATTACATTATTTCTTTATTATTTTTTTTGACCTTCCGTCAAATTGAAGTGCCACTTTGTTTAATAATTAGACCGGACGTGTTGTCGACAACTAAAAGATGGCGGTGGTATTTGGTCTTGTATACCACTCGAGAATGTTCATTCTCTTTTGGGTCGAGCCGTTAGGCTCTTAGGACCCGGTTCATTTTATCGCATGCGAGCCTCTTGAAGCGGGCATCGCCATAGAGGTACTCCTCTGCAGGTACCGTGACTTCTTCTTCCAAATCCCCGCACAGCTCGGGGCACTCTTCGAGTACGTGGGCCACCGTCTCCTCCGGGTGGCCACACAGCCGACGGGCCAGTTCCCTTCTAGTGTTAAACTTGTACAAGTAGCTTCGTATGGGACAATGTTCAGTTCTCATTCTAGTTATGAGCGTCTGATTGCTACGTCCATTTTCCCACCAGGAGTCGCTTTTGCTCGGTCGCGGCATGTACTGGAATACTTTTCTGGCCGTGCTTCCAGACGCCCAGCCCTGAAGCCATTTCTCTCGGAAATGGTCTTTAAGCCACGATCTGACCCCCAGCTGGGTCATCGGGCGATCGGGTTGGGGCTGAGCTGAACCACTCAAACGGTTTGCATAGCTAAATTGATGAGTATGTTCATGAAATAATGTGTTTTTCAAAACGTGTCCATTTGTGTTTCCTACACATACTGTATCTCTTTCAAAGTAATTGAAATCAACAAAATATTAAAACGCTAATCTTTTCGCTTTTCTCAAATCTCTCTCAATGATTAGAATTTCCTTATATTGTTTTTATCTCCAATTATCATACTACTTAACTACTCGTGGCCGCTTAAAATTTTGTTTCTTAGTTTTGCAGAGCAGAGAACTCATGAAAACACATTCCAAAAGTTTTATTTTGAAAGGCTAGTCATGAAATATTGCCACCCGGGCATGGCCTCCACCTTCGACCATTGTGCATTTTGGGGAGGGGGAAAAGGGTGACGTATGATTCCGGACACCCCGTCCCGACCTAGTACTAACTCTGCTATTGAAGTGAAAAAATAAATTGGTAAAACTACCCGTGGGTCATCTCAGGTTCAAAGTTCAGGCGATGTCAGAGTGACCACCTCCAACAGAATCGCTCCATGCTGACACTACACTCACTTTCCAGTTGTAACCTTGCACACTTCAGGCCACCAAAATCTCTCGAAGCAGCTGTTATATCGCGACTGTTCTTTGCTGGAGTCTCCGCATATTGTGTATGTACATTTGGATCTGTTTCCTGACCTGCAAGTTCGGAGCTAAAACTTTATAATTGCACATAAATTATTGACATTTTCATTTTAATTCTTACTCGGAATAGTAAACTCGGAGTAGCAGGAAAGAAAATAATATCTGTCACAAGTTAATCATTACTACAATATCTTACAAAAAAATCATTAATATATTTATGTATTTTGAATTTGCAGCCATTTCATAATTACAAAATCGCTGTCTAAATTATAAAATAAATTGCGTGGTGCCCCTCAATTCCGATTCCCGTTATACAATTAAAAATACTCGTGCATTTAGATTTTAACACGTTTGAGAAATTTGTTGGTTGTTATTGTTCAGTAATTTTTGTCATTCCTAGCCGTGCTATTGCTGAGCAAAACACTTCTGTCTCTATTCACAACCCTATCATTGATTGTATGTACCAGGGACTGTTATTGCAATACCCCCCCCCACCCTCACCAACAAATCTGCACCAGAACTGCCCTATATAACACCACCACCCTGACCAACAAATCTGCACCAGAGCTGCCCTATATAACAAACCCAACCTCACCAACACAATTATCCAATATGAGACCCCTTCGATTTGTATTGGATTCCCCACACCCTATTTTTTAACTGCCAACGCCAGTGAGCTCATTAGCATAAGATGCTATTTGGTTAATCCAAGCACGTTACTTCCCCTGCATGGCGTCGTAAACAAATCAATTGGTCTTAATGAAATTAAGAAATAACTTGGTATAAAGTTTACTCTCCCCATCTCCCTTTCCTAGCCTCTCTATTCCCCTCTCTCCCCATCTCCCTTTCCTAGCCTCTCTATTCCCCTCTCTCCCCATCTCACTTTCCTAGCCTCTCTATTCCCCTCTCTCCCCATCTCCCTTTCCTAACCTCTCTATTACCCTCTCTCCCCATCTCCCTTTCCTAGCCTCTCTATTCCCCTCTCTCCCCATCTCCCTTTCCTAACCTCTCTATTCCCCTCTCTCCCCATCTCCCTTTCCTAACCTCTCTATTCCCCTCTCTCCCCATCTCCCTTTCCTAACCTCTCTATTCCCCTCTCTCCCAATCTTCCCTTTCCTAGCCTCTCTATTACCCTCTCTCCCCATCTCCCTTTCCTAACCTCTCTATTCCCCTCTCTCCACATCTCCCTTTCCTAACCTCTCTATTCCCCTCTCTCCCCATCTCCCTTTCCTAACCTCTCTATTCCCCTCTCTCCACATCTCCCTTTCCTAACCTGTATATTCCCCTTTCTTCCCATCTCCCTTTTCTAGCCTCTCTATTCCCCTCTCTCCCGATCTCCCTTTCCTAGCCTCTCTATTCCCCTCTCTCCCCATCTCCATTTCCTAGCCTCTCTATTCTCCTCTCTCCCCATCTCCCTTTCCTAGCCTCTCTATTCCCCTCTCTCCCCATCCCCTTTCCTATCCTCTCTATTCCCCTCCCTCCAACCACTATTGCCTTGTGGGACGTCCACTTGTTTTCTCTTGAAAATCTTACTTTCTGTATTCTTATATGTTATACTTGTTGTATACAGGACGAACTCATGGTCTCAACTTATAAGGAAACACATTTAGACTCCCATTATGACGTACGAGTACATCCTATCCTCTCTCCAAACAGTACCTGAATTCTGAAGCTTCGTGTGATTTATGGAGGATTAGTTGCGAGTTTATGGCAAAATAATGGGGAATAGACTGAAATCATGAAATAAACAGAAAACTGTTTTGTATTACACATACATGTACACAACATTTTGTGAGGCACTGATAGAGAACTTCTAGTTTGTCCGAATTTACTGCTGGCTTTTTCCGGACGACTCTGACCTCGCGATCACTGCAGAGAAGAAATATCGGATTATGAGAGAGCAAATTAATAAAGACTTCTCCCCCTTTATTTATTGACTTGCTTGTACTCAATCGCATTATCTCCTGTGGCCAGACCCTCTCGGTTGGAGATCGATATCATAATAAATACGTCGGACACCTCGGGCGGACTGGACACGTTTCCCAGTACGGCGTGGAGGGTGAGGGAGCTGGGATGGCGGCGGCTCTTAGGTTAATTGACGGACCTGAGGATGTCGCTTTGACCAGACCTTAAGACGGCGTGTCTGTACCAGAGGTAGAGTCCAAACTTCTGGAGGGAATGTGAGGCTGAGGCCCCTGGCATAGTTGCTGGCTGGACAAAGCCATGCTATGGTTTGTGTTGTATGTGGACATTTGATTAATTTAGAGCAACGGTGGCCAAACTGCGGGTCGCGAGCCGCATGCGGCTTTCTGCGTTCACATTGCGGCTCCCGAACAATTTATGAATTTTGAACTTTGAAATGTATAATATTTTAATGAAAGTTTGTTTTTTAATAGACAGAAACAGGGCATTGAAAAATATTGGGCTTGATTTAAATTTTTAACGTTGAAGGAAGATATTGGTTTCTTGTTGAATAGTGATGTAAACTATTAAATTTCTGGTTCCTATTTTTGTCAATTTTCGCATTTGGTCTTACTAAAATTAGAAATTTATAATTAAAATTTTACATGAAATATGACAACATTTTGCAGGAAACGAAAATATAAAGAATTCTGCAAGAATGGGAACAGCCTTTCCATTTATCGATAAAGACGATAAGCCAAGTTTCATTCTTTTGCGAAATGCTACTAGAAAATTACAAAGCTAGCAATTTGATGCCACACTATAAAAAATTCATGATGTTCAAAAAAAACTCAAAGAATCGAGACGTTACTAGTAACAAGAATCTGGCAGAATCTTGTTGAATTATAACTGCTTTATACCAACCAGATTTAAAGAAAGTTGATAGTTCAAAGGCTACTCAGAAGAATCATAACACTTAATGTGCACTATAATTATGAGTTTAAATGCATTTTACATTTTTAAATATTTGTTAATTTTGGAAATGAAATTACTTCAACATACGGTTGGGTAAAAACAAACAAACTGTTTTAATTATTAAATTCGAATAAACAATACTTGTTTTTTTTTAAAATATCACTAAAGCAATGTGTAAGTAATTGCTTCAATTCGGCTCTCAACAATTTTTAAAATTATCAAAATGGCTCTCAGATGCTACAAGTCTGGCCACCCCTGGTTTAGACTGTTGGGGAACTTGCATTGTCGCATTACAGACATGTTTATACCTGTATATGGGATGGGACAACACAAAAAGGGGAGGAGTTGATCATTACAGACATGTTTATACCTGTCTATGGGATGGGACAACACAAAAAGGGGAGGAGTTGATCATTACAGACATGTTTATACCTGTCTATGGGATGGGACAACACAAAAAGGGGAGGAGTTGATCATTACAGACATGTTTATACCTGTCTATGGGATGGGACAACACAAAAAAGGGGAGGAGTTGATCATTACAGACATGTTTATACCTGTCTATGGGATGGGACAACACAAAAAGGGGAGGAGTTGATCATTACAGACATGTTTATACCTGTCTATGGGATGGGACAACACAAAAAGGGGAGGAGTTGATCATTACAGACATGTTTATACCTGTCTATGGGATGGGACAACACAAAAAGGGGAGGAGTTGATCATTACAGACATGTTTATACCTGTCTATGGGATGGGACAACACAAAAAGGGGAGGAGTTGATCATTACAGACATGTTTATACCTGTCTATGGGATGGGACAACACAAAAAGGGGAGGAGTTGATCATTACAGACATGTTTATACCTGTCTATGGGATGGGACAACACAAAAACGGGAGGAGTTGATCATTACAGACATGTTTATACCTGTCTATGGGATGGGACAACACAAAAACGGGAGGAGTTGATCATTACAGACATGTTTATACCTGTCTATGGGATGGGACAACACAAAAAGGGGAGGAGTTGATCATTACAGACATGTTTATACCTGTATATGGGAATGGGACAACACAAAAAGGGGAGGAGTTGATCATTACAGACATGTTTATACCTGTATATGGAATGGGACAACACAAAAAGGGGAGGAGTTGATCATTACAGACATGTTTATACCTGTATATGGGAATGGGACAACACAAAAAGGGGAGGAGTTGATCATTACAGACATGTTTATACCTGTATATGGGAATGGGACAACACAAAAAGGGGAGGAGTTGATCATTACAGACATGTTTATACCTGTATATGGGATGGGACAACACAAAAAGGGGAGGAGTTGATCATTACAGACATGTTTATACCTGTATATGGGATGGGACAACACAAAAAGGGGAGGAGTTGATCATTACAGACATGTTTATACCTGTCTATGGGATGGGACAACACAAAAAGGGGAGGAGTTGATCATTACAGACATGTTTATACCTGTCTATGGGATGGGACAACACAAAAAGGGGAGGAGTTGATCATTACAGACATGTTTATACCTGTCTATGGGATGGGACAACACAAAAAGGGGAGGAGTTGATCATTACAGACATGTTTATACCTGTCTATGGGATGGGACAACACAAAAAAAGGGGAGGAGTTGATCATTACAGACATGTTTATACCTGTCTATGGGATGGGACAACACAAAAAAGGGGAGGAGTTGATCATTACAGACATGTTTATACCTGTCTATGGGATGGGACAACACAAAAAGGGGAGGAGTTGATCATTACAATAAGACAGTGTTGACTGTTGTCTTATTGAAAAAACAACCAATGGATGGAGAACAAGACAAAGCAAAATAACCTGTTTGGCTGTTGCAATATAAACAAACACACGTACACACATGCGCACGCAGACACACATACACATACAAATCTTTCTGTGATTTAATACTTAAATTAATACGTAAATTAATATGTACATTAATATGTTCAATAATACGTACATTAATCCGTAAGTTATTCCGTATATTAATATGTACATTGACACGTTCAACAATACTTACATTAATACGTATATTAATATGTACATAAATACGTTAAACAATACGTACATTAATACGTATATTAATATGTACATTAATACGTTCAACAATACGTACATTAATACGTATATTAATATGTACATAAATACGTTCAACAATACGTACATTAAAGAGAATCGTAAACATGAGCAATGTCCCTATCGGCTGCCTGCTTGCATAGGTTTGTCAAGAGAACGGATATTGGCTCCTAATTAATAGGTTTGTGAAGAGAAGTGATATCGGCTGCCTACTTGCATAGGTTTATCAAAAGAAGTGATATCGGCTGCCTAATTTCATAGGTTTGTGAAGAGAAGTGATATCAGCTGCCTACTTGCATAGGTTTATCAAAAGAAGTGATATCGGCTGCCTAATTTCATAGGTTTATCAAAAGAAGTGATATCGGCTGCCTAATTTCATAGGTTTATCAAAAGAAGTGATATCGGCTGCCTAATTTCATAGGTTTATCAAAAGAAGTGATATCGGCTGCCTAATTTCATAGGTTTATCAAAAGAAGTGATATCGGCTGCCTAATTTCATAGGTTTGTGAAGAGAAGTGATATCAGCTGCCTACTTGCATAGGTTTATCAAAAGAAGTGATATCGGCTGCCTAATTTCATAGGTTTATCAAAAGAAGTGATATCGGCTGCCTAATTTCATAGGTTTATCAAAAGAAGTGATATCGGCTGCCTAATTTCATAGGTTTGTAATATCTTCATCCACCCGTGTCTCACAGTGGCCAGGACAATGATCACAACAAAAGATATGACAGCGGATATGAAATTCACCAACCCAATGTGCCATTTACCTACCTAGGCGAGAGTATGCGTATATATGATTTAAAGCTCACCACCATGTCGATATTCCCATTTTAAGAGTATTTTATATGCGCCGCAACCCTCAATAAATCTATGTACTTATTTATTTAAATGTCTTTTTGATGTGCGAGGAAAGCAAATTATGTTAATATAAGTTAAAAATGTAAGTAATCATCCAAGGCTTCTAAGTAAAACTATTAATAGCTGTATAATAGCCTATTAATAGCTGTATAATAGCCTATTAATAGCATTATAATAGCCTATTAATAGCCGTATAATAGCCTATTAATAGCTGTATAATAGCCTATTAATAGCTGTATAATAGCCTATTAATAGCTGTATAATAGCCTATTTAAATATATATCGTTTGCCGAAAAAAAAATGTCCCAAATTTAAGTTTAAAATTTATTTTTGTATAATTAAAAAGTAATTATTATAACTATTTACAAATGAATGTAATTGTTAACTAAACGATTTTTTTTTGTTAGTTTGTATTCGCTTTAAGTTTCATTTTTTTCGGTCCCTTGAAAATTCTTTCTTTAGTTTTTTTTTAAATTTATATTATGAAACGTTTACATTTTCTTCTTTAGTGTGTTCATTTCAACCACTCCATCTTCTAATCTTCTAAACGGAAGTTAAAACGTCACCAATAGTTTCCTTCCCCTTGTTAATGTCACTCTTGTAGTGTGAGAAGCCAAATAACTTTAAAAGATAAAGTCACAGTGGAATGTCAGCCACATTTCAAACATGCAACCTACCTAGTAACTTCAGGTATTGACACGTTCATATCAGCAACCTAACTAGTAACTTATATTCAGATTCATATCAGCAACCTACCTAGTAACTTATATTCAGATTCATATCAGCAACCTACCTAGTAACTTATATTAAGATTCATATCAGCAACCTACCTAGTAACTTATATTCATATTCATATCAGCAACCTACCTAGTAACTTATATTCAGATTCATATCTGCAACCTGCCTAGTAACTTATATTCAGATTCATATCTGCAACCTGCCTAGTAACTTATATTCAGATTCATATCTGCAACCTGCCTAGTAACTTATATTCAGATTCATATCTGCAACCTGCCTAGTAACTTATATTCAGATTCATATCTGCAACCTGCCTAGTAACTTATATTCAGATTCATATCTGCAACCTGCCTAGTAACTTATATTCAGATTCATATCTGCAACCTACCTAGTAACTTCAGCTATTGCATGTTCATATCTGCAACCTACCTAGTAACTTCAGCTATTGTCATGTTCATATCTGCAACCTACCTAGTAACTTCAGCTATTGTCATGTTCATATCTGCAACCTACCTAGTAACTTCAGCTATTGTCATGTTCATATCTGCAACCTACCTAATAACTTCAGCTATTGTCATGTTCATATCTGCAACCTACCTAGTAACTTCAGCTATTGTCATGTTCATATCTGCAACCTACCTAGTAACTTCAGCTATTGTCATGTTCATATCTGCAACCTACCTAGTAACTTCAGCTATTGTCATGTTCATATCTGCAACCTACCTAGTAACTTCAGCTATTGTCATGTTCATATCTGCAACCTACCTAGTAACTTCAGCTATTGTCATGTTCATATCTGCAACCTACCTAGTAACTTCAGCTATTGACATGTTCATATCTGCAACCTACCTAGTAACTTCAGCTATTGACATGTTCATATCTGCAACCTACTTAGTAACTTCAGCTATTGTCATGTTCATATCTGCAACCTACCTAGTAACTTCAGCTATTGTCATGTTCATATCTGCAACCTACCTAGTAACTTCAGCTATTGTCATGTTCATATCTGCAACCTACCTAGTAACTTCAGCTATTGACACGTTCATATCTGCAACCTACCTAGTAACTTCAGCTATTGACAGTTCATCTGCACTATAGTATCAGCTATTGCATGTTCATATCTGCAACCTACTTGGTAACTTCAGCTATTGTCGTGTTCATATCTGCAACCTACCTAGTAACTTCAGCTATTGTCATGTTCATATCTGCAACCTACCTAGTAACTTCAGCTATTGACATGTTCATATCTGCAACCTATTTAGTAACTTCAGCTATTGTCATGTTCATATCTGCAACCTACTTAGTAACTTCAGCTATTGTCATGTTCATATCTGCAACCTACCTAGTAACTTCAGCTATTGTCATGTTCATATCTGCAACCTACCTAGTAACTTCATCTATTGACATGTTCATATCTGCAACCTATTTAGTAACTTCAGCTATTTACACGTTCGTACATGCAACCTACGTTGTGGCCACCCAGCTCCCCGGGATAATGTGGCCACCCAGCTCCCATGGATAATGTGGCCACCAAGCTCCCATGGATAATGTGGCCACCCAGCTCCCCAGGATAATGTGGCCACCCAGCTCCCATGGATAATGTGGCCACCCAGCTCCCCGGGATAATGTGGCCACCCAGCTCCCATGGATAATGTGGCCACCCAGCTCCCCGGGATAATGTGGCCACCCAGCTCCCATGGATAATGTGGCCACCCAGCTCCCATGGATAATGTGGCCACCCAGCTCCCCGGGATAATGTGGCCACCCAGCTCCCATGGATAATGTGGCCACCCAGCTCCCATTGATAATGTGGCCACCCAGCTCCCCGGGATAATGTGGCAACCCAGCTCCCATGGATAATGTGGCCACCCAGCTCCCCGGGATGTGGCCACCCAGCTCCCATGGATAATGATGCCCATAGTCAAATCTAAAATTACCTCCGCTCTCATCCCTCTACACCCCAATATAAAATTGGAACAACAAACAAACCGTACTATTGAATCATGGTGTTGTGTGAGAGAGAGGTGAGGGGTGAGTGTGAGCAAGGTGCTAAATATTGCGGGCAATCAGTTTCGGTGAAATAGTTTTACTCCTGGTAGCGATAGAAGAAAAGTTGGTATCAAAGGAACTTAAGAAATTTATTTGCAATAAAATTAGGAAGAGTAGAACAGACGAGGCGGCGCAGAGAGGCTTTGGGAACAATAAAATACAAGAAAACAAATAAAAAAAATTAATAAATTAAATATAATAAAAGTACTCTGACCCGAGAAATCAATTTTTAAAGACAGTAACTTTTATTAGTGGTTTTAAAGATTCCGTATTCATTATTGTGAGACTGTCCAAAGATATAGGAACACCGGAGCTTGGCGTGTCTTTCTCTGGTTTTTATGCTAGAGAGAATCGCATCAAACAGTTCACAGAATTAGATACGCAAATTTCATTATTCAACCGCCAGTCAACATGCTTAGATTCCAAATAGTTTTATTTAAAAATGCTTTATTTGCATGTAAAAAAATGAAATAGAATTTCGATTTAAAAACGCAATCAACCGGCATAAAATAAGCTCCTCTCAAACGCCTTTGACTATCAAACACAACTTGCTACACACAGAATAAATAAGTGAAGACAATTAGTTAAGTACACTCAACATGACCAGCATGTTAAACCCAACACAACTACAGGCAGACGTACACACAAGAAGAGCGAGAATCCTATCTCTATGTAAAGCAACACAACTACACCCAGACATACACACGCGGAGTATGAGAGAAAAATCTATACGTAAACAAAGCAACTCAACTACACTCAAACATACACACAAGGAGCATGAGAGAAAAATCTATATGTAAAGCAACACACCTAAGGTTAGACATACACACACGGAGCATGAGAGAAAAATCTATATGTAAACAAAGCAACACAACTACACTCAGACATACACACACGGAGCATGAGAGAAAAATCTATATGTAAACAAAGCAACACAACTACACTCAGACATACACACACGGAGCATGAGAGAAAAATCTATATGTAAACAAAGCAACACAACTACACTCAGACATACACACACGGAGCATGAGAGAAAAATCTATATGTAAACAAAGCAACTCAACTACACTCAGACATACACACACGGAGCATGAGAGAAAAATATATATGTAAACAAAGCAACACAACTACACTCAGACATACACACACGGAGCATGAGAGAAAAATCTATATGTAAACAAAGCAACACAACTACACTCAGACATACACACACGGAGCATGAGAGAAAAATCTATATGTAAACAAAGCAACACAACTACACTCAGACATACACACACGGAGCATGAGAGAAAAATCTATATGTAAACAAAGCAACACAACTACACTCAGACATACACACACGGAGTACGAGAGAAACATCTCTATGTAAAGCAACACACCTAAGGTTAGACATACACACACAAAGAGCGAGAATGCTATCTCTATGTAAAGCCACACCAAATAAATCTTTTGCCTTTCTGACCGCGTCCATTATCTACCCGCCTGTTGGAGAACTTCTTGAAAAGTCGAGTAACAATGGCCGTGCACTTTTCACAGTTCTTAAAATAAAATCTGTCGAGTTAGTCTCAATTAATATTAATATCAATAAATAATGTTTGATCAAATGCAGAAAGGAACTTTTAGAGTTAGAGCATTATAATAATTTTCCCCCTACATTTAACTTAATAATAGTAACTTCTCTTTTAAAATATAAAAATAAAAGAAAGAGAGAGAAAGAACATTCCCTTGTATACGTTTTCACTTCAACCTTATCATTTCCATTTTTTATTTATTTATTTTAAAACTTTGTGTTGTTCTCTGTATTGTTCTTTGTATTGTACATATGTATTCAATGCATCGAGCTAATTACTGATCACACACACCTGTGGACATAAACATATACACATAAGTGAATCGTCAAAAGAATGAGGAGGCGTAATAACTCGCAAGTCAAATAAATTTATACCATTGGTAATGTAATACATATAACTAGCAGTCTACAGTGATACGATGTCTATTCATATAATGTCTATCGCGATAAGTTAATCTTCACATATTGTTTGTGGTGATTCGATAATCTTCACTGAAGTTTATTATGATAGGTTACATCTTCACATATTGTCCATGGTGATAAGTTACATCTTCACATATTGTCTATGGTGATAAGATACATCTTCACATGTAGTCTATGGTAAAAAATTACATCTTCACATATTGTCTATGGTGATAAGTTACATCTTCACATATTGTCTATGGTGATAAGATACATCTTCCCATATTGTCTATGGTGATAAGTTACATCTTCACATGTAGTCTATGGTGATTAGTTACATCTTCACATATTGTCTATGCTGATAAGTTACATCTTCACATGTAGTCTATGGTGATAAGTTACATCTTCACTTATTGTCTATGGTGATAAGATACATCTTCCCATATTGTCTATGGTGATAAGTTACATCTTCACATGTAGTCTATGGTGATTAGTTACATCTTCACATATTGTCTATGGTGATAAGTTACATCTTCACATGTAGTCTATGGTGATAAGTTACATCTTCACATATTGTCTATGGTGATAAGATACATCTTCACATATTGTCTATGGTGATAAGTTACATCTTCACATGTAGTCTATGGTGATAAGTTACATCTTCACGTGTAGTCTATGGTGAAAAGTTACATCTTCACATGTAGTCTATGGTGATAAGTTACATCTTCACATATTGTCTATGGTGATAAGATACATCTTCACATATTGTCCATGGTGATAAGTTACATCTTCACATATTGTCCATGGTGATAAGTTACATCTTCACATATTGTCTATGGTGATAAGTTACATCTTCACATGTAGTCTATGGTGATAAGTTACATCTTCACATATTGTCTATGGTGATAAGTTACATCTTCACATGTAGTCTATGGTGATAAGTTACATATTCACATATTGTCTATGGTGATAAGTTACATCTTCACATGTAGTCTATGGTGATAAGTTACATCTTCACATATTGTGTATGGTGATAAGTTACATCTTCACGTGTAGTCTATGGTGATAAGTTACATCTTCACGTATATTCTATGGTGATAATGTGTAGCGCAGTAAGTCTAACCGCCGGTGACAGGATATTTGCGGCTACAGGTGCTAACTGCCTGTAATGCGCGGTGCTCTTGGCCTTAGATCTTAATGTATCCCAGCAGGCAGAGGTTCATTATCTTTACAGGTAATCGGATATCTCTATTTAGACATGATCCTATACTTTCATCAGATAATTACCTCTCTACAAAGTAGAGTAGAGAGGAAGTGGTAAGGTTGATATAGCCAGTGCTAGAAAGAGACAGAGAAAGATACTAGTATAGAGAGAGGCTCTAATGGAGAGAGACTGGGATGCGCTGTGTTAGGGACTACATACATATTTCTAGAGATAGTTCATACAAACAATACAGCATATAGCTCGACAGTACACACCACAAGAATGGAAAACAAATTGTGGATCTTATTGTTCACTAAAAATAACTCTTTCATTTTCAACCAGGAAACGAATAATTATACATTTGATTACAGACCGTGTCTCACTTTTAGAATCCAGCTGAACATTTAGCCATGATAAAGATTAATGTAAAGAAAAGAATAAGCACATTAAGTGACAAGAATAACTCAATGGATCTTGTGATGACACCTTGCTTTTCATACATCAGGTGGAAGAATTATGCTATAAATATGATATTAATCTCACTAGGAATAAAACGATTATTGAATAGGGTATGGACCCTGAAAAAGACGCTTTATTTTCAGACTCAGTCGTATCCTATTCGATAACCGTTGAATTCTTTCTAGCCTAATTGTTGTCCCACCCCACTGTATCACTATAGTAATGAGCTGGATACAGGAGGTACATAGTATTGTCCGACCATGGGTGAACGTGGACAGGGCTCAAAACGTGACCGGGTCCTTGTCTATCCTCTTTGGGGATTCTTAAAAATTGCTTTACTTGTTTGTATCGGCTGGAACGTTCTTTCAATGGTTAAACGCGTGATATCTTTGTATACACGTGGGTCCCTATTGCACCAAACGTCTGTAGTGTTATGTAAATAGAGAAGAAAATCAACTATCGATCTTTGCAAATCTAAATTAAGTGAAATGAACCTTTGAAGCAAGCTAAATATATATAGCAATGTCTTACTGTCAGTTGCATAATTTTTCGTTCCCAGATGCTTAACGGATATATGACCAATTTTATAGTTACCATCAAATACACAGTTCTATTGATAATGTGTCGGTCGCTCTTTATAACGCTATTATTCTAAAGTGTAAAAAGGCATGCGGTGACTCTGACATGCGCACTTAAGGAGAATCTTAGACTTACAAGTGTATTGTGTGTGAATTTATTTTGAGGTGATTGGATGGAGGGGAGGTAATTATTGATGTAATAATTACCCATGCGGTGTAAATGAGGCTGTTGAAATGAAGTTCTGGTCCCATGAAAAGGTGTGTGATCTTGTTACGAGGGGGTGGAATTAAATTGACAACTGATGGTTTAGGATGATAATTTTAAAGTAGTTGTGTATTCAATCGTCCATATTTCATCACATTCTGATGGATACTGGATCTATACTAGCAACTTTTAATGCTTCACATCGGCTGATCATATAACACCCGGAGTCGAATCCTCGGGATATTGTCTGTAAAAGAAATACAATAGTAACATTCGGACTCTATAAAAATGTACACAATGTTTAGCCCTATACTTGAATGTATACAGTTATTTCCCAGACTTAGATATAACACACTATCAAATAGACTTACCTCGTTAACCTGAACTGTTAATAATACGTGTATCTTACATTTATCTACTAACCAACAATATCAATGTTATAAAGGATAAACCAAGCCAGCATCGTTCTATAACATCTTCAACCTAACATTTCAGAAAAGTCATGGCGTATAGTAGAGATAAAGGAAATTTTTTCATTAATCGTGGCGCTATAAACTACACATAGCTTTTATCTTTAAAAGAATCCATCAAGTATCTTTTAGAACATGTATATTGAACCCATGTGTTACAATATGATGCTCCGTTAAATCTCAATGTGTCTACCTATAGCTCATTATAACAATGCTTATCTTTGTATTATCTTTAATATAAACACTCTTATTTTAAATTGCTTACACATTTAATAGCACAAACGAATAATTTCATACTATTATGAAGCATATCGCCATGTTTCATGACGAAAATATCCAGACTTGATAACCTTGCCCAGCTTGAACTAGCTCAATATTACCCTCATCATCGTTATTTTATACCTGTACGTCATGAATACGTTTATATATGGTTAATAATTACATCTTTAATTTTTTTGATACATTTGATTTCTGAATGCATATATAAACAGCAATAATATATTTAGGCTTCCGGTACAGAATCTCTTTAAGATTGTATTGAAGCCAAAACTCGCAATTAAATATTTCAACTTTATTTTTTTTCCTCCATTTAACGAACTACATTAAACAAAAACAAACAAAATGATTGATATAGTAGTCAGTAGATGCCAATAGATGAGTGTTGATCACTGGTTTCGATTACTTCATAGCTCATCAGCGTGACGTTACTAAGCATGTTGTAATCAAAACTAGCAGTTTTTTTTAATGTTTTAATTATTATTATTTATTAATTCCGTTCTTTTTAAAAAATTATATGTTTGTACTACTTGTTACTAATATAAAACGTGTTACTAATATAGAATATTGAATGCCTAATGTTATTTTTATTGGTGTATTTTTTTTTAAAAAATATTTTTTTTTGGTTGTTTTTTCAGCATCAGCCATTTGCCTACATAATCACGTGTTGCTACGATTCACTTAAGTTTAAGGGATCTATGCCTTAACACTAACCAATGATACTTATAATGTGGGTCAACTTGGCTCATCGGTCAAAATAATTGCATATCTTTATATCGAGGCAATTCATATTTTCAGTGCATAAACATTCATTATCTTTTCCCCATTCTTTTCTAGAGTGACATTTTGATATAATTTTTTTCCTATATTATCATTTGGACTTGTTATATTTAATGTTTACAGGTGAAAATGCAAGCCAAAACAAAGATCACCTGCCCCTGGCAGACAATGAGGAATCTATGTACAATCATATGGCCTTGTATGAGGTAAGCTGTAACCTAGAACAGTGATTCTCAAACTTTTTAGTATGGCGGACCGGCAGGAATTTTTTCCATTGCACCAGGGACCGGTGCACTATTTTTCCGTGCACTAATTTTTTTTACTGTCCTTTTTTAATAACTTCTGCGGACCGGCTGCGGATGACCCACGGAACGTCACTGGTCCGCGGACCACCACTTTGAGAAGCACTGACCTAGAGGGCTAAGCTACGAGTTTTTTTATGGTGGTTACTTTCGAATAGGCCCAAGTAATACAAGTTTTAATGTCTTTTAAACATTTGTATTGCCGTCCGTTGAACCTACTACCACAATAATTCATATATAAGACTGGAAATACTCATCTCCAGGAATCATCTTTTGGGAAAGGATTTTTTTTTCTTGTAGATGATTTTATTCAGGTGCTCTAATAAGAAATAAGAAATTGCCTAAAAGACCCCGGCAATAAATTCAGTGTTAACTTTTGACGATTGTGGTGAGTTAGAACATTCATGTGTTGAAACAGATCTTTTTCAATTATTTTCAAGTTATTTGATTTTTTATTTCTTAGAGAGTGACTGTTAATCATTTTTTCCACAGGCTTCTGTAACTTTAACTATCATATTCTTAGAAATTTCGACACACTCACCATTGTAATCCCTTTATTTCCAGGATGACCTAACACACCATGGTAAGCTATCCCAGACCCCCACACTCACCATTTTAATCCCTTTATTTCCAGGATGACCTAACACCATGGTAAGCTATCCCAGACCCCCACACTCACCATTGTAATCCCTTTATTTCCAGGATGACCTAACACACCATGGTAAGCTATCCCAGACCCCCATACTCACCATTGTAATCCCTTTATTTCCAGGATGACCTAACACACCATGGTAAGCTATCCCAGACCCCCACACTCACCATTGTAATCCCTTTATTTCCAGGATGACCTAACACACCATGGTAAGCTATCCCAGACCCCCACACTCACCATTGTAATCCCTTTATTTCCAGGATGACCTAAGACACCATGGTAAGCTATCCCAGACCCCCACACTCACCATTTTAATCCCTTTATTTCTAGGATGACCTAACACACCATGGTAAGCTATCCCAGACCCCCACACTCACCATTTTAATCCCTTTATTTCCAGGATGACCTAAGGCACCGTGGTAAGCTATCCCAGACCCCCACACTCACCATTGTAATCCCTTTATTTCCAGGATGACCTAACACACCATGGTAAGCTATCCCAGACCCCCACACTCACCATTGTAATCTCTTTATTTCCAGGATGACCTAACACACCATGGTAAGCTATCCCAGACCCCCACACTCACCATTTTAATCCCTTTATTTCTAGGATGACCTAACACACCATGGTAAGCTATCCCAGACCCCCACACTCACCATTTTAATCCCTTTATTTCCAGGATGACCTAAGGCACCGTGGTAAGCTATCCCAGACCCCCACACTCACCATTGTAATCCCTTTATTTCCAGGATGACCTAACACACCATGGTAAGCTATCCCAGACCCCCACACTCACCATTGTAATCCCTTTATTTCCAGGATGACCTAACACACCATGGTAAGCTATCCCAGACCCCCACACTTACCATTGTAATCCCTTTATTTCCAGGATGACCTAACTCACCATGGTAAGCTATCCCAGACCCCCACACTCACCATTGTAATCCCTTTATTTCTAGGATGACCTTACACACCATGGTAAGCTATCCCAGACCCCCACACTCACCATTTTAATACCTTTATTTCCAGGATGACCTAACTCACCATGGTAAGCTATCCCAGACCCCCACACTCACCATTTTAATCCCTTTATTTCTAGGATGACCTAACACACCATGGTAAGCTATCCCAGACCCCCACACTCACCATTTTAATCCCTTTATTTCCAGGATGACCTAAGGCACCGTGGTAAGCTATCCCAGACCCCCACACTCACCATTGTAATCCCTTTATTTCCAGGATGACCTAACACACCATGGTAAGCTATCCCAGACCCCCACACTCACCATTGTAATCCCTTTATTTCCAGGATGACCTAACACACCATGGTAAGCTATCCCAGACCCCCACACTTACCATTGTAATCCCTTTATTTCCAGGATGACCTAACTCACCATGGTAAGCTATCCCAGACCCCCACACTCACCATTGTAATCCCTTTATTTCTAGGATGACCTTACACACCATGGTAAGCTATCCCAGACCCCCACACTCACCATTTTAATCCCTTTATTTCCAGGATGACCTAACACACCATGGTAAGCTATCCCAGACCCCCACACTCACCATTTTAATCCCTTTATTTCCAGGATGACCTAACACACCATGGTAAGCTATCCCAGACCCCCACACTCACCATTTTAATCCCTTTATTTCCAGGATGACCTAACACACCATGGTAAGCTATCCCAGACCCCCACACTCACCATTGTAATCTCTTTATTTCCAGGATGACCTAACACACCATGGTAAGCTATCCCAGATCCTCAACCGCATCACCTCCTACCAAGCCGGGATCACGCCCAACCCAAACGACATCGAGAAGGGCACCGGGAAACAGGTAATGTACAACTGGTCTAAATCTTAGAGTCGGTCAAAGCATAACTGACATTTGTAGCTAGATCAATGAAGCTACTCCCAGTTACATGCACGCAAATGTTTCCGTATATATATATATATACATAATAATTTTATTCCGTTTGATGTCTCCTCTATCCATCGATCCCTTTTTGTTTATCTTCCCTGACTGACTGAACTGAACTATCCCTTAACCCGTCGTTGGGGCACCAACGTGAACTGCACAATATCTCACACCATTTGTCCCGGTCCTGTGCTTCCCTAATTTTTTCAATAAAAAAAAATATTCTGAGACGGATGGAAGCGCCGTGCTGATTTAGTTGATTGGAATACCAGCTAACTAGAGATGAATATAACAAACACACTAGCTGTCCTATATAACAAACACACAAGCGGTCCTCATTTGTTTATGTGTTGTATCAGGAAGGAAGTGGCCATCTTCAAGTTGGGTTATGTTGGTCTAGCAGTGTAAGTTTCCCTTTTTAAATCCCTTATATTAACTTCACCGCCGTCTCTCTCTCTCTGTCTGTCTCTCTCTCTGTCTCTCTCTCATCATCTCATGGGCTCGGCGGGCGGAAAAACAAAAGTCGAAAATGACCCACTTCCAATGATCCGATCGAACTGAAATTTGGCACACGGACCCGTCTTACCTAACAATGCATCGTATCAAAATTTCAGATCGATCGAACGTACCGTAATTAAATTAATGCATTTTTAGTTTATCCTTATATGAGGTATGTAATTTTAATTCACGATTTGTTATTGTTTTTTTGCCACGTGAAAGTTTGAGCATTGAGGCGACCCAACGAAACGACGGTGCGCTTTTGTTTACATTTTACGTGTCACTCTGAGCTCGGTCAAGCGAATCGGTGACCAGACTTTTCCCCTCTCCCCCCACCCACCCCTCCCCCCCCCCACTAGGGTTATGATGCAAAGTTGAGTTAAGACAGATTCAGTCTGTAAATGTTTGAATATAATCAATACTTTTAGTTATGTCTCATCTATAAGGGATTTATAGTCAAAAACTTTGTTTTTACGGGGTTGTTTAATTTAAATCCCTTATATTAACTTCACCGGCGTCTCTCTCTCTCTATCTCTCTGTCTGTTTGTCTTGGGTGGGCGGGCGGAAAAAGAAAAGTCAAAAATGACCCACTTCCCATGATCCGATCGAACTGAAATTTGGCACACGGACCCGTCTAACCTAACAATGCATCGTATCTAAAATTTCAGATCGATCGAACGTACCGTAATTAAATTAATGCATTTTTAGTTTATCCTTATATGAGGTATGTAATTTAAATTCACGGTTTTTATTATTGTTTTTTTCCCACGTGAAATTTTGAGCTGACGCATTGAGGCGACCCAACGAAGTGACGGGCGCTTTTGTTTACATTTTACGTGTCACTCTGAGCTCGGTCAAGCGAATCGGTGACCAGACTTTTCCCCTCTCCCCCCACCCCCCCTCACCCCACTAGGGTTATGATGCAAAGTTGAGTTAAGACAGATTCAGTCTGTAAATGTTTGAAAATAATCAATACTGTTAGTTATGTCTCATATATAAGGGATTTATAGTCAAAAACTTTGTTTTTACGGGTTTGTTTTATTAAATCCCTTATATTAACTTCGCGGCCGTCTCTGTCGTCATCTCATCACTTCTGTCTTGGGCTGGGCGGGCGGGAAAAAAAAGTCGAAAATGACCCACTTGCAGTGATCGGATCGAGCTGAAATTTGGCACACGGACCCGACTCACCTAACAATGCATCGTATCAAAATGTCAGATCGATAGATCGTACCGTAATTAAATTAATGCATTTTTAGTTTATCCTTATATGAGGTATGTAATTGAAATTCAAGGTTTGTTATTGTTTTTTTCTTCCACTTCCACGTAAGTTTGAGTTGACGCCGACCGTCGTGTTGACGCCGACCGTCGTGCCGACACCCCCTCACATCCCACCCCCATTTATTAAAGACAAGGGACATCACTCGGTGTCAGTCTGTAAATGTTTGAAAATAATCAATACTGTTAGTTATGTCTCATATATAAGGGATTTATAGTCCAAAACTTTGTTTTTGCGGGTTTGTTTATTAAATCCTTTATACTAGCTCCAAAATCTGGTCTCTCTGTCTGTCGTCATCTCATCATCTCTGTCGTTCGCGGGCGGGCGGAAAAAACAAAAGTAAAAATGGCACACTTCCCGTGATGTCATCGAGCTGAAATTTCGCACATAGACTCGTGTCACCTAACAATGCATCGTATCAAAATTCCAGATCGATCGAACTTACCGTAATTAAAGTAATTCATTTTTAGTTTACCTCTATATAACATATGTAATTCAATTTCACAGTTTGTTATTGTTTTTCTTCCACGTGCCAGTTGAGTTAACGCGTTGACGCCACCCGTCGATGTCCACACCCCCTCCCCCCTCCCCCCCCTTCCCCTGGTTTTAAAGCCAGGGGAGATCAGACGGTTTAACTCTGTAAATGTGTTTTGCGTTTGAACATAATCAATACTTTTAGTTGTGTCTCATATATTAGGGATTTATAGTCAAAAACTTTGTTTTTACGGCGTTGTTTAATTACAGTGGTTCTTTAAATTGGATTGATAAATAATCTCGCCACCATTGTGACCAGCTGTGTGAAGTGCAGCCTCCTCCCCCCCTCAAATTATACTCCCCTCCCATTCTCCCTCCCTCCATCAACTGCTTGGTTTTCGCCTGCCTATATCTCCAAAACAACCGTCCCAATGACAAGACATGGGTAGCAGCCTTTCGTTTTCATTGCTAATCAAAGTCTTCCACCAGCCGATTACACTTTAATTAGATCCGCCGGCTGCACACGTCAACAGTGTCCAAACATTGCTATCTCCTTGAATTACTCCCCCCACCTTCCCTTCCCTTCCTTTTCCCCCTTCCCCTTAAAATATTTCTTCCCCTTCATCCAGCAGATTTTTTTTTCCTATGGACACCCATATTTCCCATATTCTTCCAAAGCCTGTCTAAGGTACATGCAGCACTCAGAAAACGACAACGACTTAGCCTAGGGTTTGTGTCGCCCGCGGCATGGCGATTGTTTTCACGGCACCGCTCCTTGGGGGGGGGGAAGCTTTGCAGTTGTCCCAAAATGTTTCTCTTCATCAAAGGAAAATAAAATTACCCTCCGGCCGGACTAACCCATCCATACTCCTCCTCCTAGCATTTTCTACCCCAGTGCTTTATTTGAAGGCTCATACTCTAATAGCTGTTGAAATCAGTTCTATTGATGGATTGCAGACAGACGTTCCCAAGATATCTGCTGCATCCATCAATTCCCTTCTGACACGAGCTGTGACGCAAAGCGCGAGATTTGTGATGACGTTATCTTGAGTGTTTTCTTTGTGAACATTACTTCCTGAAATACGTCAAATGAATAGATCAAAAAGAAGCTCTTTATAAAAAAGTTGGATTTTATTTTATTTTTTTAATGAAAAAATGAAACGTAAATGACCTTAGGCTATTGTCTGGAACTGATCGCTTGAGGGAATGACTTGCCAGACCGTCATTAATCTAACATCAGACTGAATTGACTTGTGGTGACATTGATGACTCATGTCATCTAGAGAAAAAGAGTTTTTAGCACACTGAACCATAATCTCGTTGTTACATTAAATATTTTAAGTGAAGAACTTTGGTCGGAGGTCAGCTCTGAGGAGACCTTCCAAGTGGGGATGCCCTTTCCCAACATTATGTGGTTGGCTATTACGGTTGCCCGCACCCCCATGGGTGGGCTACAGTGATGATTCCCATATCTTGCGACAGTCCTAGGTTTATAGCCCCGTACACTGTACCGAGGTGGCGCCGCAGAAACAGCAGGTCGAAGTAATGAAAAATCCACAACTTCTTGTTATGGAAGGTAACCCCCTTGAAAGCCAGACTAGGTCGACTTGTGCAGCTGCCATCTGCCCAGACGACCCCCTCTTTTAAGGGATCGTCTCGGGGGGTTTCCCCGTCGGCTAGCTGCCCTTGGTGAAGGGGAGAAAGCTGTCGGAGAATTCCAAGAAGGAACCTATAAGAGTCTTGGTGACTCGGGCCATTGACGCCATCTCAAATGTCACATTAAAGATTTCAATTAGTTTTATTTTTGTGGTCGGTTGTACGGTTCGCAATAATGTCAATCTTTAAAGATAGGCGTAGATATAATTGTTATCATTGGTGAACGTTACTTAAAATAATAAATCATAAGAAATTAAACAGTTCTTGACTTAGCTAGAAAAGTAATAGTATAGTAAAAAAAAAGTTTCAAACTATTTTTTGAAATTTTCTTCAGTAATAAGTTTGACCCATGTTTTAGATTTAAACTTCAGTTATAATGGTCCAGCAAAGCATGTATGAGCGGCCAGAAGTTAAGAGAGGTTATTCGTGGAATAAGAGCTCATGTCTAATTAAATGATAAATCTGATTGAATTTTAACAAATGTAAAAAAAAATATTAAAACTAAAATGTATCTTAAATTGGCCATTCCTATACTAGAATATGCATCTTTTTTTGTCTACCAAAGATAACAGAGAATTTGAATAAATTCCAAAAAGAGCAATACGTTTTATTAGGGGATACTATTCAAAATTGACGAGAGTGACTGCATTACATAAATCATTAACAGTGTCCTGTCTCCCGACACTTCAATGGACGCGACCATATTGGCGTCGATGACCTGTCTGTTACCGCCATGGTCTCTTGCAGAAAACACCCGGGAGGGCCAGTCTGGAGAATAGACTCATCCAAGAGTAGGTGACTCTAGCACAACATGGGATGAATGTTGTGTTTGTGCTGACAACCTAAATGATTTGCCACACCCACTCTCTCCTTTCATATATAAGCCCATACCACTCTCTTCTTACTATTGCTCTCTTTGGATTTCACTGCAGCTAAGTTTAAAAAAAAATTATTACTTTATATTCGTTTTATTTGTGTACTATTTGTTCGTTAAAGAAGGCTCTTTTCCGAAACATTCGCTGTTTTGTTACGACCTGTCAGGCTCACTCATACGTTGTTTACATGTTATCCAACTACTAAGGCTAGAACAAGGAGCAACATAGTAATAATACATAAGGCTTTAAAATTGTTACTTGGAATTACAACATAACGTCACAACAATAAACGAATACAACACTCGAATATAGGGATAAAACCAATTTTCTTGCTCCATGTGCAAGAACGAACACATACACATCTTCCTTATTCTTGTCTGGAATTCGGGAGTGGAATGTGTTGCCTGAACAAACCAGAGAAATCAATAAAAATTATAATTCAAACCAAGGAAACATTTCAAACTCTAATCAAAATGTAAGACTATTCACAACAATGGATAACCGTAGGACCAAATAATATTCTGTTACGAAAAAGCGTTCGTATTATAACACACGCGGTTATTGCGTATTTACACAATCTAACATAACAAGCAATGTCTAGTTGTAGTCTGATCAAAGGGACTGATGCACAGAAACATTTTGTTAAGTCTCATTGAAGTCAAAACACGGCCGTTGAATTTCCCCCGGGGTTGTTTGGACACTTCCTTCCTGCCTACTACTAGTAGTACTACAGTTTCTCTTTGGTTTGAGCAGTTGGACCAAACATCGTGACTTTCATCATTCGTTCCTAGTTGGTAGTACACAGCAGCTCAGTCGACCACACAATGCCACACAATCGAACACACAATACCACAAGTCGACCACACGATGCCACCCAGTTGACCACCCAGTCGACCACACAATGCCACCTAGTAGACCACACAATGCCACCTAGTAGACCACACAATGCCACCTAGTAGACCACACAATGCCACACAGTCGACCACACAATGCCACCCAGTCGACCACACAATGCCACCCAGTCGACCACACAATGCCACCTAGTAGACCACACAATGCCACCTAGTAGACCACACAATGCCACCTAGTAGACCACACAATGCCACCTAGTAGACCACACAATGCCACCTAGTAGACCACACAATGCCACCTAGTAGACCACACAATGCCACCCAGTAGACCACACAATGCCACCTAGTAGACCACACAATGCCACCTAGTAGACCACACAATGCCACCTAGTAGACCACACAATGCCACCCAGTGGACCACACAATGCCACCCAGTCGACCACACACTACCACAATGCGACCACACAATACCACAAGTCGACCACACGATGCCACCCAGTTGACCACCCAGTCGACCACACAATGCCACCCAGTTGACCACCCAGTCGACCACACAATGCCATCTAGTAGACCACACAATGCCACCCAGTAGACCACACAATGCCACCCAGTAGACCACACAATGCCACCCAGTCGACCACACAATGCCACCTAGTAGACCACACAATGCCACCCAGTAGACCACACAATGCCACCCAGTAGACCACACAATGCCACCCAGTCGACCACACAATGCCACCTTAGACCGCACAATGCCACCCAGTAGACCGCACAGTGTCACCCAGTTTACCACACATGCCACCGAGTATACAACATAACAGCACCCCTTTTTGTTATAGTTTATTTATAAAATACCATATTACAGCTCACTAGACAAAGCAGAGAAAGAACACGGGGCATCTTTGCCGTGTGTCATATATTGTTACTGCTTATTGTTAGTGGTGTTAATTGTCACATGACTTCTCTGCCTTTAAGTGAATACATCCCAACTTAATTTGTTTTGTCACAGAGATCCTGTAGCAGCCGCCCCTAGGTACCTTTCTTATTAGGAACATCTACATTCCTCTTTGATTCATTTGCAAACATTTCTGTTCTATAAGATTTATTTTGATTTCAATTTTTCAATGTTATATTTATATTTTCAGAAGAAGAAAAAAATAAAATTATATTTATTATTCATTTTACTTCCGCTTTATTTATTCGTTCAAACACCTTCCCTTTTTCACGTCTCTTACTTTTTATTTTTCTTTGACAGGTGAAAGTAAGTATTTGTGCTGGACACCCCCCTCCCATACCCGCCCCCACCCCTACCCACACGCTACGCTAGTGGCAAAGATCTGTAGTTGGTTTGACAGCTAGTAGCTTCCCTTATCACCCTTCTCAGTCGTCAGTTAATGTCATCACTCACGTATCACCTGCTTCCACAGAGCCTACAGATAAAATTCATCGTCTTCTGTAACAGTTTAGATTCAGTTTTCACTATAACAGTTTAGATTCAGTTTTCACTATAACAGTTTAAATTCAGTTTTCATTTTATTTGAGTGCCTTTGGATTAATTATTATTTTGTTATAATGTTTTATGTTTAATTACGTGTCACTTTTATTTTAATAACATTCAATAATAACCGTTGTTTAATTCCATCTCGTGTTTCATGATTGTGTTGGCATGAAGTCGTTAGTATTAGTTTGAAACTAGAACCTAACATTTAAGGTAGATGCGTTTCGCCAACTGTTGTCAATAACTTTTTTAAAAAAAACTAAATCAATTGAAATAATAGATCTATAGCTTATTTAACGAATTATGAAATGAAATTGGCTTCCATAACTAATAAGAGTATTGCGTCATTAACATAACAAGATATTAATCAAAGAGATAATGTGGCATAATTTCTTACCGAAAGTAGCAGGGATTTAATTATTTCGTTCATAACAATTTTACTTCAAGGAAATTCTCCACAAGCGAATGAGAGATTTGCAAGCTTTTCGAGAGCTATCATAATCTTTTCAAAGTTACCCCTTATCTACTGGCATTGAGCAGTATTTTGGTCACCATGTTTGAATCTCGCATTGACTTTTGTTTGATTTAAATAATTTTTTAATTTTTTTAAAATTAATTTTTTATGTTTATTTCAAAATATTTTTAGCGTTGCAAATCAGAGTCCCAGTAACATAATCTCAAAAACAATATTTAATTATTCTAATTTATTAGCTGCGCACCGAAATAAAACAATGCCAAGATGGTTGTGCTGGTTGGTGCTGGGTGTAAAAATGTTGTCTAAATAGAACTGTCGAGAGTTGGATGCCATCAAATATATGAAATAAATAGTACTAGCTGACCCGCGGCGTAGCATACGCCGCTAATGATTTAGTGACGGGTGAAGACTTCCTGAAAGACACGGTTGTCAAAATGGGGTGGGTTTAGAGTTTAGGCAAACGACTGTGAGTGAATGAAAAGAAGGAACTCTGGAGAGACCCGCGGCGTATCACCCGTAAATGATGACGGAAGTGTTCAGCTGAAATCTATTTATTTTGAAAAATGCACTTTTTTAGGTCGCCTACGGCGCCCACCTTTTTCAAAATCCCAACTAACTTGTCCTTGTTTGATCAATACGAAATATTAAACTTTCTGAAATGTACACAAAGTATTTTATAACTTTTTACATTGTTCCCTTTTTACAAAATTAAAACATCAGCGAAAACAATGACGTCATATAATTTTTTTTTGTACAGCGTATATTTAATTTGCACACCTTTTGATGCATTGGTGGAGTAATTTGGTGCGCTGCTTTCTAAAATTAGTATCTGTTGAACATACTTGCAGCTTGTCTCGCAGGGTCCGACCACGAAGAGAATTATATATATAGATATTTCTGAAAATCACAGTAATCACAGCTGCCGACCAATGTTCCTTCTAAGGGTTGTTGGTCCGTGTGCAAGGTAAAAAGAAACCTCGTTTGCTAAGTTGCACAGCATCCATTTTTTGTGCAATAGTGTAAAAAATTTGCTGCGCGGTAATTTTAAACTGCTGCGCGGCGTCGTTGAGATATCTGCGCAGCTTACATAGAACATTGGTGCCGACCTTGAATAATAAAAGAGACCTAGGAGAAAAAATGTTTTAAAAGATACTGGAAGAAGATTCTTAATAATCATGTATCTGTCAAAGGGGGGGGGGCACCGTATTATTAACGTAGAAATATTTCTGTACCAAGCAGTTTCGTTTAATAAAAGTTGTCTCTAATTTTAGGAGGCTTATTTCTAAAGTATAGTTTCTTATTTCGTTATGACATGGCACTCTAATCTCTCGCTATGAAGGAGCTCTAGTTGTGTACAGTGGCTTTAGGCCTCCGTAATGTGTACACTGGCTCTAAACCACCGTGATGTGTACACTGGCTCTAAACCACCGTGATGTGTACACTGGCTCTAAACCACCGTAATGTGTACACTGGCTCTAAGCCACCGTGATGTGTACACTGGCTCTAAACCACCGTGATGTGTACACTGGCTCTAAACCACCGTAATGTGTACACTGGCTCTAAGCCACCGTGATGTGTACACTGGCTCTAAGCCACCGTAATATCCACCAGGAACGCTTCTAGTGGCAGTTCTGTACACTGACCGTTGCATGCAGGCTACGACGCTCCGGGCAGGTCCGTACACTGACCGCTGCAGGATATGACCCTCCGGGCAGGCCCGTACACTGACCGCTGCAGGATATGACCCTCCGGGCAGGCCCGTACACTGACCGCTGCAGGATATGACCCTCCGGGCAGGCCCGTACACTGACCGCTGCAGGATATGACCCTCCGGGCAGGCCCGTACACTGACCGCTGCAGGATATGACCCTCCGGGAAGGCCCGTACACTGACCGCTGAATGCAGGCTACGACGCTCGGGCAGGCCCGTACACTGACCGCTCAGGATATGACCCTCCGGGCAGGCCCGTACACTGACCGCTGCAAGATATGACCCTCCGGGCAGGCCCGTACACAGACCGCTCAGGATATGACCCTCCGGGCAGGCCCGTACACTGACGGCTGCAGGATATGACCCTCCGGGCAGGCCGTACACTGACCGCTGCAGGCTACGACCCTCTTGGCAGCCGTACACTGACCGCTGCAGGCGACGGCCCCACATCTTTAAACCGTTTTATCGCCATTTTCTCGCGTCTTATTCCCAACACGGGTGTCTGGAATATTGATCGCGTCTGGTGAACTTTTTTCCTGTTAGACCCCATGGGATGGCGAATTTGGAGGAGGGGGAAGTTGGAGAGGGGTAGAGCCCTGGGTGATGTATTAATTCAACCACTGGGTGAATGGAGGGATTTTATACCCTGGGCACAGACGAGTTTAAGTGGATATATCTGTACGATTCTGATTTTGGGCAAGGGGTTCTGTTAGCACAGAGGACGGGCGTGGTGAAAGGGCTGGGTATATACAGCATGGGCGCGGTGAAAGGGCTGGGTATATACAGCATGGGCGTAGTGAAAGGGCTGGGTATATACAGCATGGGCGTGGTGAAAGGGCTTGGTATATACAGCATTGGCGTAAATCATGGTCGTGTTGAAAGTTACCATATGATATGATTGTGACAGTAATTCAAATTACAGTTGATATATAATTAGATTGCTGAGAAAATTGAAAATAATGCGTTTCGCTGTTTCGTTCCTGATATTGCCCAGCAATTTTACCAAAATCGATCAGGCCACACACCTTTTATTACTTACGGGGATCGGTGTTTTCTCATTGCGATTTACGTAGAAAACGAGTTCATTCCAGATCTTCTTAAAGGTGGACCCCCGTGGGTGAGTATGATCTCCAAATAACAGGGTAGAGGGTAAGAGGATTGGGTTTTAACAAAGCACGCTAAAGATGAGCCTGCAACAGTCCTCTGGGGTAGCAACAGTTCATCCATTTTGAATTCGAGTAATTAGAGCAATGCGCAGTAAGAAAAGGAATGCCTTTATTTATTCCAGAGTTTATAAAGCGCACAGCTGATAGGGAATGATCTAGAAACGTTATGAGAGCGAATGAGTAATTTGTTAAGGGGAAAGTTGTGAGTGAGACTGTGGGGACTAATGTAATTGGAATTTTTTTATTACGACGTGTGTTTTTGTAGACCACGAAGATTTACCGGTGTTGACACGAGATGAATTTAGTCAGCGGCGATAGGGCAAAGTGGCTGTACCAGGATCCGGAACTCTTGTAAGATGCTCCCGGTTATTGAAAATTGCTGCGTCTGATTTGCTGATGGTTGTCATAGTCAGGAACGAGTTCCACATTAGATGGAGTGACTCTGTCCGGCGATATAGCCTTACGTCTGGTAACGGAGTAGACGCTCGTTGTGTGGGGGAGGGGAGTAGACGCTCGTTTTCTCGGTGGTAAGGGCTGACGACTTCAGTAATTCCTGGAGATAGTTCAAAATGTCAATGTACTTTTGCGAGCTCCGAATTGTTGCTGTGTTCACGAGAGACACGTCTGAATGTCATTTATTAGTTTCTGATTGGCTGATTTGGAGAGCTGAGATAAGGACATCAATATCGAGGAAATCACGGCTTCTCTCACGGTATCTTGTGGCGCTCTTCAAGAAATAAGTAATGCTGACTTTCATACAAGACATGAAACATATAATCTTGTGTGTGATTATGTTTAACTATATGATGAACACTAATGTTAATCTAGTTAAGAAGTTTTGACACTTACAGTTGTTAGCCTCAGGTGTGCTGGTGTTCGGTCAAGTTGAAATGATTTAATTTCATACTTGAAGCTTTAGCCACTAGATCCAAACGACACGTTATTTTATTTTATTACCTTTGATTGCTGCCATCACATTGCGTTTTTCCTTTCAGATTATTCAGTCATTTTTATTTTGTGTCTCTCTTTTAACTTCTGACCATTCAGAGCACAACTGTATCGTGTAAAACTTTGCTTGCTTGATATTTTTTAATAATTTATTTCTAATACATATAATCATTTTTTTCAGCATTTTTATTTTGTTTGTCATGTTCATTAAAACTTAAGCAAATTCTAATTTCATCATTCTTTTAATGTGAACAAGTATTTTTCATAAAATATCAATTAATTCAACTATTGCATTTGCCTACATAATAGGCTTACTCCTGGCTTAGGTCAATTTGCTAGATGCCATGAGAATCTACTTGCAGAACTTTTAATTACCTTACATAAAATATTTTCAAAGTAACTTCCCCTTAAAATACTTAAATAATAAAATCTTTTAATCTTACATTCTCAGTTTAAATCCTATGCACAGCATACTGTATTTTTTAAAGGAAAAGAAATGTACATGTATTTATTATTCTTTCGGGATTTTCATCTCCTTTGATTTCTGCTTTAAAAACTTTTTTTCTAATACTCAGTTTATATTGATATACAAGAGAGTAACATACTATTTAGACTATGAATTCTGTCAAGACACAATACTTAATTTTTGTGGTATTTTAACAACTAGTAACAGTATTCCATTATTGTTTTATTTATAAAGACGGTAACTTTAAACAGTGCAGTGGATAATTGGTTTAATAATTCTATCAGGACTTTTTAGAAAATTAATATAATCATTTAGTTAATACATTATTAAAGATTTTGTTGAAACTGCCAAGAGCTAAAACCACTTTTGTAAAAAACAATACAGGCTGTACGATATAACTTGTCCCTTCTACACAGTAGCCTCAGTTTTACAGTGAAAATCATTTTGTTTCTCTATTCAGAAAGCCAACTTGGGAACAGTTCTTGGAGTTTTCCTGCCATGTATACAGAACATATTCGGCGTCCTCCTCTTTGTGCGTCTCACATGGATCGTGGGGATGGCTGGGGCCCTGGAGTCTTTCTGTATAGTTTTCATTTGTTGCTCATCTGTAAGTTACAAGTGAGGTGGTAAACTGACCTGCTATGTAAGTTACCAGTGAGGTGTTAAACTTACCTGTTATGTAAGTTACCAGTGAGGTGTTAAACTGAGCTGCTATGTAAGTTACCAGTGAGGTGTTAAACTGAGCTGCTATGTAAGTTACCAGTGAGGTGTTAAACTGACCTGCTATGTAAGTTACCAGTGAGGTGTTAAACTGAGCTGCTATGTAAGTTACCAGTGAGGTGTTAAACTGACCTGCTATGTAAGTTACCAGTGAGGTGTTAAACTGAGCTGCTATGTAAGTTACCAGTGAGGTGTTAAACTGACCTGCTATGTAAGTTACCAGTGAGGTGTTAAACTTACCTGCTATGTAAGTTACCAGTGAGGTGTTAAAATGAGCTGCTATGTAAGTTACCAGTGAGGTGTTAAACTGAGCTGCTATGTAAGTTACCAGTGAGGTGTTAAACTGACCTGCTATGTAAGTTACCAGTGAGGTGTTAAACTGACCTGCTATGTAAGTTACCAGTGAGGTGTTAAACTGACCTGCTATGTAAGTTACCAGTGAGGTGTTAAACTGACCTGCTATGTAAGTTACCAGTGAGGTGTTAAACTGACCTGCTTTTGACATATGGCATTATTTGGGCTTTTCCAAATTGTTTGAAGAATTTTCCATGCACTATTCAAGCAATACAAAAAACACATTTAATTTAGGGCTGTTAACGATTAATTTAAATTTAATCGTTAACTTTTGAAAAATTAACGATAAATTAATCATTAATTTCGCTTAAAATTATGCCATAAGTAACAATTATTAAACGTTCTTGTTGAAAATCTAAATAACACTGGAATGTCTCCTTTATATCTCATCTTTTAACCAACTACGCAAAAAGACAAGTGTGTCGACATTATTTGTGATGACATAAGTGATGAGTGGGTCTAATTTACAATATAACCAGCCGAGCTCAACAATCATTCACATAGCTTTAGATTGTCACAACTGAAGTTTCCGATACTGTATTGGATGTTTGGTTTGCAGGTGATATGCAAGCAAAATGTTAGAACCATGGTAGCAATGTTCCCTTTAAGCAGCGCTGCTTCGCTGATATTTGACCGACGCCACGCAGTAGTTTAGCATCACCGCGCAGCAAATTTTGTAAAATACGAGTTGTTTTTGTTTTTTGTAACTTTGCACACCGACCAACGAAGCCTAGACTTAGACTAGAGGGAACATTGCATGGTGGGCAAACGATTTCACTCAATGGACACAATAACCTTTATCAACATGTTGAACATTCACGTCAGTCAAAACCAGTTTAAAACCAAAATGTTCGTGTAATCGTCCGGAAATTAGTTTATTATATCATACAGAATGGGACTGCGATAAAGCTTTTAAATAAAATAAAAAATACACAAACAAATTGTGCAATTAAAACAATAAATTTGAGCTTTATTTTAAACTAAAACTAATGCCTTCATCTGTACAAGAACATAAAATAGGTACTTACATATATTTAAATTCTTAAAACATATTATATCATAAAATAATTTTAAATATTCATGTCAAATAAAATGAAAGGAAAAACAAAAACAAACAAGGTCCTTGTGCTGTCAATTACTCTTATTTTATCAACAGACCATGCTGACCGCCTTCTCCATGAGCGCCATTGCTACCAACGGAGTGGTCCCTGCTGGCGGCTCCTACTTCATGATATCACGATCTTTGGGGCCAGAATTTGGTGGGGCTGTGGGGGTGCTCTTTTACCTGGGCACCTCCGTAGCTTCATCTATGTACATTATAGGGTCTGTGGAAATATTAGTGGTGAGAGGAGGACTTCTTGACTAGTCAAGTTTTACTCTAGTATTTTACTTTAGGTACTTATTGAGTAGTGAACCAGTGAACACTAATCAATCAAGTGATGAATAAAACTGGAAGGTTTAGAAATTTAAGGATGAATTTTTAAAAAAAATATTTTGAATTTTTCCTCTCTAAAATTGACATTGCCTATTCCGTTTCCATGGTAACTGTTACCAATGTCATGTGACTGAAAATTTATTAAGGAGGCGGACAGGATAGATTTAAGGGTTTATAAAAAGTCACATTGCTACTGTGGCACTATTGGCCAAGTGATGGGACATTTTTTTTATATTACAACCTACCTTAGCTTGTCCCCATTTTATTAGTTTTGACTTAAAAAGTTTTAACTAATTTTAGCAGGGGTCTGAAGATTGCTTATTCTAATGATCACAATTTGCTGAATGGACACTCAATGTAATTATATTATCCCAACTAATGATGTTATAAGTTTCATAATCACAATTTTTGGTTAGGATAATTACAGGCAATCATAAGACATTGTTTGTGTGTTTTAATATTCAAAACAAAACAACAAAGTATGGACATAACACAACTTATATGTGATATGTGCCTTATTATTAAAAATGTCCTCATAGATACAAAATAGATGTGCATAATAACTGTTTGTTGCAAGTACCTCTGCTTAATAACTTATTTCTTTATTCATATACCACAAATTACACAATGTAATGTTTTCATCATACACGTGATAGAGTTGAAGGAATTTATAACAAATGGCCACAAGATCTCAGCATACACAAATGTTTTGGATCAATAAGGAAAGTGGTTGCAGTGACCACACAGAAAACAATATTGCAGCCATGTTATGACATAAATTAGTTTCAAAACATAAAAAATGTCAACATCTGTTTATTTCAAATTTTTCCTTTCTGATCTCGCGTCATCCATAGAAATACATGGCGCCTCAGATGGACAGGTTTGGGGATGTCTTCAACAGCTACCGCCTCTACGGCACCGTGGTGCTGCTGTTGCTGGCGTTCATCGTCTTTGTGGGTGTGGGTTTTGTCAGCAAGTTTGCAGCCCTGTCGCTGGCGTGTGTCATTGTCTCCATCCTGTGCATCTACATTGGCATCTTCGTAGCCAACGAAGGCAACAGTTTGGAGTGAGTTATTGTTCCTTGGGTTTGTTCTTTTATTAGTCTACTTGATTAGATTAAAAACATTTAACTTGAAATTTGTTCCCTTTCTTATCAGAGTTCAGGTACGTCTCAGGTATAGAGGTGGGGCTTACATGGCAGTGCACCTATGTTTGTACACTGAGGCACCTATGTTTGTACACTGAGGCACCTATGTTTGTACACTGAGGCACCTATGTTTGTACACTGAGGCACCTATGTTTGTACACTGAGGCACCTATGTTTGTACACTGAGGCACCTATGTTTGTACACTGAGGCACCTATGTTTGTACACTGAGGCACCTATGTTTGTACACTGAGGCACCTATGTTTGTACACTTAGGCACCTATGTTTGTACACTGAGGCACCTATGTTTGTACACTGAGGCACCTATGTTTGTACACTGAGGCACCTATGTTTGTACACTGAGGCACCTATGTTTGTACACTGAGGCACCTATGTTTGTACACTGAGGCACCTATGTTTGTACACTTAGGCACCTATATTTGTACACTGAGGCACCTATGTTTGTACACTGAGGCACCTATGTTTGTACACTGAGGCACCTATGTTTGTACACTGAGGCACCTATGTTTGTACACTGAGGCACCTATGTTTGTACACTGAGGCACCTATGTTTGTACACTGAGGCACCTATGTTTGTACACTGAGGCACCTATGTTTGTAGACTGAGGCAGAGAGTGCCACAATGTTCAATGAAAAGGATTAAGTGTTTTAATTTCAGTTATTTTTTGTATGTTTACATTTTATTGTGCTGATTAAAACATCTAGTTAATGCTCCATTTAAATTCTGAAGATTTTTTCTGCTTTGTTTAAGCCTAATTCTATTATTCGTTCTATTTATTTATTATGTGGGAGTGGTGGAGAAATTTCCTTACTGAAGCTTGAAGACGCCAGCTCTATGAAATCTAATTAAAATTAAAGTCCTATATATTTAAGTCTCTTTATTATGACACACCAATTGGACAATTAATTTAGTTTTAAGAGAACTTGATTGTTTTAAAAATAAGAATAAAAGAAAAACTCATTGTGTTGATGATTTCTATATTTCAAATCAGAAACATGAGGTCAATGAAAGAAAATATTGAAAGCTTTGTATTATGTAGCTAAATTTGTCTGCATATTTTTTACACTTAACTTGACCCTTACTTTGTAGTGCTATATAATACGGTGGAACCAACTGATCTTGTCACTAACAAAAATCACTCACCTATAAGTAACTTCCTGACAATCCACCAAGAACATAAAAATTCTTGGGCCAGATTTAAACTTATGAAGAGACTGTAACAGATTTTTTTTTCAAATGGCTAAAATGAAGTTGTCCAGCTCACCCTTCGTTTCCCACTTGATCGAGACTTTCAACAGAGGCTCCCAGCTGCTGTTGTAATCTTTACACATAGATTTATATTAGGACTTGTTCTTTTTTTTATAGCAAACTTGATGTACAGCTATATCCCCAAAATATTCATGGATAACCTTCATATCCTCAGAAATTTTCAATGTATTTTCATGACTTTGTCAGATAGAAGATTGGACTTAATTTGATATTTAACACCCCCACCCACAGAGTTTGCATGCTGGGAGAGAGACTGTTGAAACTTGACAAGGTCATGTACAATGGGACCTTCATGTGTGACAAGAACATCACGGGTCCCATCTACCAGCATTTCTGTGTGGATGAGTCTAACATCAGCTCCAGCTGCGACTACTTCAACAATCCCAGCACAGTGGCTCATTCCATCAAGGCCATCCCTGGGCTGCCCAGCGGGATCTTTACCTGTGAGTTTCTGGTGTCCAAGCTATTATAAAGATTAGGATATCTCAGAGAGGAATCAGAAATAAACTTTCTATTACTTTATTTTATATATCTTATACCCAATTTAAATTTTTTTTTAAAGTGCCATAACCGATGGTCCTGATGTTTCCATTAGACCTTACTATGGGCTTGGTAGACCTTAGTGGGCGCCCCATCTCCCTTCCAGGTCAGCGGAGGACTTTCTTAGCGTTAGTCATTCCATTTTTATTGTGGCCTGAATGTGGGCTAGATCCCATGCCCCTCCGGTTGTGAGGCGAGCGCACTATTGACTTCGCTATCCAGCTGCGATATTACATATTTACATAATTTAATTTACAGCTTTTCACTTAAAAACGTTTGTATTTATTTCTCAATTAAAATTATGTAATCAAATTATTTGAAATTAAGACTTGAATTGATAGCTCAGAAGATAAATGTCATTTGAATTGATGGCTCAGAAGATAAATGTCATTTGAATTGATGGCTCAGAAGATAAATGTCATTTGAATTGATGGCTCAGAAGATAAATGTCATTTGAATTGATGGCTCAGAAGATAAATGTCATTTGAATATTTGTGATGTTTAAACTTCTGGTACCTATTTATATTCAACGGAAAAAATTAGACATTTATCCACTTAAAGATAAAAAGTAAGGTTTATTCTAATATTAGTTGATTGTTCTAGAAGTGGTTATAATACTTAAAATGTTGATACAACAAAATTTTACTTTATTTGACTAATTAATGGATAAAATACTCGTCATTGGAAACTTTTATCTCCAGAATATTTTAGCAGCCGGTCTTTAAATTCTTTACAAATCTTTGATCCCAATATATGTATGTAGTTTTTATGCCTAATAGAATCTTAATTCATCTCAATATTTTCCCTCAGCCAATATTCTGAACAAGTACAGCCAAGAGGGAAAGATTGTGGGCACAGATGTTGACGGCTCTGAGACTAGAGGGGAGATCATTGCAGACCTTACATCCTCTTTCATGGTTCTTCTAGCTATTTACTTCCCTTCAGTCACTGGTAAGTGATAGCCTCAATATATTTGAAAATCTTTATTTGAAGAAGAGAGTATGTTAGTCTTTGTATATGTGAGAATTCATTTTTAATCCTGATAGTCTAACTTTAGTTTTATTGAACCATTATAATGACCCGTAAGTTCTTTCAAGTTGGAAAATGAAAATATAATTTCTTGAAATTTAAAAATTTAAAATGTTCCATAATTTATCCGTCCTGTGGTTTTTTTTTCTTCATCTTTTTTTTGGTCATCATGACAAATTTTGTCCAGCATTCTTGATCCTGAAAAGTTTCTGTACTTTATTCTAGGCATCATGGCTGGCTCCAACAGATCAGGTGACTTGGCAGACGCACAGAAATCTATTCCTATAGGAACCATTGCTGCCATCTGCACAACATCTTCTGTCTGTATCCTTAATGAGTTGAACTGGTGGTGGGTGAGGTGGGTTTAACTGATGGTGGGTGAGGTGGGTTTATCTGGGGGTGGGTGGGTTGGGTTTAACTGGTGGTGGGTGGGGTGGGTTTAACTGGTGGTGGATGGGTAGAGTTGAACTGGTGGTGGGTGGGTTGGGTTTAACTGGTGGTGGGTGGGTTGGGTTTAACTGGTGGTGGGTGGGTTGGGTTTAACTGGTGGTGGGTGGGTTTTTAAAGTTGACATAAGTTGCACAATTTTTTACAGTTTATTGTGGCAAAAGTTCCCGGCCCCATGTTTACAGACTTATTTTTAGTTTGTTTTTTTACCTTTTTTTTCTGGCTCCCAAAAAAGCAAAATATAAATTAGTTTTATTTTTCAGTATAGAATGATATAACTAAATTGGTATTTTTCCTGGAATTCACTATTGAAAAGTTGATTTCCTATGTAATCAAAGATCTTTCCAGTGTTCTCTTCTTTGCTGGTTGTATAAATGGCAATGTACTGAGAGACAAGTTAGTACCAGCATAATTATTGCATTCTTTAGACTGTATTTATTATGTTTTTCACAAGTTTGTATCTGTATTTGATCCTATTGTATTTGTTAACAATAATTGTCACTTCTTCTGATTTAAACGAGGGGGTGACATTTGTTTTAAAATTTCAATCATTTATATTTTTATGTGTCTTAAAAATTAAATCAACAAATTTTTATTCAGTAATCCTATGATCATTGATTAAAAGATTTTAATCCATGTAAATCGCTGTGAGCCCGGTTCCCTACTGGGATACAGTGCTATATAAATTATCAATTATTATTATTATTATTTTTTTTTGGCAAAACCAAATTTAATGGTCACATTGATTTTTGGGACAATTGCAAGGTAAAAAATAAAAAAAATTATGTATGACCTGGTGTCCTTTAGGTTCTATTGTCAGTGCTATTCTCATGTGTTTTTGTCTCATGTCTTTCTATAGGTATGGTGAAAGTATAGGGGGAAGCCTTCTCATAGGAAAACTGGCCTGGCCTAATGAATGGGTCATCTTGATAGGGTCATTCCTGTCCACTCTGGGAGCTGGACTACAGAGTCTTACAGGTTTGTCGAGTTCTCATAAACAGCAGCACTTTCCCCCCATAGTCCTTATCGCCTGTATAACGTCACACCACCATTTCATTTTGTTCAACAAAGGGCAATGAAAACTGACAGCTGATGGGCAATGGCAACTTACATGCTATGACAACTGCCATTCAATGCCTTCTGACTTTTGACATGTAATGACAACTGTTGGGATGTTAACTGACATGCCATGTCAACTCACATAAAAGCTCAGTTTTCTAGTTCATGAATTATGGTCATTCCTCTGTCAGGCCTTACTTTATGGTCATTCCTCTGTCAGGCCTTACTTTATGGTCATTCCTCTGTCAGGCCTTACTTTATGGTCATTCCTCTGTCAGGCCTTACTTTATGGTCATTCCTTTGTCAGGCCTTACTTTATGGTCATTCCTCTGTCAGGCCTTACTTTATGGTCATTCCTCTGTCAGGCCTTACTTAAAGTGTGCTGACTCAAATGTAAAGTCAATCATCTTTTTACAAAAATGGTTATATCTAAAGGCTATGCATGAGCCTGATAGGAGGTCACAAAGCAACAAACATAACGGCAAAAAGCCTTCTCCAGCAAACAAACAAAAACAAAAAATAAAGAAGTATGAAAATAAAACAAAATTTACCTGCGAGTTTAGTCCAGGATATACATCAAACAAAGAAACACAAAGAAATAAGCTTCAACCAAATCTTTTACTAATTTTAAAAGAAAATTATGTTTTAATTATTAAAATAAATAATTACATCACAAAACACATCAATTACTTTCTTTAATTCTATCTAAAAGCTAAAAATGAGAGAAATAATCTTGGACAAAAAATTGTCATAAATAAACGAACTATTTATTGTAGAAAAGAAGATCAGATTTTTGCATGGTCAAAGCCAACTAACTCTAATTGGAGCTTAACTAGAGGTCAGTTAGTCAAGTAATTGTAATCATGTTCCCCCCCCATCCCCCCAGGCGCCCCTCGACTGCTCCAGGCTATAGCCAAAGATGGTGTCATACCCTTCCTGCGTGTCTTCAGTGTGACAACCAAACGTGGCGAGCCATTCAGAGCTCTGCTCCTCACAGTCTTCATCTCTGAGATCGGGGTACTCATAGGAAACTTGGATTATGTAGCTCCCATCATTACTATGTAAGTAAATGAGGGCTTAGCTCGCCATCATTACTATGTAAGTACATGAGTGCTTAGTTCCAGTTCCAATATTTTGTATGTAAGTACATGGGGGCTTAGCTCCTATCATTACTATGTAAGTACATGTGGGCTTAGCTCCCATCATTTGTATGTAAGTACATGTGGGCTTAGCTCCCATCATTACTATGTAAGTACATGGGGGCTTAGTTCCAATCATTTGTATGTAAGTACATGTGGGCTTAGCTCCAATCATTACTATGTAAGTACATGTGGGCTTAGCTCCCATCATTTGTATGTAAGTACATGTGGGCTTAGCTCCCATCATTACTATGCAAGTACATGCGGGCTTAGCTCCCATCATTACTATGTAAGTACATGTGAGCTTAGCTCCCATCATTAATATGTAAGTACATGAGGGCTTAGCTCCTATCATTAATATGTAAGTACATGAGGGCTTAGCTCGCATCATTAATATGTAAGTACATGTGGGCTTAGCTCCCATCATTAATATGTAAGTACATGTGGGCTTAGCTCCCATCATTAATATGTAAGTACATGTGGGCTTAGCTCCTATCATTAATATGTAAGTACATGAGGGCTTAGCTCCCATCATTACTATGTAAGTACATGAGGGCTTAGCTCCCATCATTACCATGTAAGTACATGTGGGCTTAGCTCCTATCATTACTATGTAAGTTATTGTGGGCTTAGCTCCCATCATTAATATGTAAGTACATGTGGGCTTAGCTCCCATCATTAATATGTAAGTACATGTGGGCTTAGCTCCTATCATTAATATGTAAGTACATGAGGGCTTAGCTCCCATCATTACTATGTAAGTACATGAGGGCTTAGTTCCAATCATTTGTATGTAAGTACATGTGGGCTTAGCTCCTATCATTACTATGTAAGTACATGTGGGCTTAGCTCCCATCATTACTATGTAAGTACATGTGGGCTTAGCTCCCATCATTACTATGTAAGTATATGAGGGCTTAGCTCCCATCATTACTATGTAAGTACATGCGGGCTTAGCTCCCATCATTACTATGTAAGGAGATGTGGGCTTAGCTCCCATCATTACTATGTAAGTACATGTGGGCTTAGCTCCCATCATTAATATGTAAGTACATGGGGGCTTAGCTCCCATCATTACTATGTAAGTACATGAGGGCTTAGCTCCAATCATTAATATGTAAGTACATGAGGGCTTAGCTCCCATCATTTGTATGTAAGTACATGAGGGCTTAGCTCCCATCATTACTATGTAAGTACATAAGGGCTTAGCTCCCATCATTACTATGTAAGTACATGTGGGCTTAGCTCCCATCATTACCATGTAAGTACATGTGGGCTTAGCTCCAATCATTACTATGTAAGTACATGTGGGCTTAGCTCCCATCATTACTATGTAAGTACATGAGGGCTTAGTTCCAATCATTACTATGTAAGTACATGTGGGCTTAGCTCCCATCATTACTGTGTAAGTACATGAGGGCTTAGCTCCAATCATTACTATGTAAGTACATGGGGGCTTAGCTCCAATCATTACTTTGTAAGTACATGAGGGCTTAGCTCCAATCATTACTATGTAAGTACATGTGGGCTTAGCTCCAATCATTACTATGTAAGTACATGTGGGCTTAGCTCCCATCATTTGTATGTAAGTACATGTGGGCTTAGCTCCTATCATTACTATTTAAGTACATGTGGGCTTAGCTCCCATCATTTCTATGTAAGTACATGTGGGCTTAGCTCCCATCATTACTATGCAAGTACATGCGGGCTTAGTTCCAATCATTTGTATGTAAGTACATGTGGGCTTAGCTCCTATCATTACTATGTAAGTACATGTGGGCTTAGCTCCCATCATTACTATGTAAGTACATGTGGGCTTAGCTCCCATCATTACTATGTAAGTATATGAGGGCTTAGCTCCCATCATTACTATGTAAGTACATGCGGGCTTAGCTCCCATCATTACTATGTAAGGAGATGTGGGCTTAGCTCCAATCATTTGTATGTAAGTACATGGTGGCTTAGCTCCCATCATCACTATGTAAGTACATGCGGGCTTAGCTCCCATCATCACTATGTAAGTACATGCAGGCTTAGCTCCCATCATTTGTATGTAAGTACATGTGGGCTTAGCTCCAATCATTTGTATGTAAGTACATGTGGGCTTAGCTCCTATCATTACTATGTAAGTACATGTGGGATTAGCTCCCATCATCACTATGTAAGTACATGCGGGCTTAGCTCCCATCATTACTATGTAAGGAGATGTGGGCTTAGCTCCCATCATTACTATGTAAGTACATGGTGGCTTAGCTCCTATCAATACTATGTAAGTACATGGTGGCTTAGCTCCCATCATTACTATGTAAGTACATGGTGGCTTAGCTCCCATCATTTGTATGTAAGTACATGGTGGCTTAGCTCCAATCATTACTATGTAAGTACATGGTGGCTTAGCTCCCATCATTTGTATGTAAGTACATGGTGGCTTAGCTCCCATCATCACTATGTAAGTACATGGTGGCTTAGCTCCAATCATTACTATGTAAGTACATGGTGGCTTAGCTCCCATCATTTGTATGTAAGTACATGCTGGCTTAGCTCCCATCATTTGTATGTAAGTACATGCGGGCTTAGCTCCAATCATTTGTATGTAAGTACATGCGGGCTTAGCTCCCATCATTACTATGTAAGGAGATGTGGGCTTAGCTCCCATCATTACTATGTAAGTACATGTGGGCCTTTATGTATTGAAATACTTCTGTTAGATGACAAGATTTGATGTTGTGAATCCACATTTTATGATTATATATATATATACTAGCGTACACCCGTCAAAAATGACTGAAGTTTTCAGCTGAAATCTATTTATTTTATAAAAAATTCACTTTTTAGCGCTCCTATGGAACCGACCTTTTTCAAAAGCCCAAATAACTTGTCCTTGTTTGATAAATACGAAATATTAAACTTTCTGAAATGTACACAAAGTATTTTATAATAAGGTTTGTAGGGCGCCTATGGCACCCCATTTGTTTTTTATTTTATAATTAACCATCATCAAATCCTCTTTTTACATTGATCCCTTTTCCAAAATTAAAATATGAGCGAAAACAATGACGCAATATTATATTTTTTTACAGCTCATTTTTAATTTGCACACCTTTTGATGCATTGGTGCAGTAATTTGGTTCTCCCCGCTTTCTAAAATTAGTAGCGTCAGGACAGACTGACTTGCGTGACAATTGCAAATTATATAGTTTTATCTATAGTATTATATGATATTTACTTCCACTATTTATTTTCCCCTACCAATAAGCCTCATACAAAATTTTTTATTCAGTTTAACATATCGATATTAAAAAATTCCAAGATTCCTATTTTGTTATAGCAATTCAAAACAAAAACACTTTGGCCATTTATAAATATAGGAAGAAAATCCTTTCCTAATGTAATATTTCATCTTCTATATACCATTTAAAAACTGATCAATGACACAATCAGACTATTGGTTGTCTGCCTCTGTCCACAGAGCTTCATTTCCCTTTTTTCCTCTCCAGCGGCCTCGTTACTTCTCTATTCCATGATCTTTACTATTGCTGTTCTCAGGTTTTTCCTAATGTGCTATGGTTTTGTCAACATGGCCTGTGCCCTTCAAACTCTGCTACAGACACCCAACTGGAGACCAAGGTTTAGATTTTACCATTGGTGAGTCTCATAACTCAGAAATTAGGTTTAGGTTTTACCATTGGAGAGTCACATAACTTAGAAATTAGGTTTAGGTTTTACCATTGGTGAGTCACATAACTTAGAAATTAGGTTTAGGTTTTACCATTGGTGTGTCTCATAACTCAGAAATTAGGTTTAGGTTTTACCATTGGTGAGTCTCATAACTCAGAAATTAGGTTTAGGTTTTACCATTGGTGAGTCTCATAACTCAGAAATTAGGTTTCGGTTTTACCATTGGTGAGTCTCTTAACTCAGAAATTAGGTTTAGGTTTTACCATTGGTGAGTCACATAACTCAGAAATTAGGTTTAGGTTTTACCATTGGTGAGTCTCTTAACTCAGAAATTAGGTTTAGGTTTTACCATTGGTCAGTCACATAACTCAGAAATTATATTGGCACCTGGTGACAGTTCATGTAGTAGCTTTTGAAATAGATGAACATAGCCTTGCCAATAGACATCTGCTTATTTTAATCTTTTCAATTTTAGTCAAGATTAGAATATTTTAATTGATAATAAATAATGGAAATGTTCTTTACTGCATTTTTAGGACATAAATAAGTGTGAAGATTAAAAAATACAACACTTCATAATTAATTTCAAATCAAACAAGGCTTTTAAAATATTTTCAGAGCAATAAAATGTTGGTCATCTTAACAATTTAAGGGTAAATCATTGTACATTTTCAATTACTTACTCTGGCATATGGAGGAAACAACAAAATTTTCAATGATAAAATATATTATTTCTTAAACTGTAAAAGAGTAGACACAAGTGAAGTGAGACTGAACATGTCTGTTACAACTTGGATTGAAAGGAATTTTGTAAATCATTTGGATAATGAATGACAATTAAATTTTGTTTCAATGAAAACTGAAAGTGGTTATCATGGCATGTTTAAAAATTCTGATTTAGCTTTTTTTGACTCCAAGATAAAGATCATAGAAGTTTAAGAAACTTGTATAGCATATGAAGTATTTTTACTAGGGCTGCGGAAATTAAAGATACATTATTCGATTAATCTTTTAAAATTTTAATTGATTAGAATTAATTTGATCAATTAAAATTCTATTAAAATTCAAGAAACTATTTCTATTTTTTTTCCAATTTCTTAATAATTGATATTTTTTGTTACTTACATACTTTTCCCTTGTATTATTATTATTTTTTTAGATGTACATACGTTAATAAAAATGTTTTTCTTCCTTATTTCTTGCATAGCAGAACGAATTTGCTGTGTTACGTCACAAAATTTGGGAGCCATGGAATTACAGCGACTTAACTTCCCAATTAATCGAACAAATATTTTTTAATCAGTACCAGCCGTAACTTATACTAATAGTTACAAAATGATACTTGATTCGTTTATTTTTAAAACAATAACCAACTATTTCAAAATCTTTTAACTTGTGGTCAATAATGGGACAGTTTACTGTGCCCCATTTTTATGTTACAGTTTGACCATAAGGACCAAATTAATCAGTGCAGGTCAGACCTGCCAATGTCACAACCGACCTGTCTTACATTATATGTTTCTATTGTCTCCAGGACGCTGTCTTTGCTGGGCCTGGCACTCTGTATAGTTCTCATGTTTATATCCAGCTGGTACTACGCCCTGGCAGCCTTGGCCATTGCGTTCTGTATCTACAAGTACATCGAATATAAAGGGTGAGATGTGTAGAAACCCGAGTTTGATCTTTAGTGAGATCAATATTTAGTCACAGTTTACAGGTTGTGACACTCTGATAGCTACAACCAACTAAGCCAGACATTCATGAATCTGTAAACCTTTGTGACACTCTGATAGCTGCAACCAATTAAGCCAGACATTCATGAATCTGTAAACCTTTGTGACACTCTGATAGCTACAACCAACTAAGCCAGACATTCATGAATCTGTAAACCTTTGTGACACTCTGATAGCTGCAACCAACTAAGTCAGACATTCATGAATCTGTAAACCTTTGTGACACTCTGATAGCTGCAACCAACTAAGCCAGACATTCATGAATCTGTAAACCTTTGTGACACTCTGATAGCTGCAACCAACTAAGTCAGACATTCATGAATCTGTAAACCTTTGTGACACTCTGATAGCTGCAACCAACTAAGTCAGACATTCATGAATCTGTAAACCTTTGTGACACTCTGATAGCTACAACGAACTAAGCCAGACATTCATGAATCTGTAAACCTTTGTGACACTCTGATAGCTGCAACCAACTAAGTCAGACATTCATGAATCTGTAAACCTTTGTGACACTCTGATAGCTGCAACCAACTGAGCCAGACATTCATGAATCTGTAAACCTTTCAGTGATTTCACACCATTACTCTGTCCCCACCATGTTATAAATAGTCATTTAATTTATCTAACTTATGAAGGTGTGAAGGCGAGGGCAAGGAGATAAATATTCTAACCATTGTGACCATAGCCTTTAAGCCAGCACATTTTTTACAACAACCCTTGCTGTATGGACCAATTAATGACACCATGTGTCACAATTTGGCCCTCAAGACATCTCAGCTGACCAGATAACACTTCATCCATAGGGGCAGTATTGAATTCTAAAGAGTTTGGGTTTTTTTCTTTATAAAATCTGATATTTGACCTTTTAAAGAATGATGTTTTATTGAATCTTGATGAATTCTTTCAAAACTTTATCTTGTTTCCAGAGCTGAGCAGGAGTGGGGTGACGGTATAAGAGGTTTAGCAATGTCTGCTGCACGCTATTCTCTGCTGAGGCTCCAGGCAGGTCCTCCTCATACTAAAAACTGGAGGTGAGCCTTAACTAACTAAAGGAATAGGCAGTTAGGATGATGGATTTGTATTGTCCGTTTTTTTCTTCTCAAAGCATGCAGATGAGGGAAATTATATCTTGGTTTCATAGCAATTCGATGCTTCAGATTCTCAGTTAAGGAAGCTATTTTTAAAGGCTAAATCAAAGTATATCTTGGTTTCTTTATTAAAATGTCCACCTCAGTGTTGGACTATATTTATTAAAAATATCTTTTAATTAAGTGTGACTCATTATTCTTATGTTTATAGAAGTTTAATATTTGCATATTTTCTTAAAATAAAAAGTTATTATTGTAAATTTTGTAATAGTGGTAACAATATTTATAGATCAAAAGTAATAATTGATCACAATAAATGATAGACACGTTTTAAAAAAGGTTAACTTTACCATAGGGTATGTCACAGCCAGGAGATTTCCATGTCAAACAATTCTTTCTTGTAATGTGTGTCTTCTTCTGTTGACAGACCACAGCTCCTGGTGCTAATGAAGTTAGATGAAAATTTACAACCAAAGTTTCCAAAGATGGTTTTGTTTGCAAGTCAACTGAAAGCAGGTAAGCTATTCTAGTTGAAAAATATCAGAATTTTACAAACATCACATTTTTTTTTATTTGGAAAATACATAATTTATATTATTTCATTTATCAAATAACTAATCATTTTGTTGTTGTTACTGTTGAACCTGTTACTAACTTTACAGATGTCTTATATTCTACGGGACTTCAACTATTCAAGTCGGACAGAACCATTAAAAAATATGTTTTGAATCCATCTAATCCTTAGTTGATTTCCTGGTGTTGTTATATTTCAGGTAAAGGTCTTGTTCTTGTCAATAGCGTCCTAGAGGGTAACTTCAGAGACAGGTATCCAGATGCCCAGGCATCCAAACAGGTAGGGTGTCCTTGACATTGAATGCTAAAACAAGTTTAGTAATCATTTAACATTACATACACTCTAAGCTACTGACCATGAGCCACAAAAACACACAGCCCCCTTGTGCACTTCAATACAGACTTAACTTTGTAATGTACTACTGTACTACATTGTGGTCATGCACTTCAACACAGACTTAACTTTGTAATGTACTACATTGTGGTCAGTTTTGTTCATTGTATACAATCATGTAACATTCTGAGATTTAACTTTCATCCCTTGCTTTTATTGCAGACCTTGCTGAATTTAATCAAAGAGTACGGGGTGAAAGGTTTCTCTGATGTCAGCATTGCCACTGATGTAGCAGAAGGACTTTGTCAGTTGTAAGTCTAATGTGTTTTAAGATTTGCCAGGCAGTGTTTAAACACCCTTCGGTGATTTAATGTCAGGACACTTCTACTTTAAAGGAATATTTTTTTCTCAATTTAAATATTTTGAAGTTGTTAACAAGAAAAGTTAAAGACCATTTAGTTATTCAAATAATTGAAACAGTTTTTATCTCAAGAGGCTTACACCATGTCAGAAAAGTATTCAAATAATTTGAACTTTTAATAACAAAGTAAATCAAATCACCAAACAGATGATGATAAATAAATTGCGCTGGGTCCTTTTGCGAGTTCAAAGCTCTGAAAATCTTAGTGTTGACTTTCTTCAAATTACATATATCTTTTTAAATATCAATCTTGGTCATTTACCATTAATTATGTTTGATTTTAAATTTATTTATTTTCTTTACTGTCCAGGATTCAAAATGCTGGTCTAGGTGGTCTGAAGCATAACACGGTTGTTCTTGGTTGGCCCTATGGTTGGAGACATGATGAGGATGACAGGAGCTACAGAGTCTTTCTGGGTAGGTATTGGTGTTCAGCTCTAGGGTGGGCGTTGGTGTTTAGTTCTAGGGTTGGTGTTCAGTTCTAGGGTGGGTGTTGGTGTTCAGTTCTAGTGTGGACGTTGGTGTTTAGTTCTAGGGTGGGTATTGGTGTTCAGTTCTAGGATTGGTGTTCAGTTCTAGGGTGGGTATTGGTGTTCAGTTCTAGGGTTGGTGTTCAGTTCTAGGGTTGGTGTTCAATTCTAGGGTTGGTGTTATTTGTCAGCTGTATTTAGAGAGTTGCATTTAGTAATGGTAATGCTTCTTTTTTATTGCCTTTATCATTTAACAAGAATGATATTGTTTGTTATAATTACATTACAATTTTTTTTTATTTAGACACGGTGAGAAATGTTGGTGCAGCCCAGATGGCATTGCTGGTACCCAAGGGCATAAACCAATTTCCAGACATAGGGGCCAAGTTGAGGGGCACCATCGACGTTTGGTGGATTGTACATATCCTTTTCTGGAGATGGCTGTCTTTGGTGTATTAGACAGAATGCAATCACTCCTTGAAGTATATTGGTTTAAATTACTACATTTATATGAGTCTGCTTATTTCTTGCAAGTTTATTAAGTCCCCCAAACTCAAACAATAGATTTGTACTCATGTATGTTGTAAAATGTTAAACTTAAATTATAAAATTTGCTCTTTTTTTTTCAAAACTTCCAAAATAAATATAGAGCTTCGGTTAGTAATATTCACTTTTGGAGCATCCATATATGGCCAAGTGCATTGAAAATGAAAATGATCCCCCTTTCCAGTCCATGATGGACTATGGGGCAAGTGATGTAGCGTTCACAAGTTTTTAGCCACCACTTACGAGCAGGGGAATGTTTGACCAGCACAATGCCCCAGGGGCCTTGCCAGTACCTGGGCTCGAACCCGCAACTCGGGATCTGCCTCGGATCGATAGTCCAGTGGGCTACCACTTAGACCATCGCGCCCAAGTGCATTGGTGATTGATTTAAAAATTAAATGAATCAAGTATCATTTTGTGAACTTCTTTACTTGTATCATTTTGTGAACTTCTTTACTTGTATCATTTTGTGAACTTCTTTACTTGTATCATTTTGTGAACTTCTTTACTTGTATCATTTTGTGAACTTCTTTACTTGTATCATTTTGTGAACTTCTTTACTTGTATCATTTTGTGAACTTCTTTACTTGTATCATTTTGTGAACTTCTTTACTTGTATCATTTTGTGAACTTCTTTACTTGTATCATTTTGTGAACTTCTTTACTTGTATCATTTTGTGAACTTCTTTGCTTGTTTAACATGTTGTCAAAGCCTCAAACTTGACTTGTGTTTTATTGTTATGTTTTTTGTCATGTATATTTTGTCATACATGTTAAAGCCAGTGTTCAAGAAAGTTTCCCTAACCTTACGCACATGATGGTGGTCTACTGATGCTGCTACCATTCTTGTTAGGTCAAGACAGAACCTGGAAGAACTGCAAGCTGCGCATCTTCACTGTTGCTCGTATCCTTACTGAGTTGAAGCATTCATTATAAATAGATCATAACTGTAACTGACAAGCAGAAAGTTTGTTTCTTTCATAAATTCAATCTTCAAAATATCTCACCAAAATCTATTGTAAATTACAATTTGATAAAAAAAATTATTTTTTTTTAAATGTATTCCTTATTACAGGCAAATTATTGTTTTTCACTATAAATGTGACTGAAAATTCTTTTCAATATTAAAAATTTTGCTTTATTGTAGTCTTTTTGAATAAATTAAGTCTTTTAATAAACCAACCTTGACCCAGAATTCCAGAAACTGAGGATAACTCCATTCAGATGAAGAAAGATTTACAGACGTACTTGTATCAGCTCCGTATATCAGCTGATGTGGATGTAGTGGAAATGGTAAGTCTGACAACTTGTATCAGCTCCGTATATCAGCTGATGTGGATGTAGTGGAAATGGTAAGTCTGACAACTTGTATCAGCTCCGTATATCAGCTGATGTGGATGTAGTGGAAATGGTAAGTCTGACAACTTGTATCAGCTCCGTATATCAGCTGATGTGGATGTAGTGGAAATGGTAAGTCTGACAACTTGTATCAGCTCCGTATATCAGCTGATGTGGATGTAGTGGAAATGGTAAGTCTGACAACTTGTATCAGCTCCGTATATCAGCTGATGTGGATGTAGTGGAAATGGTAAGTCTGACAACTTGTATCAGCTCCGTATATCAGCTGATGTGGATGTAGTGGAAATGGTAAGTCTGACAACTTGTATCAGCTCCGTATATCAGCTGATGTGGATGTAGTGGAAATGGTAAGTCTGACAACTTGTATCAGCTCCGTATATCAGCTGATGTGGATGTAGTGGAAATGGTAAGTCTGACAACTTGTATCAGCTCCGTATATCAGCTGATGTGGATGTAGTGGAAATGGTAAGTCTGACAACTTGTATCAGCTCCGTATATCAGCTGATGTGGATGTAGTGGAAATGGTAAGTCTGACAACTTGTATCAGCTCCGTATATCAGCTGATGTGGATGTAGTGGAAATGGTAAGTCTGACAACTTGTATCAGCTCCGTATATCAGCTGATGTGGATGTAGTGGAAATGGTAAGTCTGACAACTTGTATCAGCTCCGTATATCAGCTGATGTGGATGTAGTGGAAATGGTAAGTCTGACAACTTGTATCAGCTCCGTATATCAGCTGATGTGGATGTAGTGGAAATGGTAAGTCTGACAACTTGTATCAGCTCCGTATATCAGCTGATGTGGATGTAGTGGAAATGGTAAGTCTGACAACTTGTATCAGCTCCGTATATCAGCTGATGTGGATGTAGTGGAAATGGTAAGTCTGACAACTTGTATCAGCTCCGTATATCAGCTGATGTGGATGTAGTGGAAATGGTAAGTCTGACAACTTGTATCAGCTCCGTATATCAGCTGATGTGGATGTAGTGGAAATGGTAAGTCTGACAACTTGTATCAGCTCCGTATATCAGCTGATGTGGATGTAGTGGAAATGGTAAGTCTGACAACTTGTATCAGCTCCGTATATCAGCTGATGTGGATGTAGTGGAAATGGTAAGTCTGACAACTTGTATCAGCTCCGTATATCAGCTGATGTGGATGTAGTGGAAATGGTAAGTCTGACAACTTGTATCAGCTCCGTATATCAGCTGATGTGGATGTAGTGGAAATGGTAAGTCTGACAACTTGTATCAGCTCCGTATATCAGCTGATGTGGATGTAGTGGAAATGGTAAGTCTGACAACTTGTATCAGCTCCGTATATCAGCTGATGTGGATGTAGTGGAAATGGTAAGTCTGACAACTTGTATCAGCTCCGTATATCAGCTGATGTGGATGTAGTGGAAATGGTAAGTCTGACAACTTGTATCAGCTCCGTATATCAGCTGATGTGGATGTAGTGGAAATGGTAAGTCTGACAACTTGTATCAGCTCCGTATATCAGCTGATGTGGATGTAGTGGAAATGGTAAGTCTGACAACTTGTATCAGCTCCGTATATCAGCTGATGTGGATGTAGTGGAAATGGTAAGTCTGACAACTTGTATCAGCTCCGTATATCAGCTGATGTGGATGTAGTGGAAATGGTAAGTCTGACAACTTGTATCAGCTCCGTATATCAGCTGATGTGGATGTAGTGGAAATGGTAAGTCTGACAACTTGTATCAGCTCCGTATATCAGCTGATGTGGATGTAGTGGAAATGGTAAGTCTGACAACTTGTATCAGCTCCGTATATCAGCTGATGTGGATGTAGTGGAAATGGTAAGTCTGACAACTTGTATCAGCTCCGTATATCAGCTGATGTGGATGTAGTGGAAATGGTAAGTCTGACAACTTGTATCAGCTCCGTATATCAGCTGATGTGGATGTAGTGGAAATGGTAAGTCTGACAACTTGTATCAGCTCCGTATATCAGCTGATGTGGATGTAGTGGAAATGGTAAGTCTGACAACTTGTATCAGCTCCGTATATCAGCTGATGTGGATGTAGTGGAAATGGTAAGTCTGACAACTTGTATCAGCTCCGTATATCAGCTGATGTGGATGTAGTGGAAATGGTAAGTCTGACAACTTGTATCAGCTCCGTATATCAGCTGATGTGGATGTAGTGGAAATGGTAAGTCTGACAACTTGTATCAGCTCCGTATATCAGCTGATGTGGATGTAGTGGAAATGGTAAGTCTGACAACTTGTATCAGCTCCGTATATCAGCTGATGTGGATGTAGTGGAAATGGTAAGTCTGACAACTTGTATCAGCTCCGTATATCAGCTGATGTGGATGTAGTGGAAATGGTAAGTCTGACAACTTGTATCAGCTCCGTATATCAGCTGATGTGGATGTAGTGGAAATGGTAAGTCTGACAACTTGTATCAGCTCCGTATATCAGCTGATGTGGATGTAGTGGAAATGGTAAGTCTGACAACTTGTATCAGCTCCGTATATCAGCTGATGTGGATGTAGTGGAAATGGTAAGTCTGACAACTTGTATCAGCTCCGTATATCAGCTGATGTGGATGTAGTGGAAATGGTAAGTCTGACAACTTGTATCAGCTCCGTATATCAGCTGATGTGGATGTAGTGGAAATGGTAAGTCTGACAACTTGTATCAGCTCCGTATATCAGCTGATGTGGATGTAGTGGAAATGGTAAGTCTGACAACTTGTATCAGCTCCGTATATCAGCTGATGTGGATGTAGTGGAAATGGTAAGTCTGACAACTTGTATCAGCTCCGTATATCAGCTGATGTGGATGTAGTGGAAATGGTAAGTCTGACAACTTGTATCAGCTCCGTATATCAGCTGATGTGGATGTAGTGGAAATGGTAAGTCTGACAACTTGTATCAGCTCCGTATATCAGCTGATGTGGATGTAGTGGAAATGGTAAGTCTGACAACTTGTATCAGCTCCGTATATCAGCTGATGTGGATGTAGTGGAAATGGTAAGTCTGACAACTTGTATCAGCTCCGTATATCAGCTGATGTGGATGTAGTGGAAATGGTAAGTCTGACAACTTGTATCAGCTCCGTATATCAGCTGATGTGGATGTAGTGGAAATGGTAAGTCTGACAACTTGTATCAGCTCCGTATATCAGCTGATGTGGATGTAGTGGAAATGGTAAGTCTGACAACTTGTATCAGCTCCGTATATCAGCTGATGTGGATGTAGTGGAAATGGTAAGTCTGACAACTTGTATCAGCTCCGTATATCAGCTGATGTGGATGTAGTGGAAATGGTAAGTCTGACAACTTGTATCAGCTCCGTATATCAGCTGATGTGGATGTAGTGGAAATGGTAAGTCTGACAACTTGTATCAGCTCCGTATATCAGCTGATGTGGATGTAGTGGAAATGGTAAGTCTGACAACTTGTATCAGCTCCGTATATCAGCTGATGTGGATGTAGTGGAAATGGTAAGTCTGACAACTTGTATCAGCTCCGTATATCAGCTGATGTGGATGTAGTGGAAATGGTAAGTCTGACAACTTGTATCAGCTCCGTATATCAGCTGATGTGGATGTAGTGGAAATGGTAAGTCTGACAACTTGTATCAGCTCCGTATATCAGCTGATGTGGATGTAGTGGAAATGGTAAGTCTGACAACTTGTATCAGCTCCGTATATCAGCTGATGTGGATGTAGTGGAAATGGTAAGTCTGACAACTTGTATCAGCTCCGTATATCAGCTGATGTGGATGTAGTGGAAATGGTAAGTCTGACAACTTGTATCAGCTCCGTATATCAGCTGATGTGGATGTAGTGGAAATGGTAAGTCTGACAACTTGTATCAGCTCCGTATATCAGCTGATGTGGATGTAGTGGAAATGGTAAGTCTGACAACTTGTATCAGCTCCGTATATCAGCTGATGTGGATGTAGTGGAAATGGTAAGTCTGACAACTTGTATCAGCTCCGTATATCAGCTGATGTGGATGTAGTGGAAATGGTAAGTCTGACGTACTTGTATCAGCTCCGTATATCAGCTGATGTGGATGTAGTGGAAATGGTAAGTCTGACGTACTTGTATCAGCTCCGTATATCAGCTGATGTGGATGTAGTGGAAATGGTAAGTCTGACAACTTGTATCAGCTCCGTATATCAGCTGATGTGGATGTAGTGGAAATGGTAAGTCTGACAACTTGTATCAGCTCCGTATATCAGCTGATGTGGATGTAGTGGAAATGGTAAGTCTGACAACTTGTATCAGCTCCGTATATCAGCTGATGTGGATGTAGTGGAAATGGTAAGTCTGACAGATGAAGTGAACACTGCATTTATTTAAGGAGATCAGAGGCTTACAGAGTGTTTTAGAGGGGTTATAAACTTGGGGTTGTGAGGGAGAGGTTGTTGTGAGATTTCCAAATGAGGGTTTCACACTTATCAATTTGCCAATACTACATACATTAAATTCATTTCTTAAAATAAATTTTTTTTAAAAATCAAATGCATTTGTCTTTCAGAAATCATAAAGTTCATCATTGCCGTGCGTAATAACTTTTGTTAAATCCACAGAGCAATTCCGACATATCAGCGTATACATATGAGAGGACATTGATCATGGAACAGAGGACAGACATGCTGAGTAAAATCAGGAATTCACAAATAGGGGTGAGATAATTCATACAGATAGGGAGGGGGCATAACTTACACATAGTTTAGAATACTATTACACGCTTTTATTTAAGTCACACTGTTTGTATGTTGTATCCATCCATCCATCCATCCATCCATCCTTCCTTCAAATCTTGTAACGTAAAATTAAACAAATTCTAATGGTCCTAGAGATCTCAAAATTTTACCACATATAGATTGTGGATGACAACGCATTGTATCAAAATTTCAGATCGATGGAATGTACCGTAATTAAATTAATGCACACTTAGTTTTTAGTTTTTGTCTATATTTCGTTCTATTTCTCACTCAACGCTTATCGACATAGTAATTTTCAAGCCGAGGGAGGGGATGCCAGAACCAATGAAAAATTGGGTCATGTCTTCTCCAGCCAATCGGCGTTAAATAAACATGTGAAGACAGTGTGCGTTCATGGCCTGTGCGCACGTGGTTTTACTATGGGTCTGTCATGCAGACACCGAAATTGTTTACATCACGTGTTTAACAGCTCAGTTATACGAAACTAAATCTAAATTGACATGGTAATACAAGAAGAGCAATAGGAGTTTTGATTATTCAAACATTCCCTTTTATCAATTATGCCCCTTCTCACAACCACATTTTTAAAAAAAAATTTGAGACTTAAAAGTAGAAAATAAAATAATGTAAAAAAAAACTTTTTTTAAAAAGGACACGCTTTTATTTACATATAGAAAGTGCACTAAAAAGAGTAAAATAAAATTAAAATTTTCTATGATTACAGGTGAAATCGTGAACCTATCTACTGCACATAAAAGCGTGGGGCGCTCATCAAAACACTCTATCATGTACAAGGCTGCTAAACATAAATACAAATTTGTATGAATATTAATAAACATTAAAAGTTTCACAACTTTGATCATATACATGCTACTATCATATTAATTAGAAGCGCCCCATGCTTTTATGTGCAGTAGATAGGTTCACGATTTCACCTGTAATCATAGAAAATTTTAATTTTATTTTACTCTTTTTAGTGCACTTTCTATATGTAAATAAAAGCGTGTCCTTTTTAAAATAAAGATTTTTTTACATTATTTTATTTTTAACTGCCACTTCTACTCTATTCTACTTGAATTTAAAGTTGCTGCCATATTATATGCGAACAATAAACCAGATGGGATTTGTATGAAAGAAACATTAATAAAACAATTTTGTACATTTAACCAATTGAACAACTTAACATAACTGGAGTGTTCCTTCCAGTTTGAGCTTTTACATGTTGATTTCTTTCACCTGATTTTTGTTTCTGAGCTGTATTGTGTAGGGTCTGGTTCTTTTTCTTGTCTCCCCTTTAATACTTTCTACAATTGTAAGTGGCGTAGACATTATATCTTGTAAAGTTAATTTAAATTATTATTGTTTGTTGGTACTGATGAAGACATTTGCCAACCATTCACAGTTGTTTATTGTATATAATGAAAGGTTATCATTTATTGTTCTAATGGCACAAATTGTTTATGTGGCAGTCTGCTTGACAGTGACAGGAGTGGTTTTAGTTCATTTTAGGATCATAGCAAACTTTTGATATTTTAGATTATCAATTTTCTTTTGCTAATAATGGGTGTGTCATGGATTCATTTTTATTTTTAGTTGATGTCCCTTTATATTTCAGTTTCAGTTCTAGATAAGTTAAAATCTCTACGTCAAAGAGAGAATAATTGAAAGAAAAATACAGAAACATTTTTGAAAATGTTATTTAAAATGTTATGTTATTTAAAATGTTATTTCAAGCAATAGACTAAGTTTCAACGTTGATCTTAAAGGACTTAAAAAAACAAAATATTTTTAAAGAATATCAAATATCCAGCCTGTATAAAAATTAAATTTGGACCAATGGTTATACAACCCCCCTTTAATCCCCCATTAAATATAAATAAAACTAGTGAATAACCCGTCAGTTTTTCAAAATAAATATATTTCAGCTGAAATCAATTAAATAAATAATTAATAATCAGAAAATGTAAAGACGAAAAGAGATTAAAACAAACCCGTAAAAACAAAGTTTTCTACTATAAATCCCTTTAAATTTTAGTCATAAATTAAAAGTATTGATTATGTTTCAACGCCACAAATATTTACGGACTGACACTGAGTGATGTCCCCTGTCTTTTAACGGGGGATGGGTCGTGAAGGGGTGTCGGCATGACGGTCGACGTCTAAGTGTCAACTCAAACTCACGTGGAAAAAAACAATAACAAACCGTGAATTTGAATTACATACCTCATATAAGGATAAACTAAAAATGCATTAATTTAATTACGGTACGTTCGATCGATCTGAAATTTTGATACGATGCATTGTTAGGTTAGACGGGTCCGTGTGCCAAATTTCAGCTCGATCCGATCACGGGAAGTGGGTCATTTTCGACTTTTGTTTTTCCGCCCGCCTGCCCAGCCCATGAGATGACAACAGAGACGGCCGCGAAGTTAATATAAGGGACCCGCCCGCCCAGCCCATGAGATGACGACAGAGACGGCCGCGAAGTTAATATAAGGGATTTAAAAATTAAATCTCATTTCCATTTGGAACAGTTTTATGCTGACATTTGAAAAGAGTTATTTTTTGGTGCTGTAATTTTTTTCCAAGGTGTGCTGCTCTCTAAAATTAGTAGTGATACGAATGGACATACATAGCAAATTATGTATATTGATAGTTGTTAGACTCTTATAACATTTCCAAGATGGAATAATACCTTTCATTTTTCTTTTCATTATAATTTTTTACTCTTTGATTAGAGTGCGAAAGTGTCCATTAAAATGGAGAACAAAAGATATGTTATTTAAAAAGGGTATGTATAGGCCTGACAGGACGTCACAAAACGTTGTTGAAACATACTCTGTTTAAATAACATATATATTTTTATATTAAAAATAATTACAGATTCACTCAAATTAAAATGAAATAAAATTAAGATTAAAGACAGTGATTTCCGTAATGCTAAATTAATGTTGACTCTATTTTCACAGAACAACGGAAGCTCTCATCGTGTACCGACCATCACCTTATCTCCCGTGCCAGAGGAGAGCAGCACAGACACCCCCGAGCCCAACCAGAGAACAACGGACAAGGCTCAGTTCACCTTCACCCCGCAGGACGCCAAATCTCTCATCAAGAAGAACAAAAAGCCGTGAGTGTCCTGTCGAGATCATGGCAGAAAAGGGAACTCACTTCATACTAACTATTTGACTTAAGGGGTTGTCAGTTGAAATAATGAGCTGTTTGAAATTGATTGTCAACTCAAACACATAAAGCAATATTTCCTTTCAATATCCTGATATAATTTGAAATTTGATGAGTGTTGATTTTTTATATAAAGGAGGGAATGATTAGATTAGATGACTGGAGGGAATGATTAGATTAGATGACTGGAGGGAATGATTAGATTAGATGACTGGAGGGAATGATTAGATTAGATGACTGGAGGGAATGATTAGATTAGATGACTGGAGGGAATGATTAGATTAGATGACTGGAGGGAATGATTAGATTAGATGACTGGAGGGAATGATTAGATTAGATGACTGGAGGGAATGATTAGATTAGATGACTGGAGGGAATGATTAGATTAGATGACTCAGCTGCTTAAGAAATGGGAGGAAATTAAACAGCAGAAACTCTAGGACACAATGAGTTGGTTCTTTGAAAAAATGATATGCCTGAAAATGGAAATAAACTAATAAAATATCTTGTATATTAAATCTCACTAAAAAGCTCTCTTATATATTTTCAGAAATTATTTTAAATAAGGATTTTCAATGCAAGCATTACTCCATAAGTTAAATTTAAACCTTTTAAGTTATATCTCTCAATACATTTTTCTTTATTTAAACCAGAGATAAAAACAATGTTCGCCGCATGCACACTGCCGTACGACTGAATGAGCACATAGTTGAAAAGTCCCACAATGCTCAGTTGGTCATCTTAAACCTGCCGGCCCCGCCCAAGTCGGACGCTGGAGCTGAAAACTGTATCCTTACACAGATAGATTGGTCATAGAACTGCCATACAGATGTATCCATTGCTGTTGGCACATCTATCTCATAGTCACTTTAATCAGTACAGATGTATCCATTGCTGTTAGCACATCTATCTCATAGTCACTTTAATCAGTACAGATGTATCCATTGCTGTTAGCACATCTATCTCATAGTCACTTTAATCAGTACGAATGTATCCATTGCTGTTAGCACATCTATCTCATAGTCACTTTAATCATTACAGATCTATCCATTGCTGTTGGCACATCTATCTCATAGTCACTTTAATCCATACAGATGTATCCATTGCTGTTGGCACATCTATCTCATAGGCACTTTAATCAGTACAGATGTATCCATTGCTGTTAGCACATCTATCTCATAGTCACTTTAATCAGTACAGATGTATACATTGCTGTTGGCACATCTATCTCATAGTCAATTTAATAAAAGTTGGTTTTTTTTGCCAAATCTATCTGATGGCTTCTAAATGATTGTATGAAGAATTAAATAAAAATATTTATCTATTGTTATAATTTCAATACTTCGGCTTGTAAATGATAGTGATGGTTAAAAATAAAGTTGGAATATTTTATACATGTTATAAAACATTTTATACAACATGTTATACAACATTTTATACAACATGTTATACAACATTTTATACAACATTTTATACAACATTTTATAGAACATTTTATACAACATGTTATACAACATGTTATACAACATTATATACAACATGTTATACAACATTTTATACAACATGTTATACAACATGTTATACAACCTGTTATACAACATGTTATACAACCTGTTTTGTCTGTCACCACTGCTGGTGGTTTTATTGTACAATTGCGGGTAAATTCTAGACTAGTAGCTTGACATCTGATTTAATCTTATAATTGTTCTTAACCCGCCTAAGACATGGAGTTCCTGGAGGTGCTAACAGAAGGCCTGGAGCGGGTCCTCATGGTGCGTGGCAGCGGCCGAGAGGTGATTACCATCTACTCCTAATCCAGCTGATGGGATGGCCCATATCTCAGTCACACACCATCAACCAGACTACAGCCTATTTCTATCCCTGCTACATGTACAGACCATTATATCCCTGTTGTTGTGATTACATAAGAGACATCGTTTTTTGGTACCCACAACACATGTTATGTGTGCAAATGTATATTTTTATCATGTATGGGGGAGGGGGGGTAAGTACTGTTGCAATAAAATAACTTCATTCAAGTTATTTCTCTCGGTGGTACCATAACAGAAATTACTGCGCTTGGATAAAAAAAAATTTGTGTGATATATATATTTATAAAAATTGTTGAAGTGATGTATACATGTTAGCAACAAAAAAAAACAAAGATTTATAAGAAGGGATTTACACTTGAACTTAAAAGTGCTACTTAAAATGTGTTCTCTTACCTGGCTATTCTGTAAATAAATGATGATGTCACTATATTTATTTTATATAAATAGACTGGAGCTTCTGTAGAGTGTTGTTGTATGGGAGGGAGTAGGTTGTATGGCAGGAAGTAGGTTGTATGGGAGGGAGTAGGTTTAATGGGAGGGAGCAGGTTGTATGGGAGGGGGTAGGTTGTTTGGGAGGGAATAAGTTGTGTTGGAGGGGGTACTTTGTATGGGAGGGGATAGGTTGTATGGGAGGTGGCATGGTTTTGAAGATTGTCTGGAAATGTTGGAGTTTATAAATGAAAATTTGATGATTCATTGAGAGCCCAATTTACTTATGTGAATAGGTGCAAGAGGAGAGGGAGTGAACTATTTATAAAAGTATGTATAAAAAGTGTATAAAGAATGCTAATTTTAACTCATGTTGTGTCAGTAATTTTTTTTTCGCAATTGTAAATTTCAATGCCACGAAATTTTATAAAATGAATAATATCAAAGTATGCCAGAACACCAATAACTGTTGTGAAGATAATTAATTTTCAAGATATTTCATCTGTAACAACAATGATTTAGAGAATATTTTTCCATGATTTCAAATGTTAATCACAATGCACAACAGCTCAGTTTTCAGGCTGTAAAGTTAAGTAACAAAGAAAAGAATTGGATGTGATGCAAAGAGTATCTATTTATGTAGCTATTTTTCAAATTGACTAAAATTGAATCAGTAATCAGATAATTAATTAGAAATTTAGTGTTAAGGAAGAATTTTAAGGAAGTACAACAACAATAAATAACTGTAAAGGAAGATCTACAACATCAATAACAATAAATAACTGTAAAGGAAGATCTACAACATCAATAACAATAAATAACTGTAAAGGAAGATCTACAACATCAATAACAAAATCATTTATAAAAATGGCCACTGAAATGCTGAAAAACTTTTGGACATTTTTTGTTTATCTGCTGAGAACATCTCATGGAATGTGCCTTGATATAACAGCACATACTGTTGTCATGTATGATATAACAGCACATACTGTTGTCATGTATGATATAACAGCACATACTGTTGTCATGTATGATATAGCAGCACATACTGTTGTCATGTATGATATAACAGCACATACTGTTGTCATGTATGATATAACAGCTCATACTGTTGTCATGTATGATATAACAGCACATACTGTTGTCATGCATGATATAACAGCACATACTGTTGTCATGTATGAATGACAGCACATACTGTTGTCATGTATGAATGACAGCACATACTGTTGTCATGTATGAATGACAGCACATACTGTTGTCATGTACGAAAAGAACATTGTAAGTAAATTTAAGTCAACAACAGAGTAAATTAAATATATAACCAGGAAGATTGCCTCAGTTTAATTATATACATCAAATACATAAAATGTTTCTCATTGTGATTTATACAATTTACTTTCCCATTGTAAGCACTTAGTTCTGATTTTTGAAACTCTAATCTCTCCCATCCCTGTTGATGACCTTTCATTTTTAAATAAAAACCCAAAGACAGGATCTTTAACGTTTAACACCATGCCAATGGATCTATGTGATCCCCAACCTGCCATGGATCCCTAAGGCCATAACCCTGATTCAAGTGAGAATTAGAACTGACTCTGAACTGACCATTAGAATTGACTCTGAACTGACCATTAGAACTGACTCTCTGCTGACAAAATTTTACATGACCTGTTTAAGCCCATGGGAACTTCAAGCATATCTTTAAGTTCACCATTCAAATAACTTTTAATTTGTGTTCATTTGTTGTCACTTCTGCTTTCGTCTTTGACCTCACTTCAATGAGTTCTTAGTCTTTAACCTGCCATTGATGAGTTCTTAGTCTTTGACCTGCCATTGATGAGTTCTTAGTCTTTGACATGCCATTGATGAGCTCTTAGTCTTTGACCTGCCATTGATGAGTTCTTAGTCTTTGACCTGCCATTGATGAGCTCTTAGTCTTTGACCTGCCATTGATGAGTTCTTAGTCTTTGACCTGCCATTGATGAGTTCTTAGTCTTTGACCTGCCATTGATGAGTTCTTAGTCTTTGACCTGCCATTGATGAGCTCTTATGTCTAGTCTGAGTTTACATTTCTCAAACTCTACCTACTTGTGTCAACTGACAATTTCCTTAGCTATTTTATCTGCGGAAAGTTTCCAAACAATTGAGATGAGTTGTTCAGACATTTGTCTGCAAATTGATTAGTGTTTAGTTCATGAAATGGTATAATTTCTATTTTTATATTGCTTTGGCCCCAGGGATAAATTTCAACTTGCGTTCTGCTAGGAAAGCTGGAGCAGTGAAGTCCATCTCGTGTTCTAACAAGGTTTCAACTTATTCAAGGGTCTAATGAAAGTTGTCTAAACTAAAGCTTCATATTTAAGGAATAATTTTTTTTTAAAATGCCAGCTTCCCTTATCAATGTCAATGTTACAAAGCTCAGCATTAGGCCAGTCTCCCATCACTCTGCACATGCTAATTTTACTTCTCTTTCCCACTGCTATGTCCTTAAGACTCCTTTATACCTCATCTACAGTGTAATGACATCAATACAACAAGTTCTCTTCACTCCATAAATTCCTGCATATATACAACAATTTCTCTTCACTCCATTTATTCCTGCTTTTTTCTTGCTTCAGTCTTCCAAGCCGCCTGCCCCAAAACAAATGATTATGTCTGCAACCATCAGCATTAAATTCTGACATGTCCAGTTTTGGCCTGTCTATTAATGGCCCTGACCAGCAGATGTCCATGACAGTATTTTTAAATGTTTCTCTAGCTGCTGTGCTTGCTTTTAAATTAGTCAACAAAACCAATGAGTTGTACTTTTGTACACCACTGACCAATTCTTACATACACATCTTGATATCCAATGACCTTTTGACAATTTTTTTTTAATCCTAAAGTAAGAATGACCATGTAATCCGAATTTTCCCATGTGATTTTATATGTCCAATTAATCTGGAATATATTTTTTTTTATTTTAACCCTTTTTTATTATTTATATTTTTAAATTACTTTTTTAACATAAGTTTGTTTGTAAGCTTTTCATGCAAATAATATTTGAAAATTTTTTAAATTTTACTTGTGTCTTTTATTTTTTCTTACCAAAATCAAATATTTGTTTCACCAGATCTCAAACAAAGAGATGTCACTTTTGTTCTGTTTTAAATGGAGACCTTTGCCACTTGCTACTCGTTATCCTCTTTAGTTCTGCCTAATTCTTTTGTCATTAAAATTTTATGTGGGTTACAAATATGTAAGCTGTGGGATAGATAGTACCTCTCCTAACTTTGTAGGTTGAGAAGAAAATAGACGTAAATTTTAGTGTTGAGCTTAATTTTAGGTATGTTAGAATTCAAACATACTGCTTTTAAAATGAATATTTATAAATAAATCTTTTAAAATTGAGATGCATTAGTAAAAGTCCTACGTTGTTTTGCAAACATTATTTTGAAATCAATGCTTCAATGTAATTTTTTTTCACTTTAATATACTAGATGAGTGGTGGCGAACCTTTATGGGGTCGCATGCCCGAAATTCAACCTAAACCCACTTATTTCTAGCAAAGTGCCAACACTCCAATGAAACCTGAAAATCGGGGTTTGGGTTACCTTGTTTGATTAAGGAAGTCATGTTTTAGTCGTGTGCCGGCTGATGAGGCTCTGCGAGTCGGCTGTGGCATGCGTGCGCCATTGGTTCACCATCACTGTGCTAGATAATATTGTTTCATTAGTTAGGTGTTTGTTTGATTTCATACAATATTTGTTATCTTAGTTGATCATTTTCCAAAAGTCTAATGTAAAGAACCAAATAGAATATAACGTCTAAAATAACTTCTTTAAAAACAATAAAGTGAGATAGGTTTCTTAATGCCAAGGGTGACATCATCAAATTATTTGACTATATATTTCAACGTTTCTTTGACTTTATTACATTGTATTTCCAACTCTTCAGTATACATGATAAATGAGACATTGTAAATGACATCAGCACCACAGCCACATTCTATTAGGTCACATTGAGAAGTATTTGAGACCCATTTGTCCTATCTGTCTTGGGATTGCATTAGATGGGACCAGATGCCCTCCTTCATTGATCACATTGTAATCAAATATCTATAGTTTTATTTAATATTTCATAAGTTCATCTTGTCATTACAACATGATTTATTTGCAAAATTCATTGTTATTTTTTAGCTTACTAAGTTTGAAAATTGATATGTCAACTTTTGTATACAGTAACAGAAACAAATCCCTTAAAGAACCCCAAATTGCTAAGTTGCAGTGAAAAATTGGTGATGCACATGGCATGTGACAGTAAATCATATCAGATGTGATAGCTACTTTTGTATGATTTCTTGGCTAATCCATTTTTATTGATGTCTTGTCAGAATATTGGTCATGATCTAATTTTGGCTGATTGTAGCTTAATGGGTCAGGCTCCACTTGTTTAAATGTTAGAATGGACATAAAAAATGACTTTTTTTGTAATGGACATAAAAATGAATTTTTTTGTGCCCCATTTTATGATGACTGCCCATTTTAAGATGACCGCCCCATTTTATGATGACCATGCACTGCTCCAACTAATCAGTCTGTATTGTTTTGTGTGCTTCAATAAGTTTTTTTAGTAACTTGTATTGTATGTATTTCAGAAACTTTATGTGTTTCAGTAACCTGTATGTGTTTCAGTAACTTGTTTGTGTTTCAGTAACTTGCACAAGTTTTTTTTGTTGACTACTTCTGTTGGTTTGCTGTCACAACTATTTTTAGTAACATAGTTGTCATCTACTCAATTCTCTGATGTCATCTACTCAATTCTCTGATGACATCTACTCAGTTCTCTGATGTCATCTTCTCAGTTCTCTGATGTCATCTACTCAGTTCTCTGATGTCATCTACTCAGTTCTCTGATGTCATCTACTCAGTTCTCTGATGTCATCTACTCAGTTCTCTGATGTCATCTACTCAGTTCTCTGATGTCATCTACTCAGTTCTCTGATGTCATCTACTCAGTTCTCTGATGTCATCTACTCAGTTCTCTGATGTCATCTACTCAGTTCTCTGATGTCATCTACTCGGTTCTCTGATGTCATCTACTCGGTTCTCTGATGTCATCTACTCGGTTCTCTGATGTCATCTACTCAGTTCTCTGATGTCATCTACTCAGTTCTCTGATGTCATCTACTCAGTTCTCTGATGTCATCTACTCAGTTCTCTGATGTCATCTACTCAGTTCTCTGATGTCATCTACTCAGTTATCTGTCATTTCTACCTTTGTGAGAACACACCTTATGTCTTATGTAGCCACAGAATGGATGGAAAGAGATATTTTTTACAATATAAAGAAAAGTTAAAAGTACAAACATTTGCTTGGCCTGAATCTGTTCTCAGCTAATAGCCAGCAAATATTTGTTGACTTGGTATCAAAATGAAAGCTTCTGGAGCTTTCCATAGATTATTTAATGAGGCAAAGCTGCCAAACTTTGACAATCATAAAATCATGTTTTTTATAAGGTCAAGTGTAAAAAAATGCAATGAATGAACTTACTGCTACTCACATGGGTTGAAGGTCCTGCACTCAGTCAACAACAAAATATGTGATACTGAAATAATGAGACCCTTGGACAGGTCTATGAATGCTTCCATATACAGGCCCTCTACAATAAACCACAGTCAATATAACCTCTACATCAGGTCTGTGTACTAGGAATGACGAATGAATGATCGCCTCAATCAGCACATGCTCTAAAACGAATGAAAGAAATGTTTATCTCATTTGAATTAATACTTACTACAGCAGTAATCACTGCGTTTTTCAATCATGCATTTTGTAACATTTTTTTTTAAATGTTGAACTTAACTAAATGATAAACGTTCTTCATCCCCTCTGATTTTCCTTTCTTACACACTGTAACCTCTTTAAAGCACTCCCCTCTTCCTCTCCTCTTCTAAATTCCCTCTATTTACTGACTGACTCAGGCTTGTTTCCCTCCATCTGGACCCCGCCCCCCCTTGTCTTCACCATCTAATCAACCCACACTTAAATCCTATGCACATTTCTAATGTATTAGCTAAATCTTGGACAAACGACATTATGAAGTTTGGTGCCTGTATCTATTATCATATGAAGTTTGGTGACGCCATCTATTATCATATGAAGTTTGGTGCCTGCATCTATTATCATATGAAGTTTGGTGACTGCATCTATTATCATATGAAGTTTGGTGACTGCATCTATTATCATATGAAGTTTGGTGACTGCATCTATTATCATATGAAGTTTGGTGACTGCATCTATTATCATATGAAGTTTGGTGACTGCATCTATTATCATATGAAGTTTGGTGACTGCATCTATTATCATATGAAGTTTGGTGACTGCATCTATTATCATATGAAGTTTGGTGACTGCATCTATTATCATATGAAGTTTGGTGACGGTATCTATTATCATATCAATTTCTCATATAAACATGAACTCAATAATTACAGTGACATGAACTCACAACTCACAGTATAGGATATTTATAGGATGGTGGAAAATTGACATTTGACCATCGCAAGAACTGCAATATTGATTACGACCTGTCTATAGTTTTACACTGGTCAACCTGTCTATAGTTTTACACTGGTTAACATGTCTAAAGTTATACACTGGTCAACCTCTTTATAGTTATAATTTGATCAACCTGTCTATAGTTATACACTGGTCAACTTGTCTATAGATAAACATGAAACCCTTTCTAAAGCCCATGCATAAAAAAAAACCTATCCAACCAGAGCTGGAGTGGTGCCGAGAATGTAACGGATCGAAGTAGGAAATTCCACAACTCCATTGTGTGTTCAGTACAAGAGTTGCAACTCGTTCCTGGGTGGCCCGCTCAGAGTTGACAGTCCCAGGGGTGTCACCTAGCTTTAAGTTCCCTTGGGAGTGGGGAGGTGTTGCTCGAGTGCTTCGTGTAGTCTTAGAAAAGCCTTACGCTCAGAGATGTTGAAGTCATTTAATTTAAGTTATACGCTGGTCGTTATCTTTTGGCTCACACAATCATACCATGCAGAACTCTGCCATTCCTGGTTTGGAAATATCTTCCTAGTGAGTCACAGTTGTTGTTTTTTTTGTCAGTTGAATCTCTTGTTACTTAGTTCTGTGTTTGACTTCAGAACATTCGTTATTCGAGCCGAAAGTTCAAGATCTACTAAAGTAAAATAGACTTTCCTAGAATTAATGGACATGACCCGACATTGTCTTGTAAAAGACTTCAAGGTATCTTTTCTCTGTACTATTTTTTTGTCTCATTGATAGGAAGAAAAGAAAGTTATAAACACACTCACCCGTTCCCGTAAAGTTATAAACACACTCACCCGTTCCCGTAAAGTTATAAACACACTCACCCGTTCCCCTAAAGTTATAAACACACTCACCCGTTCCCCTAAAGTTCTAAACACACTTACCCGTTCCCCTAAAGTTATAAACACACTCACCCGTTCCCCTAAAGTTATAAACACACTCACCCGTTCCCCTAAAGTTCTAAACACACTCACCCGTTCCCCTAAAGTTCTAAACACACTCACCAGTTCCCCTAAAGTTCTAAACACACTCACCCGTTCCCCTAAAGTTCTAAACACACTCACCCGTTCCCCTAAAGTTATAAACACACTCACCCGTTCCCCTTAAGTTATAAACACACTCACCCGTTCACCTAAAGTTATAAACACACTCACCCGTTCCCCTAAAGTTCTAAACACACTCACCCGTTCCCCTAAAGTTCTAAACACACTCACCCGTTCCCCTAAAGTTATAAATACACTCACCCGTTCCCCTAAAGTTATAAAAACACTCACCCGTTCCCCTAAAGTTCTAAACACACCCACCCGTTCCCCTAAAGTTCTAAACACACTCAACCGTTCCCCTAAAGTCATAAACACACTCACCCGTTCCCCTAAAGTTATAAACACACTCACCCGTTCCCCTAAAGTTATAAACACACTCACCCGTTCCCATAAAGTTATAAACACACTCACCCGTTCCCCTAAAGTTATAAACACACTCCCCCGTTCCCCTAAAGTTATAAACACACTCACCCGTTCCCCTAAAGTTATAAACACACTCAGCCGTTCCCCTAAAGTTATAAATACACTCACCCGTTCCCCTAAAGTTATAAACACACTCACCCGTTCCCCTACAGTCATAAACACACTCCTCCGTTCCCCTAAAGTCATAAACACACTCACCCGTTCCCCTAAAGTCATAAACACACTCACCCGTTCCCCTAAAGTTATAAACACACTCACCCGTTCCCCTAAAGTTATAAACACACTCACCCGTTCCCCTAAAGTTATAAACACACTCACCCGTTCCCCTAAAGTTATAAACACTCACCCGTTCCCCTAAAGTTATAAACACACTCACCCGTTCCCCTAAAGTTATAAACACACTCACCCGTTCCCCTAAAGTTATAAACACACTCACCCGTTCCCCTAAAGTTATAAACACACTCACCCGTTCCCCTAAAGTTATAAACACACTCAGCCGTTCCCCTAAAGTTATAAACACACTCAGCCGTTCCCCTAAAGTTATAAACACTCACCCGTTCCCCTAAAGTTATAAACACACTCAGCCGTTCCCCTAAAGTTATAAATACACTCACCCGTTCCCCTAAAGTTATAAACACACTCACCCGTTCCCCTAAAGTTATAAACACACTCACCCGTTCCCCTAAAGTTATAAACACACTCACCCGTTCCCCTAACTCCCACATTAATGGTGACATCTTAAACTTCTATCTTACATAACTTTATGAAACTTCAAGTGCGTACTTAAACATCACTATTATTGTTGTTGGTGCTTTTTCGTGTTTTCAGAAATTTCAATAAAACCTAAACATGTTTAGTCTTGTTTTTTTACATCATAAACAGTGTTAATCCGCAATGGGCGTTCGTATGTTTTTCTTTCAAACTGATTATTAAGATAAGTGATGAATTTCATGGTATAAGTGACATATTTCAAGGATGATTTTTCATAATATTTCATTCCGGATGTTCCACTTTTTTTTCCATGTCATGAGAGTAAATAGTCCTGTCACAGATGACATTGTTTGAGAAGATTGTCTTTATGTCACAGATGACAGTGTCCTTTATGCCACATTCTTTACATACTGTCACGATTAAACGGCCCTACGACTGAATGACCCGGGACGTTTGAAAAGTCGGGTGATGAAGTTGGCACCCCACTCGGGCCTCACGGGGCGCCATGGCCCTTATTTTTCATGCAAAATATTTGTTATAATGTATTTTTATTAAGGGAAATCTCGCCTAAACTCAGTCATACCCCGGGGCGCAGATTTTTGCATGTCATGGGGCGCAGACTTTGCATGTGACGGTCATTTGTACGAGAGATGTATGCCATAACAAAAAGAGGAGTGTTTAAAGCATACTGATGCATATCATTGAAATGTAATGTCCCAATTTGGAATGTTACTTAATGTCAATATTGTTGGTAGCCATGTGGTAAGCAAAGATCACATTTCGTGAATGCCATTTTCCTATCATTTATTTGGACGTTAATTGTGGGAGCCTGTCATAAAATGATTTATTTTCTGTATCGATTATTCCTAATCGTAGTTTTGCTAGGTACGGTATATTTATTGTTCATTAACAATAACATTAAAAATAGTGTTTTATGAAATATGAATTGACTTGTTTCTTTCTTCATTATATCATAGTGTTCCTTTATTGCATCTTGAAAGTTTATTGGAATACAAACTAGTGGAGTTCAGAAATACCCCATGTTATATGAATGTCCAATGTCCTGGGCTGAGTGAATCTAACAGCTGAGCTAGTGGGAGTGCACCAAGCCTGACACATTGATACGCACGAACCCAATTTTTAATTTCTGCTGACCTGATGGATGTTATGACTCCATGAGATTTCTGTTACAGACAAAATTTCCTTGTTTTATAGTAATGGCTGCTAAGCTTAATATAACTCGAATCCAATGTCCATTTTCATGCTGTATTGACCGACACCAGTTCTGGGCCCACCATGTTCAGAAGATTTCAAAACATTCAAGGGAATTTTTAGATTGTAGCAGTTTGTTGCTGCGAATAAATTCTGTAACGTCATTCATATTCGTGCGGCATCTTTAGAACATATGTATTTATAGACGACTAAAGAAGCATAAATAATAAATTTATAGGGTACAGTTAATTTGCAGGTTTTACAAATGCGAAAATTGTTCTTTTTTTACACAATATATTGCTACCAAGTATCAGTCTCAAGATGGATGGGCAAAATAGACAATAAATATTGAACAAAAACACAGCTTCATGAAACGTTTCGGGAATTCCGAGAACAGTGCTAAAGCGTGCAGCATTAATTCTTTGGATCATTGGAGATTTGCGTCACGAATGTATGTGTATAGCAACGTTTTCAGCACGACATCTTGTATCAATCCGCGCAGACATAAATAGAGAGTATTTCTATCAGTTCTATCAAGCAGGACACACATTAGTAACATCTATAATTTAAATAAACAACGGTAAAAAAATCGACATCAGTTTCTCTGAGTGAGACCTTACCGACAAACGTCAAGGATTACATTTCCTCTACGTCACCTACATAGCAACGGTTGATTACCCCTCAAGTTCCTTGGTTACCTCCAAGCCCACTGAGAACAAAGTAAGGCTGACGTTTTTCTAGGTGCATCGAGACCAGACCAAGGATTGCCGTATTTCCATTAGACAGTTTTTGTTCCAGGGCGAGTGCGGTCCAGGCAAACACTCACGATGCGCGAGATTATGCACATCCAAGTCGGCCAATGTGGCAATCAGATTGGCTCGAAGGTAACTAGGTGTTGTACTTTTTTAATAAATAACTCCCAACTAAGTTTTGAAAAATTTTTATCGTACTATCAAATATTTTTAAGATATACAGAAATATTTTAGCACCCAGTGTTTCGTTTGACAAAGAATTGTTCTCATACAGTAAGTAGAATCTTTGTCGATGTGCCGAAACTCTGTAGAAGACATTGTGCAACAGTGTCAAGAGACCTCTCTAAATTGAAGTCCATGGTAAAAACAAAGAGAACGGTGCGCTCGATAAATGGCATTTTTTGGCTGCTATATATATTTTTTTTTCTATTTTAATTTGAAAAAATAGACAACTAAACCTAACCCAGACCCTAAAACTACAACCTTATTTACGGTTATGGATAAAAATAATTGCACTTATTATGACTTATTCCCTAAAAATACAACATTTCATTCCCGGAAGTTACACTCTGCAATAACAATGTAAATAGTTGAGCGCACCGTTCTCTTTGCTTTAGCCCTAATTTTTGCTTGTTTGTCAGAAGACAAGAGTAATGCCACAATTAGAAGAAATTTATCTCACTTTGTTATTGAGAATTTTCTAATCTGTTCTGATTGTTGTCTTTACTATAACCCGGTTTCAGTTTTGGGAAGTTATATCAGACGAGCATGGCATTGACCCAACAGGAAACTATCATGGCGACTCGGACCTTCAGCTTGAACGCATCAATGTGTACTACAATGAGGCGGCAGGTATGTCTATCTTGTTCAGCAGTAAATCCTTTCTTCAACTATGAAACTGGGGCACGTATTTTATCGTCTCAATGGCCAAGGTTTTCATTGATTGAATGGGCGCCATCACTGCCTACATCCCCAAACCTGACTCCACGACTGTGGATACCATATTTTGAGTGAAATAATCTCTTATTTATTTATTTAACATTATCCCTTAAAGATCTTTCAAACTATCAACAGAGTTTGTTGTTAAAGATTTTAATGAGATTAATGAGAGCCTTCTGTTAAAACATATATGGTATTATATAAAAATGATTTCCTGACTAAGAAATTTACTCACGAACTAGTAAAAGTCTTAAAGTACATTTGTACTTGCCATAACTACTGATTAATGTCTAAGCCTCCTCTATAATTTTTTTCTGACGTTGTTTTTATACATGATTTCTGCAATCAATAATTTTCATACACCTGTCATTTAAACTTCTATTTTTGTCAACAGGTGGGCGATACGTCCCCAGGGCAGCGTTGGTTGACCTTGAGCCAGGGTCCATTGATTGGGTCAGATCTGGTCGCTTCGGCACAATCTTTCGTCCAGACAACTTTGTGTCTGGCAAAGGGGGTGCTGCTAACAATTGGGCTAAAGGTAAGCACGGGAAATACAATAAACGTTACTTAGTCTTATTGCTTGCAGATCACAGGACTCTATATAAACCTCATGGAAACGACTGCGTAATGACCGTTTTTATTCAATGTTGGAACCTGTGCCTTAACTACTATTTGTGTTACCAGGTGTTGGAAGCATCGACATTATGACCGCCCCTTGCCACTAGCCAAAAAAGATTCCCCTAAATAAATTGAAATAAAATATCCCTTAATTTCGGCACGTCCAGGATACAGTCGTCACCCAAAGAATACAATACAAGAAAATCTTGTTTTTCCAAACTGTGTTGCCTATCCACTTTTCAGTGGTGTCTGACAGAAAAACAGTGTATACCTTGTTTTCCCTGAATGTTTAGGGTAACTTGAGAACTAAAAAGAATTACCAGGAAAATTAATATTATGTTTAGTTTAGTTTTAATCATTAAATTTTACTTTTGGGTTCAGCACCAAATCCAGTGATTCTCTTTTGTGTTGTTCCCATTAGGTCATTATACGGACGGCGCAGAGCTTGTAGACAATATCATGGAGATTGTTCGCAAGGAGTCCGAGCACTGCGATTGTCTGCAGGGCTTCCAGCTGACTCACTCGCTAGGTGGAGGCACTGGATCCGGTCTAGGGACGCTCATCATCAGCAAGGTCCGTGAGGAATATCCGGATCGGATCATGTGCTCCTACTCCGTCGTTCCGTCCCCAAAAGTAAGATTTTTATAAACTTTCTTTCACTTTCCTAAAGGAGTAACAAAATATAAGTGCTTATTGTGGGCCTAGTTATTTTATTAGTTATATAAATGTTGAGTTACGTAGCAAGACAAGGATACAACAGTTTAACAGGTGTTGAGTTACGTAGCAAGACAAGGATACAACAGTTTAACAGGTGTTGAGTTACGTAGCAAGACAATGATACAACAGTTTAACTGGTGTTGAGTTACGTAGCAAGACAAGGATACAACAGTTTAACTGGTGTTGAGATACGTAGCAAGACAAGGATACAACAGTTTAACTGCTGTTGAGATCTAAAGGCATGGTTAAAACGAAAGATATCGTGTAGAAAAAAAAGGGGGGAAAATGTTAGGATTACCTTAATGTTCCAAATAAATCCGTTTTACATATTTATTTTCACCACATCGATATATAAATACATCAAACATACATTTAAATAATTAAATGCTTATATTATATTTACATTACTTCATTGTACTGAATTTCTCTAAAATACATATCAGCAATAGAAAAGGTAATTGTAGATATCCCTGAATTAATCTGAGACTAATTTATACCATATGCCTGTCAAGTACCACATACAAAACTATGATTACTTAAATATATGTCTCTTTATTTATTAAATGAATATCAACACTTAACAACGATTAAATTCACTTGCATTGTCCACCTCAGGTATCTGATACTGTAGTGGAGCCCTACAACTGCACACTGGCTATCCATCTCCTTGTTGAAAACACTGATGAGACCTACATCATTGATAACGAGGCACTTTACGACATCTGCTTCCACACACTCCGTCTGTCCACTCCAACCAACGGTGACCTCAACCACCTCGTGTCCGCCACCATGTCCGGCATCACGACATGTCTGCGCTTCCCTGGCCAGCTGAACGCAGATCTCCGCAAACTAGCGGTCAACATGGTCCCCTTCCCTCGTCTCCACTTCTTCATGACCGGCTTCGCCCCGCTGACCTCTCGCGGCAGCCAGTGGTACAGGAACCTGACTGTGCCCGAGCTGACCCAACAGATGTTTGACGCCAAGAACATGATGGCCGCCTGCGACCCCAGGCACGGCCGCTACTTGACGGCTGCAACTGTGTTCAGGGGAAAGATGTCGATGAAAGAAGTGGATGAGCAGATGTTGAATGTCCAGAACAAGAACAGCCGCTACTTCGTGGAGTGGATCCCAAACAACGTCAAGACGGCAGTCTGTGACATCCCGCCCCGCGGACTCAAGATGTCCGCAATATTTATGGGCAACAATACCGCGATGCAGGAGCCCTTCAAACGAGTGGGTGAACAGTTTTCTGCCATGTTCCGCAGGCGGGCTTTCTTGCACTGGTATACAGGTAGGCAAAGTAGATATACACAGGTAGGCAATGTAGATATACACAGGTAGGCAATGTAGATATACACAGGTAGGCAATGTAGATATACACAGGTAGGCAATGTAGATATACACTGGTAGGCAATGTAGATATACACAGATAGGCAATGTAGATATACACTGGTAGGCAATGTAGATATACACAGGTAGGCAATGTAGATATACACAGGTAGGCAATGTAGATATACACAGGTAGGCAATGTATATATACACTGGTAGGCAATGTAGATATGCACAGGTAGACAATGTAGATATACACAGGTAGGCAATGTAGATATACACAGGTAGCCAATGTAGATATATATACAGGTAGGCAATGTAGACATATACATGTAGTAAATGTAGATATACACTTAGGGGGTATAGATACACACTGCTAAGAAATATAGATAAACACAGGTTGGTGATATAGATCTTTTGGTTCATTTTCCATATTCAGCTCGGCCAAATAGATGCAAAATGTTTTGGGAGGATTTATATTTATCAAAACATTTTCCTATCATAAACGATTAGCAATTGTGTGTAAAATTGTCACACTCCTATTTCAATTTTGCTGAGATTCCCCTGTAAGCTACATTTAGAAACTGTTCAACTGACCACTCTTGACTCATTTAGGAAAATTGATTGAGTTTCAACTGTAAACATTTAGGTTTCAGAAGACGATGTTTTGATGTCGCTAGGGGTAGTGAGATGTCAGCCCATATAATCAAATAATTAAATTTCTATGTTATTCAATTAGTCTATCCCAACATTTTCCACTCGTTATCAGAGCACCTTTTCCTTCTCTGTTGTTACAACCATTTGAAATTCCAATTCATATCCCTTAATATCTGCCATGTGTAATGTACTAACCACGTCCTTGACCTTACACCCCTACAGGTGAAGGCATGGATGAAATGGAATTCACCGAGGCCGAGTCCAACATGAGTGACTTGGTGTCAGAATACCAACAATACGAAGAAGCCACGGTGGAGGACGGAATCAACTTCTACGAGGAGGAAGAGGAGGAGGCATAGAAAAGAAACCCTCTCTGATGTCTTGTGGCATCTCGACCTTTGCCCCAGTGACCTATGCCCCAATGACCTATGCCAATCTCGAGGCTATTGCTACCAAAGGATGTACATCACAGAGCCAAAGTTAACATCAACAAAAAAAATGTTTACATAAAATATAATGATTCATAAGAAATAACAACGTATCTATTTTACATATATTGAGAACCTGAACTAGCCATTCCCCAACACACAAACTATTGATTTAAAAATTGTCTGACTGCTTTCTCCAAAATTTTTACCTTATGGAACATCCTGCCCTTCAGTTGAGCTAAGAAATTTGCACATTTCTTTAGCAGAGTGCTATCTATTCTGGCCTACAGCGTGGCGCCTTATTTCACACAGTACCATCCAGGCTTTGATGGAGCCAGCCTTCAAATCAAGTCATGAACCGACTCGGTCCCAGCATGCAAGCGTTTTGTACCCAGCCAATGAAAAGCAAAATAAATCTCTTCCTGTCTAAAACCAAACAATGTTTAGGAATTTTATTGGTCATCATTTATTTCTATTGTTCAAAATGTCTGCCTGGTAGAAATTTAAATGAAGACCTAATAAAAAGAAAATCAACATCATTCTTATACGTTTGTATACATTTATTGTTTTCATAACTGTGTCAATTATTAAACATGAAAACAAAAACTCATAAGTATAACTTTTAGTCAATGAAAGTTTTGAATAATGTAAATGTCATTCAAGAGTTAAAAGTGTTTTACTGTTATAACATAGCTTTTAGTAGATTAAAAGGGAAAAAAAAATAGGTGTAAATAAATCAATATAATTTAAATCAATGTATCTTTTAACCACAATGACTGTAACATACGTATTAAAACTATTTCACAAAAACCTTCATTAATACAAGGAACAAATAGCATTAAAAACAATAATTTTTGTATTTTCATACCAAAACAAAAACAACAGTTCGAACTTTGGACAGATTGAGCACAATAGGAATGACACTCGTCTTTAAGAATATCAATACCAGAAAACGTGTAAATATGTTAATATTATATTTAAATTTTAAACAGTTCATATACAATTGGAAAGAGAATACAATCCATCCAAGGTTGTAACTGTAACAAATTATTACATTCCATTGAAATTCATTTTAAGAAAAATGTCGACGAAATTGAGTTTAACATTACCACGTGTCGAGAGCAAACCATTTTGACTTTACTCTTGTGTGCCAGCACTTGTACTCTATTCAATCACTCAATCTAAAATAACTTCTAAGTCTAAGTTCTGACGTCATGCAAATTTCCGGAGGAGGGAAAATTGCTAAGAATATTTTTTTGATTCCTAAAAATGTTGTTGCTTTTATATTTCAATGAACTGATTAATTTTCATCATTATGTAAAGATGTGCATTCACTAATAACTAACGTCTAAAACTTAGTCTCAAGCTCGTTTAATTCTAACATAAGGTTGAGGTGTTCGTAATCATTTGAATGATGGAAGTTATGACATTATAACTTTTATCAACTAAGTTCTGTAATAAGTCAATAAGAACGTCGTTTTATCCCTTGGAAATCAACTTTTAAAAAATACACAGAACTTAATATAACAGTAACAGCAAATGTCAGGACTGGATTTTATATGAGATTGTGTGTGTTGACATAATTGCTGCTAGTGTGTTGACAGCATTGGTGCTGGTGTGTTGACAGGATTGCTGATGGTGTGTGGGTAAAGCTACGGAAGTTTCTTTTAAACAAACGAAAATACATTTGAAGTATTCGTTGGAGATAAATTGATATAATTTAATAACTATCAAAATCGCCTTTTATTTGTTGTTTTACTGGGTTAGTTCTTCTATCGCGTGACTAAACGAAACTCCTCGCCTTAACATGTGTATGCTTCAGAAAAGAGCCACCGATAGGTACTATTTAACCATAGACAGAGCCATAGACAGAACAAAATACAGAGTCACAGACGATATAATAAAGCCGATGGAAAAAAAATTATTATCTTCACAATCCTTCATTTGGTAGTTATAACGTTCAAGAAAGTGCCCCAAACTTATATAGCAGTTTACAGTATCTATCTCAGTGATCCATTAGTCTTAGATTTGATTTCCTTGGCTCAATGAGTCTCCACGACAAAATCAAAGTGTTGACCTGTGCAGTATGAGAACCCCCGTGTTGATTGTTTTTACCTCAACAATGGCTTCAACATTGCTCACCTCACTCAGCGAAGCAGTGTCAAGCTAATCTCTGGACCAGCCAGCTCTAAAGCACAACAAAATATTTTTCATCGAAATGTGACAACAGGATTTGAATTTCTCTCAATGTTACTGTGTGGGACGATGGTTGAAACTAAATCGGAGGGGAAAATGATGTTGTGTAAACTAGAAAGTTGTGGCTACACTCCCACACTGACTCAAGGGCCAGCTTTAGGCATAGGCAAACTAGGCAGCAGCCTAGGGCCTCTGATTAGTCTCATCATTAGAGGGGGCCTCGCACAAGAATCTTTTACTTTTCTATTACATTTAGGGCAACCAAATTTACTTCGCATAGGGCCCCCAATTCCCTTACGCCAGCCCTGATGACACGCTAAAATATTGAGCATTTAAATACACATTATAGTCGTGGTTTTATTGTAAAGTTGTTATAATATTTACTGACACAGAGTTAACAGTATCAACAGAATAATGCTAGCGTATCATAGTGCCCATGGTAAATTATAGCTAGCATTGTGAACAAAAGACAAGACAATTTAACAAAGCACTAAGTCTTATCTTAGGCGGATCTTTTCTGTCCCTTCAGTGAGGAGAGTGGCTTTGATAAAAAAAATGCAACGTAGGCATTCACATGTTCACTTAATATGAAATAACTACTAGTACAGTGATGGCGAACCTATGGCACGCGTACCACAGTCGGCACGCAGAGCCTTATCAGCCGGCACGAGACTAAAACATTACTTACTTGATCCAGGAAAGCCGAAACGCCATTTTCGGGTTTCATTGTAGTGTTGATACTTTGTCATAAATAAGTTGGTTTTGGTTGAATTTTGGGCAAGAGGCCCCAAAAAAGGTTTGCCACCACTGCATTAGTAGTTGTAGATAAAAACTGAATCATCAGTTATCTTTAATCGTTTTTAGACATGATTGAAACTAAAATGTTTGTTAAAATAGTCGATTACGCTCTTTTTAAATTGAAGTTCCAACTGATGTAGTTGTATAGTACAATAAGAGTATCGATGAAGGTATCGATAAGCGTATCGATGATAGTATCGATTAATTGAATTTTCAACGGCCTTGACCCTGAGTCCGCCTAACATTAGCTACATTGGGAGGAAAAAGATGTATCCATGACGAACTTCTTGTAATAAATAAATTATCAGACATAATTTTTTTTCTTATAAAAGACAAATTATTGCTGAAATTTCTTTACTTTGAGAACTGCTTCCGTTGCACTTGCCCTAGGACAAAGCCCTGTTGTTTACTGTGATCCATTATAGAGATAACAGATATGTTCACACCTAGACGTGAAATGAAACACCCACGTCACTAAATATCTGGGTACAAAAGGGCCACCACCGTGAAACTGTTCCGTATCCATGTGTGGGACATTAGTAAGTGGCACGGTTATTTTACATTCATTTTTAAACTAAATAAATAGATTAGAAATTTATGGTCCGATCTCCGCTTTTTATTCCACTTCTGAAAAAAACACGTCTGCTCAGCTCCTGACATTTTGTGCGAGGTAAATTGTGCAATATCTCTATTGATTAATCGCCAATTAAGTTAGACTTAAAAGTGACAGGTGGTGGTGATGGTGGTAAGTGTTTAAATTGTTGTGTTACTTTGATCAATTACCAAACTTTTAATCTTTAGGCTTTAGTGGTGCATGTGACAGCACTGTAGTTATGTAAGGGTTGGGAAATAAACAAGATACACATCAATGCAAGCTTGCTGGTATAAAAGTACGGGAAACAAGTACAGCGTTGTTGATTGGTCATTTGGGACATATATTGTAGACAATCGCCCATTGAAACACGTTCGGTCTTTCGTCATACTTTTAATGAAAATATTTCACACAATCATTTTATTCGCATCAATGCGTATCCAAACTTTGACTACAGGTATGACTATAAACTATAAATATAGCATAGTAGTTGAAATTCTAAGATTCAGTAGCGCTAAAAGCAAATTATGAGTTGTGGGGAATTTATCCTGGTGGTGACCCCAGTGTGACGGTAAACCGTTTTAGTGGCAAAATGGTCTAGTAACAACTTGTTAAAATAATTAACCTTAAAAACACTTTTTAAAAACTAGTCTTATATTAAAAATGCAATAATTTTCTACTTTTTAGTCTACGCATTTTACAGTAAGTGCAAAGCCAGCTTACCTTTTGACTATAAATCCCTTATATATGAGACATAACTAAAAGTAGTGATTATGTTTAAACGCGACATTTATAGACTGAAACAGAATTATCTCCCTGGTTTTTATCTCCCCTGGGCGCAGGGACGGCAGGGGGTGTGAACAGTGACGGTCGGCGTCAACGCGTGAAGTGGGCCACGTGAAAAAATTATAAACAAATAGTTTGAAGGACGGCCGGAGGATTCCGATTAAACTTACAAAGCAAGCTAATATAAGACTAGTAATAACATGTTCTAATGACAACCGGGTCTAGTGACAACCTGGTCTACTGGCAGCCTGCTCTAGGCACAACCTGCTTGTGTTGCATTCTGTTCTAGTTTTACCTCCTATACTGGCAACCTGCTCTATACTCAGACTGATGTGATGTGTATTTCAATCGCATCTTGATTAGACCTGAACCCGAGTACCTGTTGGCGTGCAATTACCCGGGTTGTAAAATTCCCTTCCCCTCCCCCCCGGGTACCTGTGAAAATGTGGCTGCAATGTCTATACGAACGGTGACAAAACTGCGGTTCGCGATCCACATACGGGTCTGCTGTATTCACATGGCGACTAGCTAGCAATTTTTCAAATTAAAACGTGTCATTTAGAATATATGTTGTAAAATACGTTTAACACGAAAATGCCTACAGCTGCCTAGCGGGCATTAACATTCAAGTTGCTGGGTCCGTATAACCTGACTGAAAGTTAGGTCATTATTGTTGAATTTTTTTTTAAATATTTTTTTTTGAATATTTAGTTTACTGTAGTTTTAGTTTATGAGTATGATGAATGCAGTTACAGCAGGAATAAAAGTTTTTAGTTGATTGAAATTCACAATAGTATGTTACTGGAAGCATGCCGTTTGCTACTGTGTGAAATGAGGTGCATTGATGGTGGCTAGTATGCATTGTATAGCGGTCATGACGGCGAAAATTATGTGGTGTTTAGGGTTGCCAGATGTCCGGTTTTTAACCGGACTGTCCGGTATTATCGTTATTTGTCCAGTTAAAAAATTGAAGCAATACCGGACATGCATGTGTCCGGTATTTTAAATTTTTAGAGTATTTTCTTTATTTCAAATACACTAGTAGGCTTTTTAAAGCAATCTTAGAATATCTGATTATAGAATCGACCGATTGACCTAATTACGTTACGCATCGAAATTTGCAATTCTAATTGTAATAAAAAACACACCCAAGAATTATTTTGTAACTAAAAATAACGCGATTTTAGATTTGCGATTGAAGAGAATGATAAAATCAATACTTTCTTTGATAAAATAAATACAATAATTGGTTTTATTGTGATTTTGGGTAAGAATGACTTAATATTTTCTTAAATTTAATTAGATATTCTAAACAGTGATTTTGTATACATTTAAATTAGGGCTGTTATCGATTAATTTAAACTTAATCGTTAACTTTTAAAAATTAACGATTAATTAATCGATAATTTCGATTAAAGCCAAAAATAGAAATTTATGACGTCATTAAACTGAACATTTCAAGGGAAGTAGCAAAAACATGTAATTTACCTGTTTATTATTGAGTTATTTCCCCTGTCTCACAGACATTGAAAATTAAGAATATTTTAAACTAAATTTTATGACTATGTGTTGATACTTGATCGGATGTTTTTGCTGAAGGTGGTACGTCAGCGATTTATTAAATCCTTTATATTAACTCGTGGTGTCTGCGGCCGACCGGCCGACCGACCGACCGATCGCCCTTGTCACCAAAACTTTTGAGCGATTTTTAACCCACTTGCTCGTAAGCTGGCGAGCTGAAATTTTGCAGGCAGTTTCGTACCGATGATAAAAACAATGTATCAAAAGTTCAGATCGATCGCAGGTACCGTAATTAAATTATTGATTTTTTAGATTATTTTATTTATTCCTATGTATCATGCTATTTTTTTGAGATAGAGCGTCGCGGTGCGTATTATATTGAACAACCTTTCTGTAGCGCAATAAGGTGCGTATTTTATTGACAGCTCTTTTTATAAACATATTCCTGATCTGTGCGCATTATATTAAACATGTTTTACGACACAACTGCAATTTTGTATTTCTAATGGTCTGGCGCTGCGTATTATAATGAACATTCTTTTAATTACTTCTCGTACATAAAGGATTTATAGTCAAAAACTTTGTTTTTTACGGGTTTTTCTTATTTTATCTTTTAAAAGAGAATTGTTTACGGCAATGAACACAGTAAACTTTTTCACCATCTTCGACTTTGCTATCCACAGTTAGCTTAAAAACAACATAATTTATTATCTCTCCAGCTATATGTTTAAATTTAACTGCGATGATGCTGTCATCCATTTTTTAGTTGACGTCTACCGGTCCACATAAATTAATAAAATAAATTATAATATTACGCGGGAGAAGTTTGTACGTAAAAAATATATAAATTATTATTATTTGTTAATAATTAATTAAGGGTGTGTCCAATCCATCCCCACTTTCTTTCCATGATTTGTTGTTCTACTGTTCTTTGACCAAACCTCTCCCACAGCTTGGAGTGTTCGACCTTATCGAACTATTTTATTTTCAGAATATTTCTGAGGCACCTGTCTGGAGTCTATTTTTTGTTGTCTCTGTCGTTCGCCATGCTTCGGATCCATAAAGTAGGACCGTTTTAACGTTGTGTTAAAGATCCTTACTTTTGTTTTGACAGAGATGTGTGTAGATCTCCAGACCTGTTTCAGATTGGCAAAAGCCTGTCGCGCCAAATTTATTCTTCGTTCGATGTCCTCATCTTTTCCCCCTGATACACTGACCACACTCCCAAGGTATGCAAAGTTGTTTACTTGCTCCAAGTTACGGTTTACTACTTGTATGATTCCATCTTGTTGGAAGTTTATTTTCAAAAATTTTGTTTTTTAATGTTTATATCGAGTCCTACTCTGTTCCCCGTCTCGCTCAAAGCTGTGATTTTGTCTTGCATGTCTTGAAGTCTGTGGGACAGAATGGCCAAGTCATCCGCAAACTCCAAATCTTCTAGTTTTTGCATTAGGTTCCACTGGATTCCTTTTCCTGAGCTTGCATAAGATTCTTTTGTGACCCAGTCTAACACAAGAAGGAACAGAAGTGGTAAAAGGGGGCATCCTTGTTTGACTTCAGTTATGACATAGAATTCATCTACAACTGTCTTGGCTAATGTTAAATTTTTAACATCGAACAACTCCTAGTATCAGAGGCGTCACTAGGGGGTGCGGGAGGAGCGATCCGCACCGGGTGATACATTTGGAAGGGGTGACACCAAAGTTTAAATTTCTGTATGTAACCGTTTTTGGACACAAGCGGACTTGGAGGAGGTATATAGGGTAAGTTATGAGGGGGTGAAACCATGACCTACACTTCTGAGTGACACTAACCCAGTGACGCCTCTGCCTAGCATGTGTTTCCGATTCAGATATAAATGCTCAAACGGCATATTTCTAAATACGTGTATCTTCACCCATCATACTCCTTACACTAACCGTGATATGAGTTGTTCATTGTGATATAATTTTATATTTGTGCATAGCCAAGGCCACTTCAGGAGCACTTTCTGACAAAATGCATGGACTGTTGCTTATTCTACTGGCTATTGGTAAGAAATTTAACGTTTGCTTCAGTTTTTCTTTAAATTGAAAACACACCGCAAGTGGTTAGATTATGAATGATTATAGATAGATTAACAAATCAGCATCAACTCTTAAAGACTACAATTATTTTTTAAAGATCAAGGTAAAAAAAAAGTATTAAATTTTATGTAGATCTTACATTATGATTATGTTTAAATAGAAATTTTAATGTATAAGCCCACACTTTGAATGTATTACCTTATATTGAGACTGCATAACTTGTTTTAATATGATATCTATCGAGAGATGACTATGTATAGAGAGATGACTATGTATAGAGAGATGACAATGTATAGAAGGTATTACAACCCACTTCACCTAAGTTAATAACAGGTGATCGGGAATATCCACTGGGTTATTTACATTATCTTTACTACAAACAGTGCCTCTGAGTACGGCTATTTCAGGACATGGTGCGCTATCCCGTGATGAGAAATTCAGTGGTTGACAATTTCTTGACAATTTATTGATAAGGATTTATTTAAAGCTATGAGTCTCTTTTTTCAAGTAATATGTTTTAGTAAATGTATTATTAAAGCGGTTTAATCATCCAGTGAAGTTATATTCTTTACAGGAGATTCAGCTCGTCCTTCCACAAGGGGCCGTCCATAAATGACGTCACGCACCTAGGGGGGGGGTCACACTTTTGTGACGATGCGTGACGAGGGGGGAGGGGGGTTGAAGAAATGTGACATCACATCAAAAGGGTAACTATAAATAAAACTTCCACTGAAATATTTGGTCGCTTACAATTTATTTAATGACTTTTTAAAAAAAAATTAGTGCTTCTCAAATGCAGTTCGGTAGGCCATCAGATGCCGGTTGGCGTAAGACGTAAGTTATCAAGAAATGAAAATTAGATATAATTATAATCCAAAAGTTTGAGAACCAATGAGAAGGTATGAAATTGTTACCCTGCGTCGTTTGATGTTTACATTAAAGCATTTGTGATGTCACAGCCGCTCCGTTTGGTTCTCTCATGGTAGTAGTGGGTGAACTTTTTTGGCCGTTACCAAAATATACAAGTTTCTGAGTGCGTTACAGACTCGATGTCCTGCTCACATGACTCGGGGATTTGAGGGAGCGTCGTTAGCCCCCCCCCCTGAAAATGCAACTGGTGAGTTTTACAAGCATGACAAATGTCTAAAAAGGATCTGAATAGGATTATGTATAGATATTTTAAGTCAAAACGACTAAGTTTGATATAATTGTTCGATTGGTTTTTGGTCAAACGCCAAGAGTTCCCTTTTTACTCCAAATGAGATAATTTACCACTGTTCACAGACCCCTCTGTTAAACCCGCCCGATAGCGGTAGCCATGTATTTTTCATTAGTTTATAATTTCCACAAGAGAATGCAACAATTTAAACACGCCTCGTCCATATAACCAAAAAAACAACAACAACAACAAAAACAACAAAAAAACAACAAAAAAAAACTCTTGAGCTTCTGAGTAGAAAGTTGTGATAATATTGGATATTTTATTAATGTCATAGTATTTTTACCACGTTTTTATTAACTCGCTTTCGTTCCTGTTTGTCCAAGATTTTTTCAAATCTGCCAACGTAAAATTGAACCACTTGTGATGGTCCTAGAGATCTGAAAATTTTACCACCGATAGATCTTGGATGACAATGCATTGTATTTCAGATCGATCGAATGTACCGTTATTGAATTATTGAACTTTTTAGTTTATCTATAGTCTATATATAAGAATCTGTACCGTCTGCTTTTGTTGACATCCGTGAGTTCACCCCGTGACCACATCACAATGTTTTTAAAACGTTGGGCGGGCGCTTGTGAGGTGTTTGGTAAAATAAATAGAGGTAAAAAAAACATTTTTTAAAAACCATGTTGTTATAAGTGGACTAAAAAGAATAAAATAAATAGAAGTAAAAAAAGATTTTTAAGAACCACGTTTTTATAAGCGGACTAAAAAGATGAAAATAATTTAAAACTTATAAGTTTAAGTACTTTGATTTAATATGACTAAAAACATGGGGCGGGTGTTTGGTCGAAAAATTAAAGATTTCTAATTTAGAAGGCAAAAGAGAGATCTATAAGTGAGAGTATAAGTTAGCCGCATATGTTAAACCTCATAAGCAATTTCAAAATTAGAAGAAGAAATATGTGTTTTTTTCTGAGGTGAGTTTTCATGATATATTTATATTTTCGCGTTCATATTTACGAATTGTTTTCTCCCATTCATTACCCCCTTACATAAATTTGTCATTCTTTTCTACATCAAACCTACAACCTTTATGTTCCCAGCCAACCAGGCTGTCGCAACCTTTATGTCACAACCCAACCAGGCTGTCACAACCTTTTTGTCACCAGCCTACCGGGCTGTCACAACCTTTATGTCACAAGACAACCGGGCTGTCACAACCTTATGTCACCAGCCAAACTGGCTGTCACAACCTTTATGTCCCTAGCCAACCTGGCTGTCACAATATTTATGTAACTAGCCAACCAGACTGTCACAACCTTTATGTCCCTAGCCAACTTGGTTGTCACAACCTTTATGTCACTAGCCAACCTGGCTGTCACAACATTTATGTTCCCAGCCAACCGGGCTGTCACAACCATTATGTCACCAGCCAACCGGGCTGTCACAACCTTTATGTCCCCAGCCAACCAGGCTGTCACAACCTTATGTCCCTAGCCAACCTGGCTGCCACAACCTTTATGTCACCAGCCAACCAGGCTGTCACAATCTTTATGTCCTCAGCCAACCAGGCTGTCACAACCATTATGTCCTCAGCCAACCAGGCTGTCACAACCTTTATGTCCCCAGCCTGCCAGGCTGTCACAACATTTATATCCCCAGCCAACCAGGCTGTCACAACCTTTATGTCCCCAGCCAATCGGGCTGTCACAACTTTTATGTCCCCAGCCAACCAGGCTGTCACAACCTTTATGTCCCAAGCCAACCGGGCTGTCACAACCTTTATGTCCCCAGCCAAACGGGCTGTCACAACCTTTATGTCACCAGCCAACCAGGCTGTCACAACCTTTATGTCCCCGGCCAACCAGGCTGTCACAACCTTTATGTCCCCAGCCAACCGGGCTGTCACAACATTTATGTCCCCAGTCAACCAGGCTGTCACAACCTTTATGTCCCCAGCCAACCAGACTGTCACAACCTTTATGTCCCTAGCCAACTTGGTTGTCACAACCTTTATGTCACTAGCCAACCTGGCTGTCACAACATTTATGTTCCCAGCCAACCGGGCTGTCACAACCATTATGTCACCAGCCAACCGGGCTGTCACAACCTTTATGTCCCCAGCCACAAAGGCTGTCACAACCTTATGTCCCTAGCCAACCTCGCTGCCACAACCTTTATGTCACCAGCCAACCAGGCTGTCACAATCTTTATGTCCTCAGCCAACCAGGCTGTCACAACCATTATGTCCCCAGCCAACCAGGCTGTCACAACCTTTATGTCCCCAGCCAACCAGGCTGTCACAACCTTTATGTCCCCAGCCAACCGGGCTGTCTCAAACTTTATGTCCCCAGCGAACCAGGCTGTAACAACCTTTATGTCCCCAGTCAACCAGGCTGTCACAACCTTTATGTCCCCAGCCAACCCGGCTGTCACAACCTTTATGTCCCCAGCCAACCAGGCTGTCACAAACTTTATGTCCCCAGCCAACCAGGCTGTCACAACCTTTATGTCCCCAGCCAACCGGGCTGTCACAACCTTTATGTCCCAAGCCAACCAGGCTTTCGCAACCCTTATGTCCCCACAAAAACCAGGCTGTCACAACCATTATGTCCCCAGCCAATCAGGCTGTCACAACCTTTATGTCCCCAGCTAACCGGGCTGTAACAACCTTTATGTCCCCAGCCAACCAGGCTGTCACAACCTTTATGTCCCCAGTCAAACAGGCTGTCAAAACCTTTATGTCCCCAGCCAACCAGACTGTCGCAACTTTTATGTCCCCACAAAAACCAGGCTGTCACAACCTTTATCTCCCAAGCCAACCGGGCTGTCACAACCTTTATGGCCCCACAAAAATCAGGCTGTCACAACCTGTATGTCCCCAGCCAACTAGGCTGTCACAACCTTTATATCCCCAGCCAACCAGGCTGTAACAACCTTTATGTCCCCAGCCAACCAGGCTGCCACAACATTATGTCCCCAATCAACCAGGCTTTCACAAACTTTATATCCCCAGCCAACCAGGCTGTCACAACCTTTATGTCCCCAGCCAACCAAGCTGTCACAACCTTTATATCCCCAGCCAACCAGGCTGTCACAACCTTTATATCCCCAGCCAACCAGGCTGCCACAACCTTTATGTCCCCAGCCAACCAGGCTGTCACAAACGTTATGTCCCCAGCCTGCCAGGCTGTCACAACATTTATATCCACAGCCAACCGGGCTGTCACAACCTTTATGTCCCCAGCCAACCGGGCTGTCACAACCTTTATGTCCCCAGCCAACCGGGCTGTCACAACCTTTATGTCCCCAGCCAAACGGGCTGTCACAACCTTTATGTCACCAGCCAACCGGGCTGTCACAACCTTTATGTCCCCAGCTAACCGGGCTGTAACAACCTTTATGTCCCCAGCCAACCAGGCTGTCACAACCGTTATGTCCCCAGTCAAACAGGCTGTCAAAACCTTTATGTCCCCAGCCAACCAGGCTGTCGCAACTTTTATGTCCCCACAAAAACCAGGCTGTCACAACCTTTATCTCCCAAGCCAACCGGGCTGTCACAACCTTTATGGCCCCACAAAAATCAGGCTGTCACAACCTGTATGTCCCAAGCCAACCAGGCTGTCACAACCTTTATATCCCCAGCCAACCAGGCTGTAACAACCTTTATGTCCCCAGCCAACCAGGCTGCCACAACATTATGTCCCCAGTCAACCAGGCTTTCACAAACTTTATATCCCCAGCCAACCAGGCTGTCACAACCTTTATGTCCCCAGCCAACCAAGCTGTCACATCTTTATATCCCCAGCCAACCAGGCTGTCACAACCTTTATATCCCCAGCCAACCAGGCTGCCATAACCTTTATGTCCCCAGCCAACCAGGCTGTCACAACCTTTATGTCCCCAGCCTGCCAGGCTGTCACAACATTTATATCCCCAGCCAACCAGGCTGTCACAACCTTTATGTCCCCAGCCAACCGGGCTGTCACAACCTTTATGTCCCCAGCCAACCAGGCTGTCACAACTTTTATGTCCCCAGCCAACCGGGCTGTCACAACCTTTATGTCCCCAGCCAAACGGGCTGTCACAACCTTTATGTCACCAGCCAACCAGGCTGTCACAACCTTTATGTCCCCGGCCAACCAGGCTGTCACAACCTTTATGTCCCCAGCCAACCGGGCTGTCACAACATTTATGTCCCCAGTCAACCAGGCTGTCACAACCTTTATGTCCCCAGCCAACCGGGCTGTCACAACCTTTATGTCCCCAGCCAACCAGGCTGTCACAACCTTTATGTCCCAGCCAACCAGGCTGTCACAACCTTTATGTCCCCAGCCAACCAGGCTGTCACAACCTTTATGTCCCCAGCAAACCAGGCTGTCACAACCTTTATGTCCCCAGCCAACCAGGCTGTCACAACCTTTATGTCCCCAGCCAACCAGGCTGTCACAACCTTTATGTCCCCAGCCAACCGGGCTGTCACAACCTTTATGTCCCCAGCCAACCAGGCTGTCACAACCGTTATGTCCCCAGCCGACCAGGCTGTCACAACCTTTATGTCCCCAGCCGACCAGGCTTTTACAACCTTTATGTCCCCAGCCAACCAGGCTGTCACAACCTTTATGTCCCCAGCCAACCAGGCTGTCACAACCTTTAAGTCCCCAGCCAACCAGGCTGTCACAACCTTTATGTCCCCAGCCAACCAGGCTGTCACAACCTTTATGTCCCCAGCCAACCGGGCTGTCACAACCTTTATGTCCCCAGCCAACCAGGCTGTCACAACCTTTATGTCCCCAGCCAACCAGGCTGTCACAACCTTTATATCCCCAGCCAACCGGGCTGTCACAACCTTTATGTCCCCAACCAACCAGGCTGTCACAACCTTTATGTCCCCAGCCAACCAGGCTGTCACAACCTTGATGTACCCAGCCAACCAGGCTGTCACAACCTTTATGTCCCTAGATAACCAGGCTGTCACAACCTTTATGTCCCCAGCCAACCAGGCTGTCACAACCTTTATGTCCCCAGCCAACCAGGCTGTCACAACCTTTATGTCACCAGCCAACCAGGCTGTCACAACCTTTATGTCCCCAGCCAACCAGGCTGTCACAACCTTTATGTCCCCAGCCAACCAGGCTGTCACAACCTTTATGTCCCCAGCCAACCAGGCTGTCACAACCTTTATGTCCCCAGCCAACCAGGCTGTCAGAACCTTTATGTCACCAGCCAATCAGGCTGTCACAACCTTTATGTCCCCAGCCAACCAGGCTGTCACAACCTTTTTGTCCCCAGCCAACCAGGCTGTCACAACCTTTATGTCCCCAGCCAACCAGGCTGTCACAACCTTTATGTCACCAGCCAACCAGGCTGTCACAACCTTTATGTCACCAGCCAACCAGGCTGTCACAACCTTTATGTCCCCAGCCAACCAGGCTGTCACAACCTTTATGTCACCAGCCAACCAGGCTGTCACAACCTTTATGTCCCCAGCCAACCAGGTCGTCACATTCCAAGATACAAATGGTAAAACTGTGAAAAGAAGTCTCATTGAGCTGACTGAGATCATTAAACACTACACAAAGAGATCCGCCAGTGATTACAACAACTACGGATGTTATTGTGGTCTGGGTGGTTCTGGCGTTCCTGTCGATGCTGTGGATAGGTAACAGCTGATTTTTTAAAAAAAAATTGTGTTTCTGGTTGAAAACTAAGTTTTAATTTTGTGACGGATGTCATTGAACATTCGATTAATTAAAAGGGATTGTAAATAAATATTTTTACAATCGCTTTTAGTACCAAATGGTGTAGAGCTAAGGTATTTTAATATTGAAATTTTTATAAAAGTAATTTTCGAAGATGTAATGTAAGAGCATTTATTGGTGCTTTTAAGGATGTAAAATTAGGAAAGATAGTTCACCATCTTACATTGTAGTTGTAGCCAAAGAAATAGTTCACTATCTTACATTGTATAAGTAGCCAAAGACATAGTTCACTATCTTACATTGTAGTTGTAGCCAAAGAAATAGTTCACTATCTTACATTGTAGTTGTAGCCAAAGAAATAGTTCACCATCTTACATTGTAGTTGTAGCCAAAGAAATAGTTCACCATCTTACATTGTAGTTGTAGCCAAAGAAATAGTTCACCATCTTACATTGTAGTTATAGCCAAAGAAATAATTCACCATATTACATTGTAGTTGTAGCCAAAGAAATAGTTCACCATCTTACATTGTAGTTGTAGCCAAAGAAATAGTTCACCATCTTACATTGTAGCCAAAGAAATAGTTCACCATCTTACATTGTAGTTGTAGCCAAAAAATAGTTCACCATCTTACATTGTAGGCAAAGAAATAGTTCACCATCTTACATTGTAGCCAAAGAAATAGTTCACCATCTTACATTGTAGTTGTAGCCAAAGAAATAGTTCACAATCTTACATTGTAGTTGTAGCCAAAGAAATAGTTCACCATCTTACATTGTAGCCAAAGAAATAGTTCACTATCTTACATTGTAGTAGTATCCAAAGAAATAGTTCACCATCTTACATTTTAGTTGTAGCCAAAGAAATAGTTCATTATCTTACATTGTAGTTGTAGCCAAAGAAATAGTTCACCATCTTACATTGTAGTTGTAGCCAAAGAAATAGTTCACCATCTTACATTGTAGCCAAAGAAATAGTTCACCATCTTACATTGTAGTTGTAGCCAAAGAAATAGTTCACTATCTTACATTGTAGTTGTAGCCAAAGAAATAGTTCACCATCTTACATTGTAGTTGTAGCCAAAGAAATAGTTCACCATCTTACATTGTAGTTATAGCCAAAGAAATAATTCACCATATTACATTGTAGTTGTAGCCAAAGAAATAGTTCACCATCTTACATTGTAGTTGTAGCCAAAGAAATAGTTCACCATCTTACATTGTAGCCAAAGAAATAGTTCACCATCTTACATTGTAGTTGTAGCCAAAAAATAGTTCACCATCTTACATTGTAGGCAAAGAAATAGTTCACCATCTTACATTGTAGCCAAAGAAATAGTTCACCATCTTACATTGTAGTTGTAGCCAAAGAAATAGTTCACAATCTTACATTGTAGTTGTAGCCAAAGAAATAGTTCACCATCTTACATTGTAGCCAAAGAAATAGTTCACTATCTTACATTGTAGTAGTATCCAAAGAAATAGTTCACCATCTTACATTTTAGTTGTAGCCAAAGAAATAGTTCATTATCTTACATTGTAGTTGTAGCCAAAGAAATAGTTCACCATCTTACATTGTAGTTGTAGCCAAAGAAATAGTTCACCATCTTACATTGTAGCCAAAGAAATAGTTCACCATCTTACATTGTAGTTGAAGCCAAAGAAATAGTTGACCATCTTACATTGTAGCCAAAGAAATAGTTCACCATCTTACATTGTAGTTGTAGCCAAAGAAATAGTTCACTATCTTACATTGTAGTTGTAGCCAAAGAAATAGTTCATTATCTTACATTGTAGTTGTAGCCAAAGAAATAGTTCATCATCTTACATTGTAGTTGTAGCCAAAGAAATAGTTCACCATTTTACATTGTAGCCAAAGAAATAGTTCACCATCTTACATTGTAGTTGTAGCCAAAGAAATAGTTCACCATCTTACATTGTAGTTGTAGCCAAAGAAATAGTTTACCATCTTACATTGTAGTTGTAGCCAAAGAAATAGTTCACCATCTTACATTGTAGTTGTAGCCAAAGAAATAGTTCACCATCTTACATTGTAGTTGTAGCCAAAGAAATAGTTCACCATTTTACATTGTAGTTATAGCCAAAGAAATAATTCACCATATTACATTGTAGTTGTAGCCAAAGAAATAGTTCACCATCTTACATTGTAGTTGTAGCCAAAGAAATAGTTCACCATCTTACATTGTAGCCAAAGAAATAGTTCACCCTCTTACATTGTAGTTGTAGCCAAAGAAATAGTTCACTATCTTACATTGTAGTTGTAGCCAAAGAAATAGTTCACCATCTTACATTGTAGTTGTAGCCAAAGAAATAGTTCACCATCTTACATTGTAGTTATAGCCAAAGAAATAATTCACCATATTACATTGTAGTTGTAGCCAAAGAAATAGTTCACCATCTTACATTGTAGTTGTAGCCAAAGAAATAGTTCACCATCTTACATTGTAGCCAAAGAAATAGTTCACCATCTTACATTGTAGTTGTAGCCAAAAAATAGTTCACCATCTTACATTGTAGGCAAAGAAATAGTTTCACCATCTTACATTGTAGCCAAAGAAATAGTTCACCATCTTACATTGTAGTTGTAGCCAAAGAAATAGTTCACAATCTTACATTGTAGTTGTAGCCAAAGAAATAGTTCACCATCTTACATTGTAGCCAAAGAAATAGTTCACTATCTTACATTGTAGTAGTATCCAAAGAAATAGTTCACCATCTTACATTTTAGTTGTAGCCAAAGAAATAGTTCATTATCTTACATTGTAGTTGTAGCCAAAGAAATAGTTCACCATCTTACATTGTAGTTGTAGCCAAAGAAATAGTTCACCATCTTACATTGTAGCCAAAGAAATAGTTCACCATCTTACATTGTAGTTGTAGCCAAAGAAATAGTTCACCATCTTACATTGTAGCCAAAGAAATAGTTCACCATCTTACATTGTAGTTGTAGCCAAAGAAATAGTTCACTATCTTACATTGTAGTTGTAGCCAAAGAAATAGTTCATTATCTTACATTGTAGTTGTAGCCAAAGAAATAGTTCATCATCTTACATTGTAGTTGTAGCCAAAGAAATAGTTCACCATTTTACATTGTAGCCAAAGAAATAGTTCACCATCTTACATTGTAGTTGTAGCCAAAGAAATAGTTCACCATCTTACATTGTAGTTGTAGCCAAAGAAATAGTTTACCATCTTACATTGTAGTTGTAGCCAAAGAAATAGTTCACCATCTTACATTGTAGTTGTAGCCAAAGAAATAGTTCACCATCTTACATTGTAGTTGTAGCCAAAGAAATAGTTCACCATTTTACATTGTAGTTATAGCCAAAGAAATAATTCACCATATTACATTGTAGTTGTAGCCAAAGAAATAGTTCACCATCTTACATTGTAGTTGTAGCCAAAGAAATAGTTCACCATCTTACATTGTAGCCAAAGATTGAACTAAAATAATCCAAAGTGGAACGGAACATGTCTGTAAAATTGATGTTGCAAGCCCCTCCCCATTCACACACACAAATCAACATGAGTTTTTGGACAGTGTCTTTGACGTGGCTATAACTTGAGCTTGTGGACAGCGTTTTTGACGTGGCCATAAAGAGCTCGACGACCCTTAACCCTAGCTGAATTAATGTTATCCAAATAATATCTACAAGAAATATTATACTCACTGCGTCTCTGGGTTCACAGAATCCTATCTACAGTTCTCAAGTATTGTTATATGGTATATGTTCTTAAAGAATTCTTTTTCAAACTTGAATATAAATAACAAAGACCCTTAACTTGACCGATCTCAAGTCTATTTCTTTTAAATTTTTAGGGTAGAGTTTAAATTTAACGGTCACGTTCGCTACACAAGATCGTATGTCTGTAAATAACCCTGCAATTCAACGGTAATATTGTCATACCAAAATCTTGGAACCAATCCAACAAATGCGTTTCTTCCAAGGTGCTGCAAGGCCCACGACGACTGCTACACCGGGACAAGCTGTTCGGTGACTCACCTAACGACGTATACATTCAAGTGTGGCGGTGCCGGTTGTGTGTGTCAAGGTGAGTTCTGACCGTGACTTTTAATCTACTTATTGTGAGAAGTCTGTGATGTCATGATGGGTCAACTACTGTCCATAACGACGTCGGTCAGACTAATCTTTAACATGGTCAGCTGTTTTGTAACATGGACAGCTGTTTTGTAACATGGACAGCTGTTTTGTAACATGGACAGCTGTTTTGGACGGTTTCTAAAGAATGATTCAGTTAACGTGAATAGCGACAATGTAATATCTGTCCATATCAAATAGTAAATCATGTATTACATGATACAGTAAAATATTTTAGTACAAGATTTAGTACATGATATAGTACATCACATATGGTACATCATATAGTTCTTCATATACATTAATAAATATGTATTGTTATTACAGATCCACGCGGCACTTGTAAATACCAAGCCTGTCAGTGTGACGTCACTTTTGGTCAGTGCCTGGCTAAAGCCTCGTACATCGCTTCTAATAAGGGAAGGTGTAGGAATGGATGAGCCCTATCGTCTATATTAAGCCGTCTATACATCCAATATAATACGTACATACGTAATGTTGTGTATTTATTAACAAAGGGAATGGACCCCATATGTTAATAAAAGTATAGTGCAAGGACTCGCTTTGACGACTGTCAATTTTTTAGGTATTTTAAATATGTATATTATATCTTACTAGGCGCCCCGCGGCGTAGCATACGCCGCATACTTGCTCATGGAGAGTGCAAAGAAAATGGAGAAAGAACGGACACAAACTACAGCACGAAGAAATCAAAACCACGCGAGTGAACGTTTTTTTTTGGGGGGGGCGGAGGGGGGGGGGACGGACTGCCAACTCATTGTAGGTTTCGAGACATACGCAGGCGAAATTCTGTACACCCCTAACTTTTATGAAGTCAGCTAAAAAACGATAATTGGTTTAAAATCGGAGTTACATAATCGATAATCGGTTTTCCAAAAACAAAAAAACAACAACACGCAATTAACAACCCTAAATATGACTAACCCTCGCTAGGGTCGGCCAATCACAGTCGGCCAACAACCTCAGTGTGCATGTCTTCACGTTTACTCGCTATTTTTTATTTACTTGGTACTGCTTTTTTATGTCTGTACTCTCACCCCCCCCCCAAACCGTTCTTTGCACTGTCTATGATGAGCAAGTCTGCGGCGTATGCTATGCAATAAAGAGGTAAAAGATCGGGCACAAACAGATATTTAAAAAAAACAAAAAAAAACAATGTATTCGCCTGGGGCTTGAACTCGGGACCTTCAACGCATGAGGCGGACGTGATAACCAGTACACTACGAATCTCACGTTTTCTGTCAAGGAAAAATGCATGTGAAACGCAAGGACGATTGTTGGTAACCCCTCCACTACCTTCGCTTGCCAAGCATTAACTGAGTTTAGTTGACACCAGCGAGGGTAATTCGTCATGCTTTTTTGCACATGTTTGCGTCATGGTGGTGTCTCGCATGGTCCCATGAAGGGAATTATATATATAGATTGTGAGTAGCACAAGCTTCTGGGAAATATCAAAAGTGGTGCTATATTCAGGTTTGTAGTCTTCAAAATTTCAACCAGAATGGTAATCCAGCCGTACATTTTAAAATAAATAATAATAATAGTTAAAGTCCAGGAGAAAATAAGAAGAAATAAGAAAATAGTCAAAAGGGAACTAATTACGTAAGTGTAAATATGAAACTAAATACTGATACTCGTGCCGTTATTTGCATAGTATTTGAAAGGTCTTATAGGTATGCAAACATACTATATTTTCCCTACAGCCCTTTTGGGCGTCTTACACTCTTTAGATCTATACCCTCTAGCTATTGGTCCTCTACTGACTACTGCACGCTGTTTACACTCAACTCCACTCTATTTTTATAAACACAAATTGCGGTAGCCAACAGACATGCGTCACTTTATTTGATGGTCTTAATTGTATCGTTATTTGCTAAACAAAATGTATTTTTCGTCGTCATTCTTCAAAAAAGTTTTAAATTTTAAAATTAGCCTGGACTAACGCTATTTACATGTGTACTTTGTTAAAGAAGTGGGCGGGACTAGCGTAATTTACATTGGGACTTAGGGGCCGTCCATAAATGACGTCACGCACCTAGAGGTGGGGGAGGGGGTAACGCATTTGTGACGATGCGTGACGATGGGGAGGGAGGTGTTTAAAACATCACTTGACATCACATAAAAACGCGCAACTTTAAATAAAAGTTCCACTGAAATATGTCATTGCTTGCAATTTATTTAATGAAGTTTTACATGTCTTCAGACGTGTTACAAAGTTAGAGTGCAAACTTACATTAAATACATATTTAAATGACAAAAAAGTAATTTGAAACATTCTAATTTTTCAATTAGAAAATACGGCTTTAAGGGGGTGGGGTCAAAACTGTGTGACCTCATAGTGGAGGGTATCTAAGTTTTTGTTACGAAGTGTGAGGATTAGTGGGAGGGGGTTAAAATTGGGCGAAAATCGTGTGACGTCATTTATGGACGATCCCTTAGTTCAAGAAATGGATCCTTTACAGTCATGATTGAAATCATTCTCTGGTACAACGCTATTTCAATATGGGACCTAGTTAAAGAAATGGGCGGGACTAGCGCTATTTACCTTTTGGACATAGTGAAAGGGACGGGACTAGAGCTATTTACACAGTCGCGTACCTAGACCTGTTGCTGCACGGGGCGGTGTCCAATGGCCCGCCCTTTCTAAGGCAATCTAATGGAGGTTTTTACGAATTAATAAACATAAATATTAGGGCTGGTACTGATTAAAACATTTTTTTTCGATCAATATTTTTTTTAATAAATCAATTAATCGATTAATATTCGATTAATTAAATTTTTCCGATTCAGTTAAGTCGCGATTCATTATTTCGCGAAATCGTTCAGGTCGCGGTAATTCCATGGCTCCCAAATTTTGTGACGTAACACAGCGAATTCGCTCTGCTATGCAAGATATAAGGAAAACAAAAGCTATTGTTTACGCATGCACGTCTATTTAAATAATAATAATATGAGTGTAAAGTGTGTAAGTAACAAAAATATAACATAATCAATAAATTGAGAAAAAAATTAGATAAATCGAACTTTAATCGTTAATATTAATTTTAATTGATTAAAAGTTTTAACGATTAATAGATTAGTTAATCGTTAATTTCCTCAGACCTATTAAATATAAATTGTAATGAAGACTTGTATAGGTGAGGAATTTTTTTTATGCCATATTTAAAATAGGCAGTGATAAAGAGGATCGCTTAAAAAATCCATTAAAAGCAATTATAAAAAAAAATACTAGATACTTTGAAAGGTCTCAAGAAACTTATGGAGGTACAGGTTCCCAACCTATGAGACAAAAGATTATATCTATATTTACAAAATACATTACTATTAAATATGTTTTACTTTATTTTATATAATTTTTAAAAATACAAGCCTCTTGGATAAACAAACAAATTGTACACATATGGAGAAAGGCCTGGATTAACCTATAGGCAAACAAGGCACGTGCCTTGGGCACCAAGCGTTTGGGGGGCACCAAAAGTCCTCAAGAAAAAATTGTGTATTGTCCATAATCGACATGACGTTAGCAAATCGCAAAATGTAATATTAAATCGCACAAGGGTGGATTAAATGGAAGGCTGATTGGTCTAAAACCAAGGGCCCCTAATGATTTAAGACTAAATTAAGGGACTCCAAAATTATTAAATTGTATAATAAAGTGGCTGGACACGGTCCCAGGTGGAATTGCAGCCAGGGGCCTCGTGCAATCTTAATCCACCCCTGAAATCTCTTTTAAAGGGACAAATGAAAAATTTGATATTTACAAAATTGAATTTTCTAGGGTTGCTGGAGTTGGTCAGTCAGTTTGATCCATTTTTAGCATCACACATTGCGAAATAAGGAAATTCTGGAAAGGAAATCCTTCTTATGTATCCCGAACTATATGTGAATAACTGATTAAAATTGTGTCTCCAAAAGTCCATCAAGTAATTATAGATGAAGTAAAGGCTTCCGGTTATTTCAGCTTGTCAATACCCGATATTTCACTTATAGATCAGTTAAGCGGTATTCTTCGCAATGTAGTACATGTAGATGGAGAGCCCATTGAGCACTTTTTTACTTTCTTGGAGCTGCAAAGTCACACCGGTGAAGGTATGGCTAAGCAAGAGTTGCAGTACATACGTGAAGTTTGCAATATTGATTTTGCGAAATGCAGAGGTCAGTCCCGGATAACGCAGCTAATATGTCTTGGTATTACAAGGGCATGCAGAGCACAATTCTTGAGGAAAATTAGTTTTCTATATACATATCCTGTGTGCTACCCATTCACTAAATCTGGTCGGCAAAATTGCTGTTTACTCTTGTTTAGAGGCAATAAACTTCTTCCATACATTGCAACTGTTCGATACTTTTCTTCTCAGCTTCAACTAACAGATGGAATATTCTGAAAGGATGCTTTGTGGATTGAACGCTGGTAAACTCTCTTTCCGATACCAGATGGGAAGCACAAGCTGTTGGAACTAAAGCTATTCTAAAGTCTCATCCTCAGATTATAGAAGCGTTAGAGTGTTTACAATAAGAACTACAAAAGTTACACTCTTATATTCACCACAGGTTTCGTGCATCAAAATCTGAAAACAACACATTGAGTCATGCAGAATTATACAAAGTAATAGAGACAAAATACAGTTTGCTTTTCAAAAAACAAGTTTTTTACTATAAATCCTTTATAGATTTTCTATATTTACGATTGTATTGTGAATCACTCTCTCGAAGTAGCCCACAAATGTGGTCCCCCATCATGTTTTCTTTATACTGTACTTGGTAACGACGTTCAAAGTCCAATATATCTTGATGAAAGCGCTCGCCTTGCTCCTCGGAGTAAGCGCCCATGTTCTCCTTGAATTTGTCGAGATGCGAATCAAGGATATGGACTTTCAGAGACATTCTGCATTCCATTTTGGCGTAATTCTTTATGAGAGTCTGCACCAATTCCACATAGCTTTCAGCTTTGTGATTACCTAGGAAGCCCTGAACAACTGCAACGAAACTGCTCCAAGCCACTCTCTCCATCCTGTTCAACAGCTTTGCGAAATCCTTACATTCTATGATCTTCTTGATCTTTTGTCCGACGAATATACCAGCCCTGACCTTAGCCACGGACAGCTTTGGAAAAAGATCTTGGAGGTATTGAAATGCTGCTGACTCCTTGTCAAGAGCAGTGACTGATTGCTTAATGAGGGCTAACTTGATCTGCAGCGGGGGCAAAAGCACTTTATGAGGTTCTATCAGCGGCTCCCACTTCACATTGCTCTCCCCAACAAAAAACTCGGTCCGTTGTGGCCAGTCCTTTGTGCGATAATGCGCCTTAGTGTCAAGTTGGAGAATTTTTGATGCCGCTTCCTCTGATCCGTGGCTTGTACGCTATCATCAACCAAGTTCCACTGTTTGAGCCTGGATATCAGAAGCTCAGCATTCGATTTCGTAAGCCCGAGGTCCCTAATTAAATCGTTCACGTCTTTCTGGTTGGGGAAGTATGGCTTTCTATCACAAACTTCATCTGCGGAATCGTAGTCCATATCTCCAGTATCTGCCTCGCTATCTGACTTGCTGCTGTCTCCTGAAGATGGCCGATGCCGCCTAGGAGGAGTCGGATCTGGCAGATCAGGGCTGTGTGGTACTGGGGTGATGGAAGAAGGTACGTCCAGATAAAGGATCTGAGGGGCATTTTTGCCGGTGCGACGATTTTTTGGGTTTACCATGCAGAAGTAGCAGTTGCTTGAGTGGTCCGTCGGCTCTCGCCAAATTTGAGGGATAACAAACTTCATGGCTAGCTTCTCTCCTCTGTACCAACCTGTAACATAGCACATAATAATACATAAGAATTATAATAATTTGAGGGCAGGACATTTCAAAATATGGAACGACTTCAAGATGGAAAGTATTTGCCTACAGTACACGACTTATGACAAAACTTTGTAAATTACAACTCTTTGAAATGAACTAGATCTAAAGCATTGAAATTTTATAAAAATAAAATAAAACACATCTAAGCGAGAAGCAACTGTTCAGTTTACCTTCAAGTGTTTTCTTGCAATATTCGCATGTGAAATGCGGTGCACAAGATTTGTCTTGGTCCCCGACCAGCACGCCGAAGTATGCCTTGTAGGCCTCGCACATTATACGACTTGCTTCCGGTAGCAGAATGAATCGGCTGGATGCAAACAACCTCTTGATGCCATATCAAATAAATAACTTCTCTTCAACTACGAATCGTTATCCTTTCAGTCTGCAATAAAACGAATTGGAATCTTGGTTCGAGACACCTGTGCTTTTATACTTGTACAGCTACATTTGGAACGTTCAAGAACGTTCTAAACAGTTCTGAGAGTTTCTCGAAAGTTCTGGAAGTTTCTTGAACGTTCTAGAGTGTTCAGGAGAATTGTAGAAACATCTGGACAAATCTAGCAGTTTAGGGAGGAAGCTCAGCATTGAAAAGCAAATCGAGAATTTTCTCGAAAACACGCGATTTTCCAAATTTCAATGTCCCGGTCACAGAAGCAAAATTTTTCTGGAATAACAGCGATTTCCTTTCTTCTCTAGACCGAACGGGTTAGGCAAACACTTTCAACCCAGGAACAGAAAAAAGTGAAAATTTGTTACATAGTGTTATTATTACAAAATTAATTAAATATTCATTTTAATACAGAAATAACTTACCATATGTTTTATTTGAGTGATACTAGTACAAACATGTGTTAACAGCGGCGTCGCTAGGGTGGGTGTCATCCAGTTCAGTAGGTCATGGTGTAACCCCCTCATAACTTACCCCATAGACCTCCTCCGAGTATACCAATGCCAAATAACGAGGCATACAGAATTTTACCCTTTGGTGTCACCCGGTGCGGTCCGCACCTCCCGCAATACCTTGTGACGCCCCTGTGTGTTAACAACTGTTTTGTTTGTTAGTTGGTTTGCTTAATATTGAACATACCAGCGGTCAGTGGGGGATCGGGGCAGAAGGGGGCACCCATGTGGGTTTGTGCCTCGGGCACCAAGATGGCTTAATCCGGCCCTGTATGGGGACATAAATATATGCAGAAAAATCGCGTGTAATGCTGTCAAAATTAATAACAATTTTCTTCATGAAACAGTATTGCTGGATTTTATTGTCTTAAATCACTAATTGTAATACAAAGATACTTTTTAAAAAAAACAACTTCAATTCGAAGAATGTCCTTTCGCAACAAGCGACAAAAATTAGCGCAGTCGAACTTCAACACTATGACGCACTGAAGACGATAGAGGCTTACGGTGACTGAGGGGTTAGTAAAAAAAACCCGTTAAAAAAACAAGTTTTTTACTATAAATCCTTTATGTACGAGACTTAACTAAAATAATGTTCATTATAATACACAGCGCAAGACAATAAAAAAAACAAAATTGTAGTTATGTCTCGTAAAACATGTGTGGCGGAGTCGTTGTCTAGGGGTTGAGGTCCCCCCTTAGCCACAGATATTTACCACGTAGACGGGTAAAAGACTTAGCAACGCTGGGTTGTTTTCTTTCAACATAAGTTTAATGACATCCAGAAGCTTTGAACATATTTATGGTACAGTACAATTGGCAGTTTACAGTTGATGGTCATACCATCCAGAGTCCTCGGCCCAGCTTGACCGGATTGGACCACGTTCACAAAAACTCCACACTCTATCGTACGTCTTTCACCTGCCTGCTACTTGGCAACTTAACACTCTCCTTTCGACACACAATGTGACCCCTATTATACCCCCGTCTTGTCCGACCGGTTTGTGACTGGACCCTGGGTCAATCACATGTCTCCCTTTGACCGTGGTCCTGTCAATTCATTACAACTTTGCACGTACCTTGAGTTCGCTTGCCCCCGTTCCACGAGGACAAGTGTTCACAGCCCCATTTATGCGTAGTTATCCCCACACCACAACATCTGACCGTAACACCCCCCTCCTCACGAGCGACCTTAGCAAGAATGTCGCGAGTTTATAAACATAAGGTCTTGAGGTTTTGGTGTGTCATGATCTACTAATAATATATCCCCATTCTTACACACACAGGTATTTCATTAATATATAGTTATTTTAACAATATTTAACAATTGCAATGTGCACTATATACAGAATTTTCACCAGTAATATGCTAGCTTCCAAAAAAATATTAGTTCACAATAGCTGGTGTATATTCCCAAATACATAATAAGGAATCGTTTTATTTACATTGTGGAACTACCCGGTTTTCGTACCTGCGTACGAGTCTAGTCCTATACTACCTCGCTTTCGAGGGTAGCAAAGGTTATTATTACTCAAAATGATAACGATATATATACATCAATATACAAAAGAACAAATTTGTCACATTTGAAGTATTAATATTCTTCACATACAAAAAAAAATCTTGGTATGGTTAAATGACTTAAATGACACCCATGTTTCACAAGCAAAGAATCTCATGGTTCAATGATTTAGATGATCCCCATGTTTTACAAGCGAAGAAAGTCATGGTTCAGTGACTTAATTGCTCAACATGTCTCACAAACAATGAATGGCATGCTTCAATGGTTTAATTGCTAATCATGTGTCACAACAATCCCTATCCACCCAATTTTCTGTCCCTTTTCATTAATACTTGCATCTGTACCTTTATGGGACATGTTATGTATGTTTTCTGTCCCCATAGCGGGATCTCGTATGTATATTTATCGTCCCCCCTACTGGGACCAGTTATAACCACCAGTTAATGGGTTACAAATTATCATATTCATAATCATAACATAGTCATTGGCAAAATTTTCATGAATCAAAAATTTCATCATCATAACATATAATAAATACATATTATCAATGTTATACCAAATGCCTGAGGGCTCCAAACATGTTGTGCTTACATAATCAAAATGTGTCGTGCACATAAGAATTGTCTTATCAATTCATATAATAGTAATACTGGGAATTGGTCGCTCAGACCCCCCAAGTAAATACAAAAATACATTATCATAACTCCTCATAGTTATCAACACATAGCAGCCTCATCATCCTAATCAAAACATTATCATCATAACAACATCTCTTATCATAAAATTTGGACTGAGGTCTCCAGTGCACAAAATTTCTTATATGATCAACACATTTGTCATGAACATACGTACCACTTTATTTCATTTCACCATGATACTGGTACAAGGTCACTCAGACCCCAACTTCAATCCCAAAAATATTATCATTATTCTTCATACTTTTCAACAAATTATCATCATCATAGAAGATACAATACCAATTCCGTGTTATTTACGGCGCCCTCCTATACCGTAATACTCAGACAAATTCAATGTATGCATCAAAAATCATAGTCATTGTTTTTGATGGTGGAACATTTCGTATATTTCCCATTCTAAACAAGAAACGACCCTTATTAGCATTACCAAGAGCGTACCCTAAAATTTGGAAACTACAATCATTTGTCATTGTCCCAGGCTTAATTTTTAGCTATTTTGATCATTCTTGTACTCAACCCTACAAAATCTGTCCGTATACTGGTAGTCTTAGTGGGATTAGTGGGACCGTGATTTTCTATCAGTCTTTTGTCTGTCCCTTCCCATTGCCACCTCTATCCTCTGCGATCCTCCCTGTCGCTACCTCTATGGCTTTTTCGGTTAAGTATACCTCCGCCTCTGAAATTTCCCCGATCACCCCTGTCACCCCCTCCACGACTTATCATGTTAGCTTTACCTCCGCCCTTGAAATCTCGCCAATAACTTCGGTCACTACATTTGAATTTTCCTCCCTGACCTCTTTTGAATTGTACTCTTTGACCCGAAGGGCTGACCATTGCGTCTAAAATTATACCAACGCACGAGCTAACCACACAATTAAATGTGTTCAACCGGACCCCAATTATTAATAAGACCAATATTCTCAACAGACCGGCCGTAAGCCTGTCCAATGAGTATTTGTCCGTCATGGTTTTATGCATTCTGGCCAGTCTAGGTCGCACTGTGTCATTGTTATTGTTTCTGTGTAGCTCTGTGTTTGCCCTGTTGTGTCCTTGGAGGTTATACGCGTCACCTTTGTTCAGCAACTCACAACAGTGTCTAGCTGAGCCCCCGTCATATTGTTGTATGGCTCCACTGCAGGGTTTCTTCTTAAGTTGCTTGTTTTTATCACTAGGTGGGCTATCTGCTCTTAGCTCAGTAGCACACTCAATTTTCCCCTCATTAACTTCAATATTCTCCTGATCTCCATCAAAAAGTTTGCTATCTTCTAGGAATTCAGTAGCAAAATCAATTTTTCTATCATTATCTTCCTTATTTCCCTTACATTCACAACATTTTGCCTCCGAGGTTAATGTTACTACTGTGACCACGGTGTGTTCAGTGACCTTCACCCCATCTTGCATATCTAGGTCACTACTTTTTTTCTTATTCATATTAAGTAAAATTTCCCTCTTTCGAAATTGTACTTCTTTGGTCCACTTTTCGTGAGGTTTTTCAACTATTGTCCCAAGCATCTTGGACGTTCTCTGCACAATCATTGTCATGTCTGTATCATTTCCAGTTAATCTTTGCGTTAATTCAGTCCTTTTCTCTTCCTTTTCAACAATGATTCGCCATAAGTCATTTATGTCCTCTTTGTTATGTGCTATGGTCAGTGTTAACTCATTATTTTCCTCTTCTCTTAGAGTTAGTGTGTCTTTAATTTCCTTTAGCTTCCACTGTAAGCTCTGCAAACATTCATCTTTCTCAGTCACCGTCTTATTCAGCTTCAGACTTCTATCTTTGTCCTTAGTTATTGTAAGCCAGCTGGATTTTTCTTCATCATTTTGAGCCAGTAGTTTGTCCATTTCGGCAATTCTCATTCTTAAGTTCATTGATTCAACTTCAGTTTCCTCTATTTTTAATCTTTGTTTGATGTCAACTTTTTCGAGATCCGTTAGTCTAGTTTCCACCTTGTTCAATGTTGACTCTAGTTTACTTACTGTCTCTTTGTGTTCCTTTAATTCATTCTCTCTAAGGGTCAGATTATTTCTCAATTCACTAATGAGTTTATTACTTTCTTCCCTGGCTATCTCGCCAGCTGCTGGTTCTGCCACCTTAACTTCTTTCGTTACATACGGCTTTTCCCAAAATAAGCTGGCTATTCCATATAATTCTTCCTGACAGTTACTCTCGTTATTTTTTAAAGCTCCCTGTTTAATTCTACGTTTTCTTCTTTTCTCCTCGTCCTTTTCCAATATTTTCTCCTGTCTCTTTTCGTATTGTCGCTGCTTCTTTTCATCTTTTTTCTGTCGCAGTCTCTGTCTTTCTTCGTTTTGTCTCAATGATTCTTTATCTTCTTGCTCCCACTTTAACCGTACCTCTTCAATTTTTTTTAACCACCAGCTATCTTCCCTTTCACCCTTTTCCTTCCCTTTATTAGCAGTCACTACATTAGTTAATTGACCCTGCTTTATCTTCTTTTCGTTCTTATGTGTGCTCCTTTCTAAAGTATCACTAGCATAATAATTTATTGTATCATTTGCTTCATCATATTCCACTCGTGTGACTTTCTCTACATCTCCGATTCCTTCAGTCTGAACTTCTATTTCTTCCGATTTAATTTCACCCTTTGTCCCAGCTATTAAGGCGTCTATAACTGAATGATCATCTCTCTTCTCTAGCTCAGGAGTGTTTTCCTTGGTCTCTTTTCCTACCGCCCCCATCCTAATTTCATCTCTGACTTGTTCGGCATAATTCTTTCCAGGTTCTACCACTTTATTGTCTGTTTCTTTAACATTATTTTCAGGTTTTACATGGTTCTTGTCCGTTTCTTTACCATTGTTGACATTTTCAACAACTTTCTTGTCCGACTGCGTAATCGTTTTCCCCCTTGCTAATTCTTTCCTGACTTTTCTTCTTCCTTTCTTTTTGCTAGCGGCAGCAGTGTCTATCGAAATTTTCCTAGTAGTGGAATTCAAATCGCTTTTGGAAAAGTTTTTATTTTCAATTTTGGCTACCCCTTTTTGACATTTCAACTCCGGTTTCTCAGTCACGTGTTTGGTTCTCGATTTATATCTTTTCTTTGGTCCCGAAGTGGTTTGAGTAATTAGAACGTTATTATTTGTACCTATCTTGTCTTCCTCTTTAACTCCTCTATACATTTCATCGGCCATTTCTAGTTCTCTTTGTCTCTCCATTTCTAACCTTCTTGACTCCTCCGCCCTTTCTTCTTTCCGTTTCTCTCTTTCCTTATCTTCGTCCTTCCTCTTTCTAATCCGTTCCTCATCTTCCTCCCTCCTGCGCGCCTCTTGCTCGCTCTTCCTTCTATCTCTTTCCTCATCTTCCTCCCTCCTGCGCGCCTCTTGCTCGCTCTTCCTTCTATCACTTTCCTCATCTTCCTCCCTCTTGTACGCCTCTATAACCCATCTCTTTGCCTCCTCCCCTTCAAATCCCAGCTCCCGGGCACTTTGTTTAAGTTTTTCAATATTAGGCAACCACATTTTTATGTTTCTATATTAGTAGTTACTCTACGGTCACAATCTCAAATTCGTCTACCGTCTTCCTATCGTTTTGTATTAGGGACCCAATATAACAATTACTATCTCAATAATACAATTTGGGGATTCATCATATACAAATATATAATATATAATATCTAAAACATACTAATTTAATATTAGGAATTAAGTTGTACTTGCCTGTACGATAGAAATTACCACACAAATAGTACCCATACATAAGAAAAACACATTATACCAGGGCAGTGTCAATATCCATAGGCGAGAGAGTCACAAAGTCACCGCCTTCACTGTCACGTATTACTGAGGTTGTTACCTCGAAGTTGTCCAGGCTGTAGTCAGCTTCTGTGTTACTGTCTAAGTTAGTGTTCGTTATTCCTCCGATGCTCTTCCGGGTGTAGTCTGTATGGCCTCCCTTTCTGCGTCTGTCTGCAATTCCACTACTACGGCTGTCTACAACACCACTGCAATGGCTGTCTGTAACACCACTGCTACGGCTGTCTGTAACACCACTGCTACGGCTGTCTGTAACATCACTGCTACGGCTGTCTGTAACATCACTGCTACGGCTGTCTTCAACATCACTGCTACGGCTGTCTTCAACACCCCTGGTCTCGTCGTTACGAGGTGTAAGCCCTACGCTCTCGTGATGATCTTGCTATCGGGATGGCTAGTACGGCCAGTTCGTTGATGTGTTTTTCGTCGTTTCTCCTTTAGTGACGTGTCTTGATGCACAGCGTCTTGGCTCGGTTTTTCGACGGGGCCCCCACTGTGGCGGAGTCGTTGTCTAGGGGTTGAGGTCCCCCCTTAGCCACAGATATTTACCACGTAGACGGGTAAAAGACTTAGCAACGCTGGGTTGTTTTCTTTCAACATAAGTTTAATGACATCCAGAAGCTTTGAACATATTTATGGTACAGTACAATTGGCAGTTTACAGTTGATGGTCATACCATCCAGAGTCCTCGGCCCAGCTTGACCGGATTGGACCACGCTCACAAAAACTCCACACTCTATCGTACGTCTTTCACCTGCCTGCTACTTGGCAACTTAACACTCTCCTTTCGACACACAATGTGACCCCTATTATACCCCCGTCTTGTCCGACCGGTTTGTGACTGGACCCTGGGTCAATCACATGTCTCCCTTTGACCGTGGTCCTGTCAATTCATTACAACTTTGCACGTACCTTGAGTTCGCTTGCCCCCGTTCCACGAGGACAAGTGTTCACAGCCCCATTTATGCGTAGTTATCCCCACACCACAACATCTGACCGTAACAACATGTTTAATATAATGCGCACCGATCAGGAATATGTTTATAAAAAGTGTTGTCAATAAAATACGCACCTTATTGCGCGACAGGAAAGGTTATTCAATATAATGCGCACCACGACAATATAGCAAAAAAAGTTAACATGTTACATAGAGATAAATAAAGATAATCTAAAAGCTCATTAATTTAATTACAGTACATTCATTTTATCTGAAATTTTGATACATCATTTTTAACATTGGCACAAGTCTGCCTGCAAATTGTTAGCTCGCTAGCTTACGAGGAAGTGGGTTAGAAATTGATCCAAAGTTTTTTCGGCACCGCCCACCTCAAGCAAGCAAGCAGACACTACGAGTTAATATAAAGGATTTAAAAATAGAATCGATAGCAGTAAAGATGGCGTACTGTTGATCCCTCAACTTATGAAAATATATCAGAAATCAAGGACACAAGTCCTCACTTTTATTAATATGCGGCCTCCTGTTTTTTTTTAATCGGCGCCTGCGTACATTCCAAGCACCAACATAGAGCAAAACATGGTTCGTTCAATGAGTGTTGGCCCCTCAGGAACAAAAAAGTGGGGGCGGGGGGGGGAGGGCAGAGACTTAGCCTTGTGCGTTTGACTTAACGCCATCATCTTTATAGCAACGGCGGAACTAAGAATTCAATAAACATCGAGCATGGAGTAATACTTAGAACTTCAACTCGCCGTTGTCATTGATGTCAGTATCCAAGCAAAATTTTAAGAGATAATATTTTCAACCCTCCAATGACGTCACGATTAAGTAAATAATTCGAAGTCATATGGTAAGTCCTAATTCTTAGAAATCGAATAGTAAACACATGAAGCGAACTTTTTTTTAACAACTAAAACCAAATTTTAGTGTGATGAGGTACGCCACTGTATTTACATTTGGACTTAGTTAAAGTTAAAGAATTGGGCGGGAGTAGCGCAATTTACATTTGGGCTTAGTTAAAAGAATATGCGGGACTAGCGCTATTTATATTTGGACTTAAAGAAATGAGCGGACCTAGCGCTATTTACATTTAGTCTTAAGAAATGTTCGGGGCAAGTGCTGTTTTAATGTGGACTTAGTTAAAGAAATGGATTCTTGACAGTCATGTTTTCAATCATTCTGTAATACAGCGCCATTTTGAAATGATCTATATATGTTGCTGGCAATGTGTGAAATTCAGGCATTCTATAGAATACCTAAACAATGTATAGAATGCCTGATGGTTTTAGGCAAAGTATGAAATGATTTGCTACTAGGCAAAGTATGCAAAATTTCCGGAGATATTGGATGTTGAAAATGCAAATAAATTTGGTGTACTTTTCTTTTTATAAGCTATATATTATTGTCATTTTTTTACCCTGTAAATTTTGACGATCTATCCAAAACGATCTTATTTTCAGATTTTTCTAGTGCACCCAGATCAGCTGATTTGCATTTGCAATATTTAATGGATTGAATGAACATTTCCGTAGCTGTTTGTTGTTGAAAATGCCAATAGATTTGGTGTTATTTTCTCTATATAAACCAAGGCCGTACCCAGACTTTTTAAGGGGGGTTCGCAAACTTGTCGCTAAGGCATTTCATGTTAGATTAGTCAAACCTCTCATACGAGCACCTCTCAAAACGAGCACCTCTCATAACGATATTTTCGCATAACGAGCAACATTTTTATGGAAAAAAATTGCTCCTTTAACGAGTGAAGATTCGCATAACAAGTGACGCAGAAATAGAAACTCTCTTTTTACACGCTTTTATTTAAGTCACAATGTTTGTATGTTGTATCCATCCATCCATCCTTCCTTCAAAACTTGAAACGTAAAATTATACCACTTCTGATGGTCCTAGAGATCTAAAAGTTTTACCACAGATAGATCTTGGATGACAATGCATTGTATCAAAATTTCAGATTGATCGAAAGTACCGTATTGAAATTATTGCATTTTTAGTTTATCTATAGTCTATATATAAGCAACGGTACCCGTCTGCTTTGTTGACATCCATGAGTTCACCACGTGAACCGATAACCGTGGTATAAAACGTTGGGCGGGCGCTTATGAGGTGTTTGGTATAACAAAAATAGTGGTAAAAAAGATGTGTGGGCTTCAGACGTGAATTTTAAAGAGTTTTTATTATAAGTTTTAAAAAAATAGCTGTAAAAACAAAGTTTTTGACTATAATTCCCTTATATATGAGACATAACTAAAAGTAATGATTATGTTAAAAGCTTGTCCTTTAAAAAAAAAGATTTTTCAAATATTACTTATTATTCTTGGAAACTCATTAGTGAGCTTGCACTTCCGTCCTGATGTATTATTGTGTGTTTAGCACTCGATCTGTTAGCGTATTGTTTTCGTGTGTGATGAACCGATTTTACAAATTTTGTATTAAGACATTGTTTGTAATTTTTTTTATGTGCAAAGTTTAATAAACTGATACATTATCTTCGAAAAAAAACACAAGAAGACAATCATAAGAGAGGAAAACAATAACTGTTGAAATAAAACGAAAAAACATTAAAAATCGAGAACAAGGTGGCGAATCTAGCGCGCAACTACAATCGGCCAACATCAACGATCTGCACTATTCTCAATAACAATTAAGGAGATGGATGCTTCAAATGGAGTGTCAAGAATGTCTACGAAAAGGTTACATCACATTTTCGTCAAATTTTGAAGCGTCAAATGTCTTTAACAGTTTCTAGTTAAAAAGCAATAATTATTTGTCATACATTCATATTTTTGTTTATGTTTTTTGTTTCAAATCTAAGTTGTATTCTAGTTGTTTCACTCTTTAACAATTCATAATTAATTTTATTTGAATAAATGTTCATAACATTTTTTGAAAAATGAGCGTTTTTTTCAGCATGGAACGGGTTATCGTATGTTACATTGTTACATTGTTACATTGTTACATTGTTACATTGTTACATTGTTACATTGTTACATTGTTACATTGTTACATTGTTACATTGTTACATTGTTACATTGTTACATTGTTACATTGTTACATTGTTACATTGTTACATTGTTACATTGTTACATTGTTACATTGTTACATTGTTACATTGTTACATTGTTACATTGTTACATTGTTACATTGTTACATTGTTACATTGTTACATTGTTACATTGTTACATTGTTACATTGTTACATTGTTACATTGTTACATTGTTACATTGTTACATTGTTACATTGTTACATTGTTACATTGTTACATTGTTACATTGTTACATTGTTACATTGTTACATTGTTACATTGTTACATTGTTACATTGTTACATTGTTACATTGTTACATTGTTACATTGTTACATTGTTACATTGTTACATTGTTACATTGTTACATTGTTACATTGTTACATTGTTACATTGTTACATTGATTTGTATGTGAAGAATAGCTTTGTAACGAGTTTTTCGCTTAACGAGTAAGACTCTGGAACGAATTAATCTCGTTATGAGGTGTTTGACTGTACCTACAATATATGGTGCTATGACTTCAACTTTGGATGAGAATGTTTAATCAATAATTCTGTACCTATGAATTACTGAGGGCGTTGATTAAACTTCTCGTCTTTTTTTAGCCTCGATTTCGAAAAAAATAATTTAAAAAGATAAATAATAAAAAAATTATGAAGAGCTCAAGGGAAGAAACGGCTATGTCACATTTTTGTGCTTTTGAGATATTCAAGTTTAAAAGCTCAAAATTATAGAGGTTTCTTAGAAATTAACTAAATAGATTTGAATTTTTAATAGGGTCAGGGACATAGTTTTTTCAAAAAACTTAATTCAGAGCATTCAATTTTTGATCCCTTATCAGATGCAAAGGTTAACTACAAAATTTCTAAAATGTCCCATAGCCGTTTCTTCCCTTGTGGTCTTCATATATATAAATTTTTTTCCAGTGCATACAGTGACCAGAAAAATAGGTTTTCATGCAATAAATAATTAACACTGAAAATAAAAGCTTCCAAAATATTATTTTATTTAAAAATGCAAGTACTCGATCATTCATTTCTTTTCTTATTAATACTGAAATCTGCAGGCGCAAGCGTTAAAGAATTTGAATTAAATACATTATGGCAGAGAACTGACAAGGCAGAAGACCAGGATGCTATGAGGTTTATTTTAGAATATCTTCGATGTAAACAGTTATTGGGTTTTTGTTAACAAATATCTGTAAAACACTGTTTTCGTTGATATTGAAAGCGTAGTGATGCATCAATGCAAGCTCGGTAAGTCTTTCCTGCACCATTGAACATCTCATGGAATTGTGCAAACGTCGGAGTGCACTGAACCTTCGCTCACACGCGAAGGAAGTCATAGGAATCACACACGCGATTTTCAGTAAGCAATACATATTTCTATAAAACGATTCATTGCAATGTTTTATAGCTTCCATGTAATTTTGTTGGTAGCTTCGACTCTTCCTATTGGCTGAACCTCAATTTCCACCCGGTAAACTCTTCGGGCAGCACTTCTGGTGCCGGCAGATCTTGCTCATATAAATCCACATCACCTTTCAGATCTTCATACGTACAATTTCTAAAACAGTTGTGAAGATGTCCTGGTTAAGCCAGAGAACCGCATATCTAGTTCAGCAAGGATATGCTCCAGAAATGGTTTAATTAAGTTCCGCAGATAATGTGCATTGACGTTTCTACGCACACATTGCTTCGGTAGATTTTCTGCTTAGCAATTCTGGGCATTGAAGCTTCAGCTCCTACAGACTGCGCCATGATAATGATATGATCATACGTGTTTTGAAAATAAGAATCTACATTTGTTCTAATCTCTCTAAACTCTTGCTTGACCTTTTCGATAAGTGACAGCCTGAATGATGTCAAGCGCTTCTTTTTGAAGTTCGACTGTTATTCCTTCCAGCCTAGATAACAGTTTTTACGTTTCAACAAATGTCACAATAAATTTGAAGTTACACAAGGAATGAAGAAGTGACATTGCTCGAGACTTACTGTCCGTTTCCCAATCACCATTTGTAGTCAAAATTGGATCAAATTGTTTGTCGTTGTGTTTTCATGGTGCCAGTGAAATTATCTCAAGAATGTGAAAAATATAAAACATACGATTAATAGAAGTGTTTGTATGCTTCGTGGTGCTCAGCCCATCTTGCTTTGTACAAATCTGTAAGTGCCTTCCGTTTAGCAATGTCAAAGATTTGTTTGTAAGACGTTTTTCAACAAGGCTTCGCGCTTTGGGCTGTTGTTAAAAACTTGCAGGTTCACTAGGTTTAAAGCGTGATTGCTTCAGTGTGTGTATAATACCAAAGTGGCCTCTCGTAGAATACGCGCTTGAACTCCTGAGACAGCGCCCGACATAGATGCATGCAGCGCCATCGTAACACTGGCCCCTCATATTCTGTAGTGGGATCCCCAAATCTTTCAATAATGTAAAGATCTATTTTTTACAAAAAAGGGGAACACATTCGCAAAGGGGGGTTCGTTCGAACGTACGAACCCCCCCCCCTTGCGTACGGCCATGTAAACTGTATATTATTGTCATTTTTTTACCTTGAAAAGTTTGACGAAGATCTATCCCAAACGACCTGACTTTTGAATTTTTCTAAAGCAATCAGATCAGATGGTTTGCATTTGCAAGATTTCATGGATTAAATTACAATTTCCGGAGATATGGGTTGTTGAAAATGCCAATAGATTTTTTTTTCTCTCTCTATAAACTAGATATTATTGTAATTTGTTTACCTTATTTTAGGATTTTTCTAGTGCACTCAAGTCAGCTGGTTTGCCAGAGGCGTAACTAGGTTTTTGGCGCCCTTGCTAATTTATTTTTGGCACCCTTGATAAATTGACAAGTTTCAGCTTTGTGAGTTTTTCATTTGTTAGAAAAAAATAATTGAATTTCTCTTATTTTATTTATGACATTAATTACGTAGTCTGACAGTGACAGTCATACAACGTGAATATAAAAAATGCATAAGACATGTGCAATACTAATTTTCAGTTCATTATTAATATACATAATTCTCGTTGTCTGTATGGATGTAATGCTGTTAGGTGGCGCTCCGATCGATTTTAGAAAGCAGCGCACCAAATTACTGTACCAAAAAAGAACCCTTTTGGAACGGCCGCATAAAATTGTTCAATTGGGAAATAAATGAATAAAATAAAAATAAATAAAATAAATGAAAGTTCTGTATTACGTTATTTTTTAATCTGATGTGTATTTATTTTGAAAACTTCCGTCAATTTTGACGGGTGATACACTAGTAAATAATATAATAGTCCAAGTCACAAGTTGGTTGGATGTGTAACGCTGTGAAGTCATTTTTTTAGCTTATATTTTAAAACAAGCTTATATTTTAATACAAGGTGTGTATCTGAAGGCGCGCAAAAAGGTGAGCAAAATAATTATAAATTAAAGACGCGCTGTAAAAAAAAATTATATTACGTCATTGTTTTAGCTTATATTTTAATTTTGGAAAAGGGAACGATGTAAAAATAGGATTTGAGGATTTTTAATCAATATACATAATTTGCAATGAATGTCACGTCTGTCTGTCCCGTCTGTCTGTCCGTGACGCTACTAATTTTAAATAGCAGGGCACCAAATTACTGCACCAAAAAATAACTCTTTTCCAACGTCCACATAAAATTGTTCAATAATGAAATAAATGAATAAAATAAAAATAAAGAAAATAAATGAAAGTTCTGTATTAGTATTACGTTATTTTTTAATCTGATGTGTATTTATTTTGAAAACTTCCGTCATTTTTGACGGACGGGTGATACACTAGTTATAAAATACTTTGTGTACATTTCAACAAATTTAATGTTTCGTATTTATCAAACAAGGATAAGTTAGTTGGGCTTTTGAAAAAATTGGGCGCTGTAGGCAGAGGCGTAACTAGGTTTTTGGTGCCCTTGGCAAATTTATTTTCGGCGCCCTTGATAAATTGACAAGTTTCAGCTTTGCGATTTTTTCATTTGTTAGAAAAAATAATTGAATTTATCTTATTTTATTTATGATTTATGACAATTATTACGTAGTCTGACAGTGACAGCCATACAACGTGAATATAAAAAATGCATAAGACAGGAACAATACTAATTTTGCAGTTTGTTATTTACTAAATAATACCAAATAAATTGGTGGATAAAACGGGATATTGTTGCGTTAATAAAGAATACAGCAAAACTTGAATTAACAAGTATTATAAATAAAAACATTAGTGTCAATGTGTCATACCCATTATCTCATACATAACGATAGAAACTCACAATTAAAAGTAAATTTAAATAACACTCCACTGACTACAGCTCAGCACTTCCGGTAGCTGGCGTATTGGCGTGTTGTTAATACAGTCGGACCTCTCTAAGTCGAACTCAAGGTGGAAAAAAATTCCACTTACGGAATCTTCTAGTTAGGGAAACTGTCATAATAGGCGCAGATTAATCAAGGACAACGTTGATATTGAGAGGGGGATGTAGAGGTGGTTTGGTAACTGTTGAGGTGGTGCGGTAGATGTAGAGGTAGTGTGGTAAATGTAGAGGTGGTGTGGTAAATGTAGAGTTGGTGAGGTAAATTAGAGGTGGTGTGGTAAATATAGAGGTTGTGTGGTAAATGTAAAGGAGGTGTGGTAAATGTAGAGGTGGTGTGGTAAATGTAGATTTGGAGTCGTAAATGTAGAGATAGTGTGTTAAATGTTAAGGTGGTGTGGTAAATGTAGAGGAGGTAAGGTACATGTAGAGGTGGTGTGGTAACTGTAGAGGTGGTGGGATAATGTAGAGGTGGTGTGGTAAATGTAGAGGTGGTGTGGTAAATGTAGATGTGGTATGGTAAATGTAGAGGTGGTGTGTTAAATGTAGAGGTGGTGTGGTAAATGTAGAGGTGGTAGGGTAAATGTAGAGGTGGTGTGGTAACTGTAGAGGTAGTGTGACAATGTATAGGTGGTGTGGTAAATGTAAAGGTGGTGTGGTAACTGTAGAGTTGGTGTGGTAAATGTAGAGGTGGTGTGGTAACTGTAGAGGTGGTGTGGTATATGTAGAGGTGGTGTGATAAATTTAGAAGTGGTTTAGTAATTGTAGAGGTGGTTTGGCAAACGTAGATGTGGTTTGGTAGATATATAGGTTGTGTGGTAATGTAGAGGTGGTTTGGTAACGATGAGGTGGTGCAGATAGAGTTTTAGATTTTTCTAGATCACTCAGATCAGCTGGTTTGCATTTGCAAGATATCTTGGATTGAATTACAATTTTCTGAGATATGGGTTGTTGAAAATGCCAATAGATTTGGTGTTATTTTCTCTATATAAACTGTATATTATTGTCATTTTTTGACCTTGAAAATTTTGACGAAGATCTTTCAAAAACGACCTGATTTTCGGATTTTTCTAGAGCACTCAGATCAGCTGGTTTGCATTTGCAAGATATCTTGGATTGAATTACAATTTTCTGAGATATGGGTTGTTGAAAATGCCAATAGATTTGGTGTTATTTTCTCTATATAAAACTGTATATTATTGTCATTTTTTGACCTTGAAAATTTTGATGAAGATCTTTCAAAAACGACCTGATTTTCGGATTTTTCTAGAGCACTCAGATCAGCTGGTTTGCATTTGCAAGATATCTTGGATTGAATTACAATTTTCTGAGATATGGGTTGTTGAAAATGCCAATAGATTTGGTGTTATTTTCTCTATATAAACTGTATATTATTGTCATTTTTTGACCTTGAAAATTTTGATGAAGATCTTTCAAAAACGACCTGATTTTCGGATTTTTCTAGAGCACTCAGATCAGCTGGTTTGCATTTGCAAGATATCTTGGATTTAATTACAATTTTCTGAGATATGGGTTGTTGAAAATGCCAATAGATTTGGTGTTATTTTCTCTATATAAACTGTATATTATTGTCATTTTTTGACCTTGAAAATTTTGACGAAGATCTTTCAAAAACGACCTGATTTTCGGATTTTTCTAGAGCACTCAGATCAGCTGGTTTGCATTTGCAAGATATCTTGGATTGAATTACAATTTTCTGAGATATGGGTTGTTGAAAATGCCAATAGATTTGGTGTTATTTTCTCTATATAAACTGTATATTATTGTCATTTTTTTGACCTTGAAAATTTTGATGAAGATCTTTCAAAAACGACCTGATTTTCGGATTTTTCTAGAGCACTCAGATCAGCTGGTTTGCATTTGCAAGATATCTTGGATTAAATTACAATTTTCTGAGATATGGGTTGTTGAAAATGCCAATAGATTTGGTGTTATTTTCTCTATATAAACTGTATATTATTGTCATTTTTTGACCTTGAAAATTTTGACGAAGATCTTTCAAAAACGACCTGATTTTCGGATTTTTCTAGAGCACTCAGATCAGCTGGTTTGCATTTGCAAGATATCTTGGATTGAATTACAATTTTCTGAGATATGGGTTGTTGAAAATGCCAATAGATTTGGTGTTATTTTCTCTATATAAACTGTATATTATTGTCATTTTTTGACCTTGAAAATTTTGACGAAGATCTTTCAAAAACGACCTGATTTTCAGATTTTTCTAGAGCACTCAGATCAGCTGGTTTGCATTTGCAAGATATCTTGGATTGAATTACAATTTTCTGAGATATGGGTTGTTGAAAATGCCAATAGATTTGGTGTTATTTTCTCTATATAAACTGTATATTATTGTCATTTTTTTGACCTTGAAAATTTTGACGAAGATCTTTCAAAAACGACCTGATTTTCGGATTTTTCTAGAGCACTCAGATCAGCTGGTTTGCATTTGCAAGATATCTTGGATTGAATTACAATTTTCTGAGATATGGGTTGTTGAAAATGCCAATAGATTTGGTGTTATTTTCTCTATATAAACTGTATATTATTGTCATTTTTTGACCTTGAAAATTTTGACGAAGATCTTTCAAAAACGACCTGATTTTCGGATTTTTCTAGAGCACTCAGATCAGCTGGTTTGCATTTGCAAGATATCTTGGATTGAATTACAATTTTCTGAGATATGGGTTGTTGAAAATGCCAATAGATTTGGTGTTATTTTCTCTATATAAACTGTATATTATTGTCATTTTTTGACCTTGAAAATTTTGACGAAGATCTTTCAAAAACGACCTGATTTTCGGATTTTTCTAGAGCACTCAGATCAGCTGGTTTGCATTTGCAAGATATCTTGGATTGAATTACAATTTTCTGAGATATGGGTTGTTGAAAATGCCAATAGATTTGGTGTTATTTTCTCTATATAAACTGTATATTATTGTCATTTTTTGACCTTGAAAATTTTGACGAAGATCTTTCAAAAACGACCTGATTTTCGGATTTTTCTAGAGCACTCAGATCAGCTGGTTTGCATTTGCAAGATATCTTGGATTGAATTACAATTTTCTGAGATATGGGTTGTTGAAAATGCCAATAGATTTGGTGTTATTTTCTCTATATAAACTGTATATTATTGTCATTTTGTTTGACCTTGAAAATTTTGACGAAGATCTTTTCAAAAACGACCTGATTTTCAGATTTTTCTAGACAACTCAGATCAGCTGGTTTGCATTTGCAAGATATCTTGCATTGAATTACATTTTTCTGAGATATGGGTTGTTGAAAATGCCAATAGATTTGGTGTTATTTTCTCTATATAAAATGTATATTATTGTCATTTTTTGACCTTGAAAATTTTGAGAAGATCTTTCAAAAACGACCTGATTTTCGGATTTTTCTAGAGCACTCAGATCAGCTGGTTTGCATTTGCAAGATATCTTGGATTGAATTACAATTTTCTGAGATATGGGTTGTTGAAAATGCCAATAGATTTGGTGTTATTTTGTCTATATAAAATGTATATTATTGTCATTTTTTTCACCTTGAAAATTTGACGAAGATTTTTCAAAAACCACCTGAGTTTCGGATTTTTCTTGAGCACTCAGATCAGTCGGTTTGCATTTGCAAGACATCTTGGATTGAATTACAATTTTCTGAGATATGGGTTGTTGAAAATGCCAATAGATTTGGTGTTATTTTCTTTATATAAAATGTATGTTATTTTCTTTTTGACCTTGACAATTTTGAGGAAGATCTTTCAAAAACAACCTGATTTTCGGATTTTTCTTGAGCTGGTTTGCATTTGCAAGATATCTTGGATTGAATTACAATTTTCTGAGATATGGGTTGTTGAAAATGCCAATAGATTTGGTGTTATTTTCTCTATATAAACTGTATATTATTGTCATTTTTTTACCTTGAAAATTTTGACGAAGATCTTTCAAAAACGACCTGATTTTAGGATTTTTCTAGAGCACTCAGATCAGCTGGTTTGCATTTGCAAGATATCTTGGATTGAATTACAATTTTCTGAGATATGGGTTGTTGAAAATGCCAAATAGATTTGGTGTTATTTTCTCTATTTAAACTGTATATTATTGTCATTTTTTACCTTGAAAATTTTGACGAAGATCTTTCAAAAACGACCTGATTTTCGGATTTTTCTAGAGCACTCAGATCAGTTGGTTTGCATTTGCAAGATATCTTGGATTGAATTACAATTTTCTGAGATATGGGTTGTTGAAAATGCCAATAGATTTGGTGTTATTTTCTCTATATAAACTGTATATTATTGTCATTTTTTGACCTTGAAAATTTTGACGAAGATCTTTCAAAAACGACCTGATTTTCGGATTTTTCTAGAGCACTCAGATCAGCTGGTTTGCATTTGCAAGATATCTTGGATTGAATTACAATTTTCTGAGATATGGGTTGTTGAAAATGCCAATAGATTTGGTGTTATTTTCTCTATATAAACTGTATATTATTGTCATTTTTTGACCTTGAAAATTTTGACGAAGATCTTTCAAAAACGACCTGATTTTCGGATTTTTCTAGAGCACTCAGATCAGCTGGTTTGCATTTGCAAGATATCTTGGATTGAATTACAATTTTCTGAGATATGGGTTGTTGAAAATGCCATTAGATTTGGTGTTATTTTCTCTATATAAACTGTATATTATTGTCATTTTTTGACCTTGAAAATTTTGACGAAGATCTTTCAAAAACGACCTGATTTTCGGATTTTTCTAGAGCACTCAGATCAGCTGGTTTGCATTTGCAAGATATCTTGGATTGAATTACAATTTTCTGAGATATGGGTTGTTGAAAATGCCATTAGATTTGGTGTTATTTTCTCTATATAAACTGTATATTATTGTCATTTTTTTACCTTGAAAATTTTGACGAAGATCTTTCAAAA